>CM060951.1:167299016-167597303 GCA_030765055.1 Mantis religiosa
GGGCTGGGTTGTTAACGAAATATAAAAATAAACGTTCAAAATTTTATGGAACACATATACCTTTTATTTTAGACAAAAAAAAAGTATTACACGGTAGAGCACTTGCCTGCCGTGCTAGGGGTCACGGGTTTGATTCTCGGCGGTAGGGATGGGTACTTTTCTCCGACCAATAAAATTCCTCATCTTCCCTAGAATCTGGAGGTATGAATGAGAGTGCAAATGTGTGCGTGATCTAATGATTAAAATCAAAAGAACACGAGTTAATAAATGGAACAAAATATTTTATTTTTAAAAGCATTACAAAGTATAAAGATATTCAAATCCTTGCCAAAGTATTCAAAGCTATTTCTCTTATTATATGTTATTAAATAACGTTTATCGTTTCTTATCAAGAATGAAACTATTTTATGTAACATGATGATATTACCTTTGGAAGATTAGACAAAAAAAAAATTAATTTATGAATGCACTATAACACTATAAATATTTGACCACAGACAATTGTACTCAAATAATTCTTCATAAATTGTGCTTGTGAATTCGAGAATGCGAATTGAATTTACACAGAAATTAATTAAATTCCTCCGTGATTCCGATGATTCCAATAGACTTTCCTTTTGATTTTAAATCATTCTACAATTTGCGATGCGTTTGGCCTTGACTACAAATAAATCGCAGGGGTAATCGTTGGAAATTTGCTGAACCAACTTAAAGTTTCCTGTTTTTCTGATGGACAATTATACGTCCTGTTCGCGCATTAGAAAACTATCATCTTTATATATCTACGCACAACAAACAGGGAAAAAAAAACATTTATCACATAGCTTTAAATTGATTATCTTAATTGTAACTGTGTTTGTTTAAACTTAATCCCCAATTGCACAATAAATAACTTTTCCGAATTTGCTTTATTTATATAGATAAGTTCAGACAACTTTTATTGGCGGAACGAAGTTCGCCGGGAACCTACCGACTAAAGAACCTATGACAGCTAAAGATATGGACAAGTTGATGGTCGGCTTGCTATTGAACGAATAATCCATTCATTATACTGAATTAATACGACCGCATCCTACATTAGGTAGAGTTAGCTGTTAGTCCGCAAACCTCCAATTAGAAATCGATTTCTAAATAACCTTAGTCTATGAGAGCCATAAGAATATTTTCCCCATGTGGAATAAATCATGTACCAGGAGCTGGTTTTGATATGAACACCTTGTAGTCCATGGTTGCAAGGTGTATCTAATTAAAAATTGGATTTTTAAATGCTATGAATAGGATGTACACGGAATGTAAACTTAAATAGATAATTGGCGCAACAAATTTAGTTACGTCATAATCTAGTGGCAGCTGCAGGACGCTCAGCAGATCAGCAGTTAACCTATCGTCATCATACTAGAGAACTGCAAGGGTCAGCCAAAGTCAAACACCCCTATATTGGTACCACAAAATAATTGAATGCATTGGACTACTCTCAAATTCCGCCTATGGCATTGATATTTTCAGAATAGTTCTGCCATTGTCAATTGCTCATGTGTTCATAAATGAACAATGAACGGCTTTATCTGCTTGGAATGCCAATTAATAAAGCTTGCATACATCATTATGTTTGACTTGTGTATAAACGTATAGACAAAAGGGAGTTTTAACTACAGCGTTATTAGGTTCCAGATATTTAGAATTCCCCCTCGATGAAGGAGAACTTTATCTGCATTTAAAGCTTATCTAAATAAAAGGTTTTATTTCGTGAAATATATCTTATATCATGCCAATTTCTTTTATACTAATATTACAATCCCCAGGCCACGCTTTAGATGAGTGGTTAGACCGCTTGGCTCTCACCTAGGCGGCCCAGTTCGATCCCAGGTGAACGCAAAGTGGATTTGTCGTGGACAACATGGCGCTGGGGTGGGTTTCCTCCGGGTCCTCCTGCTGGCGGGAAGAGTGGTCCGCTCTCCGCAGAAATAAATTCCGATCCGTCAAGGCTCTTCCGATACCTTGGGCGAACTCCTGCCGTTCCTCTCGTCGTGAGGAGGTGCGGCTGGTTCGGTTACGGATTGGCCACTGCTTTTTAGCCACAGTTTTGTGCTAAATGGGGGCCCTGCACCAGATTGCCCACTTTGCGGTAGAGCTCTATCGGTCCGTCATATATTTTAGAGTGCTTTTACCTAGCAGATGTTCGCCGGTCTCTCCAGCTGCCGGCCAGCCTGGCAGGGATTCTGGCGGACGACGAACAAGCGGTGGCCAAAGCATTTCAGCTACTTTTAAGTGCGAACTTTAGAATTTAGTTGAAATTTCAGCCATTTTAATCTTTTAGTTTTTCGTCTCACGTGTATATTTTATATTCTGTGTGATTTTATTTAGGATGATTTTATTGTAGTTTGTTTTTATCGCCTGTTTTAGCATGATCTAATCATTAAGGGCGCTAATGACCGCCATCATCATTCCACCAATTGCTCCATGATTCATCTCTTCATCATCCCAGGCGTTGGGCCAACCCCTCAACCCTAGTATCTCAGGTCAAATGCTTCGGCTCCCTCGCTCTGAGGGAACCCGAGCGACTCCTAACACCAGCATTGGTAAGGAAGGGAAAATTAAAATAAAAAAAAAATACAATCTTGGTATCCTCCATAGTGGTAAGTTATGTTATTGAAGGTAGTTGCGTAAAATAAGAATGAAGTACGTTTTAATAGAATTAGATGAATTTTCATTTACGTCTTGTTTACTTTCTTTACTATTTACCTTAAGAAGAAAGGGAAAGTACTGCACTTCACCCAAAAATTCAATATTGAGATTTCCCTAAAAATAAATATCTTATTAAACTCCCTGACTAGTAAACATGAAAACAAGCAAAACAAAGCAATAGCTACTTCTTAACCCTAAACACCCTTCACAAGAAATAGTTTTCATTATTTGTTATTTTCTCAAAATTTGCTTAATAATCTACGTTATAGGTATGCTTATAGATAAGCTTATTGGCTTATAAAGTGTCTTGGATGACTTTGTACACAAGAGAAAGACAAATTATTACTGCACGAAAAAATGCGGGTATCGTAAGAGCACATGGATGTTTCCAATTCGGTTAGGTGTTTTATCCGTTTCTGGAATATTTCTTGTTACGAGTTAGAATTTTCAAATACTTTTGCTTTTCTAAAATGGGAGGTAGTTATTATGTTATTTTATTATTTATTTGTTTATTATTCATTCATGCATTTATTCATTCATTCACTCATCCATTCATTTATTTATTTGTTTTTCTTGATCTTGTAATTTGTAATTTTGTAATTTGTAATTTATTTCTCATCTTTCCTTTTACATCATCAAATGGAAATACAAAATCAAGATTACAATTATAAAATGCTTACTGGAAAACGCCATATATACCTAAATCCTGAAAATCCTAATGTGTTGCCCGCCATTGAATAATAATTCGGTCCCCATACACCTTACCCTAGGCTTTTGTGTATTGCAGGCCCTCTACTCCTTTTTACACCTTTGCTGTTTCACCTATCCTACTCTTTAGTTTTCTCTGAATTGTTTTTAGCCATCTCTCTAACTTTCCCTAAGTAATTCCCTGTATTTCTCCTGTTCTTTTCCCCTTTTACTGACAAAATTTTTCTAATTACTACTTCACCTCCCAAATTGTTCCATTTACGTAGCCGGGCCTGCAATCTCCATATCTTTGTTTGACTACAATGCAATACACAATGGAAGACTGCATTCTCTTCTCCACAAAATGGACATTTGTGCAGCTCCCTCTCTTGACCTATTCCTTTCAAGTTTCTCACTCTTGTTCTCGCCCAAGCAAAACCTTCTCGCCCTAGCTTATCACATATGTCTATATATCCTTCCCCCCCCAGGAATTTTTTATTTGTTTATATAACTTTAGTGAGCTTTTGTCACTTGTACCAGCAAATATGTCTTGTCTCAATATCTTCTAATCTTAACTTCTATCCAGAAGCCCCGCCCTATACCCATACTCTGCATTTATCCAAGAATGACCCATACCTATCTGCCTTCAACGCATTATTTATTTTATGTGCCCAAGACCCACCCCAGTTACTTCTCCTTTGAATATGAGAACATTCCTTAATAATATTGCCATCTTCCAATTGATCTTGTAAACAGCATCATATTTCAAGACCATCGACATGCAATTTAACAGTCTGTTGGTTTATCAGATGTCGATACAATAAAAGGAATATGTAAATGTGATTGGAAAGTTTATCTCTATTAACAAAAAGTAAATACAGCAATGCGTGTGTTCATAAGAATGGCTGTACAATTCATGTCAATGAAATACATACGATTTTTCTTTATTTCCCGTTTTAGACCATCCTTGAACTAATCATATGTTTATTCTTATCGATTTACTAATACTAGGATAAAAACTTATCTTAATGTTAAAACTCCTGAGTTAGAGAACACAAAATGGCTTAAGTGATGCATGTCACTTTCTAAGAATCAATAGTACAAATTTACGCAGCTCTTCGGGCCGACATTTCTAAATAATAAGAACCTAAACTACTGTTTTCAGATAGAAAATTCCACGAAGTTCATTCTCCTTTTCTAGGAAAATTTTGTAAGCAATTATGTTTCATTTTTACTGGCTTCTGTGTTTGGAAATCCCGAGACTGTGCGGTGAGTCTCAGCTGTTTTTTTTGTTCTTTCTACTGTTGAACATGAATGGAAGCAGTAATATATAATGACGTCTTGTCGTGAAATCCCAAACAAACTATTTGAATTACCTAAACAAGTTACCATCTTTAATTCACATTAACAAATTTATAGCACAATTGTGGGTAGGACAAGAATTAGAAGAGAGCACCGGATGAAAAGTTCAAGGCCAAGACGAGGACTTGTCAGCTTGTGTCAACTTTCTCAGTTCTACTCACACTTCCCGTTCAGTTACTTTTGACATCCTGTTTTCGAGCCGTTGTATATACTTATATAAAAAATGTACCCATTCATAATAGTTGATCAATATTTATTAAACACCACGGTGCAAATATTCAGCCTTGTTTGAATCCCTAAGTTTTTCTTTGCTTCTTCTAGAGCAATAGGTTCATCTCTGGAAAGACATCAACGTACATTGTGAAGCCTATAATTCAGAATTATTACACTAATAGACTAATGCAACTAAATTTTCACCCAGTTATTTCGCAGAATATATACGATACTGCCCAAATGATATGGGTATGGATACTCTCTAATATTAAATTATAAACATAAATTTCTTAAATATTTAATTTATAAAACCCTAACACCTTGTGCTGCACACAGCTTTTTATAGAACAATTATCTTGAGGTGGCAGCTGAGTAAAGTTGCGCACTAAATGAATTAGTCTGTCACTGCACCTGGAAGGAGAGTGAGAATGATTTCTACATGTGGAGCCATTGATGGTGCATGTGTGAACTGCTCCACATGTAGAACTGCTCCTCACACTGCTTTCAGATGTGGTAATAGATTAATTCATTTAGTGTACAATTTTACTCAGCTGCCACCTCAAGATAATTCGACTGTATGCCAATGAGCAACTCCTTTTAGTATTTAAACAAAATTGTAGATACAAAAAGGACTAAAATGAGCGGAGTAACCTTGGTAACATGTTAGCATACTTAGGAAGCTTGTTAAAACAAGCTTAAGATAGAAATTACAACATTTGAGTATAAAATATATTCCAGAGAAATGTCCAAATTAAACTACAATTATTGTAGAAAAACTTGTTAATATATGACTATTTATGTAATTATAATAATTTAATTATATTTCAGTGCTTGTAACTTAAGCAGAAACGCATTAAATAAGAATCCGATATTTTGCACTGATTAAATTGCTCTACTCTCGTAAAAATGTTTTACAATAGTTATATCTCTACATGCTACATGTGAATCAAGATAAATATTCAAGGAAAATAGCGGAATCTGGCGATCTTTAAGCAACAGTCAGATCTTTGACACCTGGTAGCTATGTGATGACTTTAAGATTCCGAATAATGACTTCCAATTTGAGAAACATATGAAAATTATAAAATGCCACCATATAAGAAGGAATATCTCGCTACGGTTCACTCAATGAAAATGACAAAGAACGTGGATTACATGCATTAACGAGACCTACATTCACTGTGTTGCTTGATTTGGTCTATCACTTAACGGTTTACCAGTTATGCAAAGGTCACTCATAATGAAGAGTTCTGCGAACATTTGCAGAAAATTTAAGATAAATATGTCGTTTGCCGTGAAAATAACTTAAGCATGTCACAGTTTAGCTAAAATTGTTACAGCTATTTTTAGAAAAATATAATATTTTTAAAATGTTCCATATATGCGACAAAAGGGGAGAAGGTTGTTAAAATATACGTGTCTTATATTTGAAAGGTTCTAAATATATATATTTCAAGTTTAATATTTTACCTAATTTTCGTATTTAAGTCACACACACACACACACACACACACACACACACACACACACACACACACACACACACACACACACACACACACACACACACACACTCACACAAGTATTTCTAAAAATATTTTGTTTTAGATGCAGGGAGTCCCAAATATATTCCTGGTGAAATATACATATGAATTGTAGAGTGGAATACAAGACTTAACCTAATTATATGCAGTATAAAATAATAACGTAGTATCTGAGGTGTAAGCATAATATAAAAGGCAGAAGTAGCAGTTTAAATATAAAAATGTAACTATAATGCTTAACTTAACGCCAATGAATACTGCACTAAATTCAAGATTGACAAATGAAAGACCTTATTTAATTACTAGGATTTACATAAATTGTTTAGCCGGTCTGGGTGGTCAGTTGGATAGGCACTGGTTAAATCCAAGGTCATAGGTTCAAGTGCCGCCCAGACTGGAAGTTTTTAAGTGTGCTTAAAAGCAACGGTCCCATGTTATTAGATTTATTGCATCATAAAATACTCCTCAAGAATTCCAACACACACACATGTAATGAAACAGGTAGTGAAAGATTTAAAATCCTCTATGAAAAGAGTACACACATGAAACTTTAATAGCTCATGATACGAGTAGCTTTAGGTCCAATTAAATTTTAACATCAAAGACCTTTGGCATTATATGGAACATCAAGATGTCTTGGAAAAATATGCTTCAATATACTTCACTATTCTTTTAGGAGGGTGATCTGAAAAGTTTCCGACCTAATAAAGATACAAGACATTTTTTGAGACCTATTTTTCAACATATTCTCCTTGTAACTCTACACACTTCTCCCAGCGATGCTCCCACCTCTGTAACCCGTCCAAATAGTGTTCGGTGTTTTTCTCTGCAAAATAATTATTCGCGAAGGTGATTGCCTCTTCAGTTGACGAAAATCTCTATCCTCCGACGGCAATTTTCAGATGAGGGAACGAAAAGAAGTTTCTTGGGGCTAGATCTGGTTAGTAAAGCGGATGGATGGTCAAGCAGTTCAAACCCTAATTCGTGGATTTTCGCCATTGCATCCGCTGAGGTGTGAGACAGGATTTTATTTTTCTGCAATTGTGGCCATTTTTCCGCAAGTTCTGCCTTCAGCTTGTCAAGTAATGTATGCTCCTGTAATAGTTATCCTTTTTGAAGATTATCGATTAAAATAACTCCATGACTATCCCAAAAAGACAGTCACCATCAGGTTCCCAAGCGAAAAAAAACAGGTCTTTTTGGAGCCGGTTCCCCCTTTGCTGTCCACTGTTTGGACTGTATTTTTGTTTCGGGCGTATAATGGTGTATCCAAGTTTCATCTACAGTAATTAATCGGCGCCAAAACTCGGATTTATTGCGCCTAAACTGCGCCAACAGAGCGTTGGAAATGTTCATTCAAACACGTTTTTGGTCTAACGTGGGCAAACGCGGCACCCAACGTGCGGACAGCTTTCTCATGTCTAAATGTTGATTTAATATGTGGCAAACACGTTCTTTTGACATGTTCATAGCCTCTACTATCTCTCTCACTTTAATTCGGCGGTCATCTAGTACCATTTGGTGAAACTTGGCAATGTTTTCGTCGGTAGTTGTAATTTTTGGACGTGCCGTACGTCCATCGTCTCCCAAGCTCTTACGGCCACGTTTAAATTCAGCTGCCCAAAATTTCACTGTGGTAAATGATGGTGCAGAGTCCCCATACACAGAATCCAACTCATCTTTGATTTGCGTGGGCGTATTGCCTTTCAAAAGCAAATATTTAATGACAATTCAATATTCTATTTTGTCATTTTTATAAAAAAAAAAAAAACTCACATCAACGACTGTTGCATAACAACTGAGCGTCCAAAATCGCTGAAACTTTGGTGAGCAGTTGTCAACAGATGGACAGCGAAATTCACTAGCTTTTGTTTACGAGTGCTGCCATCTTCATGTTGAGGTCGGAAACTTTTCAGGCCACCCTCCTATAATTGAAGTACAGCTTATGGCAACTGCGTAAAAGGCATGAGAAGTCCCGCTGCTGCCTTCGATAATAACGTAGGTCTCTTTTTATTTTTAAGCTACACCCCCTTTTGGTGTGGCTAATGAGCATTGACTTAGTACTCCTGATGTCTGGATTTAGAATCTCTCGATAGTTACCCTGAATTGGTTTTCTCCGAAGTTTTCTCTAATCCTCAAATGGCAAATTTCATGTAATTCTTAGCCCTGTAAGCACTTAATAGCCATTAATTGTATTTTATTCTATTCACATTTGTAGATACAAGGCATTTTAAGAGACAAATGAACCACCTTCACGAACTTATGCAGAGTTCCTATTTGGTAATAACATTCTATTTCAACGTTCGATCCTTGTCTACTATTGAAATATATGAAGAATATCAGACAGAACATAATTCCGGTACAAAAGTGACAGCAAATTCCTCTCTGATTGTATTTATAGCTGATATGAACTCTTGAGCTTTAGTACTTACTCAAATTTTGCTACAGGAAAATGTTATTTCTAAATATTACTTAGATATTGCATGTAGTATTTCAAAACCTCTGTTGTTCTTTCCAATCCTCTCCAAAAATCTTTACTATTTCTTTTATCATTTATATCACAATGTACAGTTTAATGGTTTTACATTGAACATGACATTTGCAAAACAAACTTGAAATATACGATTTTCTTTCAATTTTACCTTTAATAACTCAGAAATATAATACACAAATAATTGCAAGTGAAAATTACGTGCGTTAGCATGCCATTCAGCTATATTTATGTGCTTGTATTTTATAGCTATTAAATTGTATATATAGTCGTTCCCATATCTAAAACTGTCATTCCGGAGGTATCGGTTCTAGCCAAGCGCTTCCCAATGGTGCCAATGAGTGTAACTGGAGAATAATCAGTTAAAACTTGCTTTTTCAGTTATAAACCTTGATTAGTAGGGAACAGATTCTTTTGAATGTATAATCATGGACATTGCTGGCGTGTACATGAATTCTTAGGTTTCACAGGGTGTACATTATTAAAATGTACATTTATTAAATCATGTCTTGTCATTTTATGCAATTTTCTATTTTCACATCTCCCTTAATTTTGTTCCACTGAATGTCCTTGTATATGTAAATAGTTTTATATTAGTAATATTTTACATAAAGATAGCTTTTAAAATATTAGAAGTGGCACAATTTAACTGAGAAGTGCGTGACTTGTAACTTCTTTACTGATATTCTCGTAAATAAATTACATTCCTAATAGGGTTCTGAATTCTCTCCCAAAGCAGAGATGAAACATGTGAGTTTTCCAAATTTCACGTTAATATTTGCGCATAGTCAAATATTATTTTTTATATTTGGGTTACATCCAAGGTTGTGAATTTGTCTTCACTTGCAAATAATCTATGAATTTAAAGCAGTTCTGTAATATCTGCCTTCTATTTTAATTATTTTAATCTTCGTGAAACAACATGAAACAAATATGTTTTAATTGGTTTTCAAGATTTTTTCTCTCCCTCTCTTTTTCTCTCTGTGTTTATACCCACCTTCTTTGCTTACATAGCAGCTATACATAGTAATGCATAAATTAACTTTTAATTTTATGTAAACTAACTGTAACAAATTAAATAAATTTCAGTTTTGGACATATTTTCGCAATTATTGTACCATTTTTAAAAAGAAGCATTTAGTCACATTTAGGTCCTTTTCGAGCACTTTTGCCTCCCCCACTATAAAATGGATCCGGGCTAGTTATTGCTCTAAAACATTGTAAAGAATATGACAAGAGGCTGGCCCCGTAGCTCAATCGGTAAAGCACCTGCCTGCAGTGCTAGGGGTCCCGGGGTCGATCCCCGGCGGTGGGGGTGGGAATTTTTCTCTGACCAAGATAACTCTCCATCTTCTCCAAGTATGGAAGTAAGAATGCGAATGTGTGCGTGATCTATAGTTGACACCTTCGGTATGTTCCAAAGGAGAACGGCCGCCGATATGACCATAGCAGGTATAAATGGAACAAAGCATATGACAAAAGAAAGAATAAAGCTCGGTGAAATTTTATTCTACGCTGCATAGAACTAAGTTATACGTTCCGTGCACACGTTGATGACAATTCTCTAGCCATTACCATTGTTTGTCATGTTTCAGGGTGGCACTTAGCACAGGAAATGTCCAAAAGAATCTTTGACATGAGTACTCTGTAATTTAGAACCTTCACGTGACAGTTGAAGCAATGCAGCACACTCTGTTCTTTTGTGGTAGTTCTGCAGTGGCTACAAATATTATAGGTATTATAGTAAATTGCCACTACTTTCCAGACGCTCATTTGGTTGTGGTCTGTGGGTGTGCATCATGTTTTACCTAGAAGAACATACATCCATTCCTGGGAGGTTATGTTAAGCAATACATTGGCTTCCCACTCTTCTCCAAGTACCTACATGCATTAGTAGTAGCGGCTGAAGCATGAATATACTCGTTGTACCAGTATTATAAAGGTGTTTCTAATGTAAATGATTAATGTCTTTTAATAGTAAGTGGGGAATATCCGACAGTGAATGAAAGAGATGGTTGAAGTTATGTTCTGGCCACGGGGTTCATCAGATTCGGAAGTTTAGCCAACTTTTCTTCTGAAGAAAATATCGCAAAAATTATAACATCAATTTAAGGTCGTAGGTACCTTAATATTTTCATATTCGGTAACTAAATCCAGCATATCTTTTTCTAACCAGTTGTTATTGTAACCAAACAAAATACATGAAAAACTAAACCAATTTTATTTCGCATCCACAGAACAAATTTTTCTGGGTTTAAATTTGATATGTAACGTCTCTTTTTGTTCGATATTTATCTGCAGCTCAACAGCAGATATTTCAACCTGTAGCTGCACCCTGTCTTCTAAATGTAACGTTGAAAATGGGCTATTTAGAACAAAATGCACTTAAATAATGTTAAGTAAATAAATAGCACATGACAGTACCCGTACACTCATGTTTTCCCAGCAGAAGATTACCTCTATTGTATCCTCTCTGTATTGCTGGCAGTGCAGGAACATTAAAAGTAAATTATTAATTTAACTATAGCTAAGATCAAAGGGATGTGACAAATGAGATACTTTTGAAATATTGCGCTAACATTTACACTGCAAAGTAATAATCTGTTGCTTATTTCTCACTTCTCAATATATCATATCAATCTTTGTATAAGCATCAATGGTACTTCTAATTGACATGTGCTGCCAACGAGAGCTGTGACTGGCATGCATTTGTTCCATACTCTCGACTACTCACCTCTATGTCTAAAGTTAGAGTGAACGTTCACTGTGACGTCAATTCGTGCCAAACTTGAAGTGGCGCGTATCCATAGAACAGCAATATATAGTGTGCAAAGTGAAACCTTAGCAAGTTCTTTAGCTTCTGTGGTTTTTGTTGTTATGCACAATATTTCATTGCTTCTTGAAAAATAATCAGCATAACTGCAGTCGGAGAATACAAACAATTTAAAATCGTATTTTTTACCCTTTTTATGACAGTATCAACGTGTGCCCCTGTGCAGTACCACTGGTCAAACGTATGAAATTCTCCAAGACAGCATATAGCTAACAAATGTTAATTATTTATTAATTAGAATATATAAAAATCTCAAGTCCAGTATATAGTTTGCAGGAACGTTTTAAAGCTCTGAACTGTCGTTACTTCAATATGCAACACTTTTGGTCTGAGTTAAATGATAACACTCAGAGGAGAAAATCATGTGTGAAATTGTACATAATAATCACAGGCTAGCGTCACTTTTTTCTGCTAGTACTGAGGTATATCAAAGTCTAATGTAGCTTCAATTATCATTACATAATTGTAGTGAAATTCTCCTTTTGTTTATATAACAATTATAGTATGTTCTGGAAAACTTTCTCGTGTGAATCTCTCCGTAAAACGTGTAGCTTTACATAAAATGATACTTTAAATGATAATTGATGACATAAATATTGAAAAAAGCATAATTTAAAATTTTTAGAATGTGAGGTGTCATGTAATTTCCTTAAAAACTTAAATGTGAAAATAAATATATTTGAATGGGTGTAACAGCATATAAAATATAAACCAAAAAAAAGATTACAAGGTTATGGCGTGACTCACGTTGATAATGCATCAGAAAACTGCGCAATGAATAGCTAAGTTAGAAGAAAAATTAGAAACAGCTGAAATGGTAATCACAGAACTAATAACCTAAGTAGATGTTGATATAATTGTTAAAACCAATGGTAACCAGATAAAATAAGAAGTCAAAAGTTATTCAATTAATTATTCTACCTCCAAACATTACAAAGATAGTTAAAACTAATATCCCTTGTAGTGTTATTCAATATTTCCCAGAAACGTTGCTGGGTGTACACATAAAGATCACATTAGCGGCGAAACCATCAGACAAGAACTGAACATTTATAACAAAGAATAACCTTCAAAAGATAGCAAACCATAAATATGTTCTGAGGATGAACTCGACAAGAATAACACACCAGACATAACACCTCAAAAGGAACTGGGACATCGGGTGACCCTGACGTAGATGACATGATAAACTCTTGAGACCTAACGGGTCTCGACTCCCACCTTGCACCTTGTATTGTACTTCTTACAATGTATGGCACAACAAGAGTAGAGACATATCTGCACTAAATTAAACTGGGAAGGGGAATTTGAAAAATTTATAGAGTTTAAATCTCAGTTATGCTTTGAAAATAAACCTGTGTGTTCTGTAGGGGCTTAGGGAAATGCATTTATAATATTGAGAATACATTTGGTGGTATGACGACTCTTCTGCCGTGTTCATAGTAGTGCATCTATAAATTTAAAAAAAATAGCAAATTATTTGTAAGTCATTTTTAGTTTCGCTTGCCTCGCATATTGAACCTTACATTTTCACTTACCTCGTCATTATCCATAGGTATAATATATTTATTGGTCATTCAATATTGGACCTAGCACATATCTCAGAGTATATAATCATATATATAATCAGAGTAATAATCAAATTGGTTATATAGAAATAATTTTTTAACTTTGCTGCCTTGAAAAGACTTAAATATATTTGATTAAAATTACCTGCTTGATATAACGGAATTATAAATCAAGTGCAAATATACACCTAATTCTCTGTAAAGAGTGAACTTTTGCATACAATTATTTTTAAGTTTATGCAACACGGAAACGTTGGGTTATAATCATAAATAAATCCAAAAAATATAAATAACGCTAGCTGTTTGGTCTTATGCCATAATATTTATTATGCTGTTTTCGAATTTTTTCTGTTACTTGTTTAAATTATACAAATTTTAATTGATTCAATGAAAGGTTATTTGTCTTCCTGTAAAGCTCAGGCAACTCCATGGATACCTATTAAATGGTTGAGAGCTTTAGAGTCAAGAGAGTATATA
Organism: Mantis religiosa; assembly: GCA_030765055.1. Classification (NCBI taxonomy): domain Eukaryota; kingdom Metazoa; phylum Arthropoda; class Insecta; order Mantodea; family Mantidae; genus Mantis; species Mantis religiosa. The sequence goes on from CM060951.1 coordinate 167,312,877, forward strand.
TTAACATAGTTTTATCTATCAATTTAAATACTTTTAGCAATTATGCTCCATTATCAAAAGAAAAAAGGGAAGAAAAATGTTTATAACTGTGAAAAGGGACAAAAGTGTTTAGGTAAAGCCTTGTGATTGTGGCAAATTAGAATTTTCGAATTAAACATTTAAACAGTACAATAGAAATAAGATTGTAATGAAATCAGTCTCACCATATGCATCAATATCAGTTCTATGCGAAAGGGATATATGCGATAAAACTAATAGCCCATCTCTATGCCGTGGAGGTAGCGTGTATTACTCACATTTAAAACGTCCCAAGTTGTAATCTCGGCTAGGTTAAGCTATCTGGATAAGGACTTTTTCCACAGTTTCCCCTTATCCTGAAAGATGAATGTTAGATAACTCTAAGTTCTATTGTTCGTGGACTTATTTGACCATTATTTGACACATTTCATCTATCGTTAGATATGACAACGTTGGAGGATATTAAAAAATTCGTAACAATAATAGTGACGTTTTTGATAATACTCCACTTGTTATAATTGCTGCAAGTCATTGTGGTAATTATGTTTGTATCTTAACCCACTCAGGTTGTGTACATTAAGTTCGTAATTTTGCTCACAAGGTTAATATTAACAGTGGAAAATTCCTAGGGAAGAATTTGCTTCATCACTGAGTTCCGAAGTTTCCCCTCCCCACTAATGGTTGAAGCTGCAGCACCGGTAAGTCCCACAAATAATTATTACAGGAGTAGTCCCCTCTATGTCACGTCCACCTTGTTATGAGTATAAAGGCAACAAGAATGTTGTTACAGGTGGTTTTTCTATCCAGCTGCCTATAGGAAGGTAACCGGTGAGTGAGTGGTTTATTTCCTCCAGACAATGAAACCTGCGATCAAACCTAACCTGCAAGTTCAGATCATGCTCTGGTCAGGTCAGGGAGAGCCTGTTAGCCTTGGTGTTGTATGTTTGCTTAATCCACGAGTAATGGAGATGCTCGCTCTGGAGAGTATGAAAGTTTGAAGAATAATTCTCAGTAACCGATTACTAATGTTTATTAGTGTCAACCGTCAAGAAACATTACTTCACAAAAAATAACCACCTGCCTGGCATACACTATTTACTTCAGAATCAAAACTAAGTTGAATGTATGCAGTGACATTCTTTAAATCTTCAGTTAATTCTGATTATTTGTATTTTACCATATTTTAGCCATAAGTCGCTTTTGTAACAGCTAAGCATTCCGCCAAAAATGCGTAGAAGGTTTAGAGTCGACTGGATAAAATCGAGGTCGTTATGTGTTACTTCCTTTATTGTTAGTAGCCTTTTAGATTACAAGTACTTCACACATTTATATAACATTTAAAGTACAATTACAACTAATATATACATACAGGTTACGTATTACCTATTAATAATGAACTAAATAATAATACAAATAATAAATAGTTATAGTTCATTTACACTATAAAAATGTTTTCCAACGAGAATTTCTTTGAAGATATTTTTCTAAACATGTTACTTTGTGATGATTTAATATGTAAAGGAAATTTGTTATGCATGATCGTACCTGTGATATATGGATCTTTGTTGTTTGAAGCTTTTGCTGTATGCTCCTCATGCAAGTTATTTGCAAGCACTTCATCAAGTTCTGACTTTTGAATATCTCTTTCACTGACTCTCTGCTTAGGAGGTTGAAGTTAATTCTTAGCCTGAATTTATTTAGCTATTGTGCTTAAGTTGTGAATAATATTGAACAAGAAGTATTTATGGTATCGTCTGTATTAATATAAATATTTTAATTGCAGATGACGAAACAAATTAACCTGATTTATATTTATCTTATAGGAAATGTTTGTACAATATGCACGCAATGAGTTGAGCACTCGGGTTCCAAAGCCTCATTCGGTAAGCTTCGTCTAACTCCGTAAACACAAATGACAACTATGAAACTTGTAATGCACTATACAGTGGCATCTAGTGGCTGATGCGTTAAGCTTTATCATGTCCGCCATATTTCGTTTTGATCAATTTTGAGCTTAATTAGCTAATCAGTTTACAACAAAGGTATGTTGTGCATATTATAGCTCTCGAAAGGGGACACATTATTATTCGTCTACCTCCGTATAACTGTGATCTGTGAGCTGGTGTGAGCAAAACTAAGGAATATTTTCAGAGGATGCAACGTTACTGGTGATATGTCGGCTCCAAATCTGCGGAAACTGCTATAGAAACATTATCTTCCGTAACCGCAACGCATTGCAAGAAGGTCCAAGAGCTGGAAGTGAAATATTGCAGAAACAATGGTGTAATAGAAAATGCAATCAACGAAATTATCGTCAACACATCAGAGGATACTAGCTATGAAAGTGATGCACCGGACTCAAAGAATCACACAGTTAATAAGTATTTATAACTGTTATGTAATTATTAAGTATATAAATATACAGCTTAATTTACTATTTATCCACATATCTCACACTTGCGGTGCATATCTTCGCTTATCTTACACGCTATTTTGCTGAACTACGATTTTCAAGGTTTACCACACTGCAGAAACAAAAGAGCGTTAGATCTCGCTTCTTCCCCTCTGCCCGCACCACATCGTAAATCCAGCGCTCAACTTATTGTGCGCATGTAGTATACAATCCTCGCAGAATTAAAGACATTTCCAAACCAATAAAAAAATTTCAACATTTATAATGTAAGAAGAAATTCATATACGATTATGTAAAAATAATCACAGTCTACGAGACGTAATTAAACGGTGATAATATCTTAACTACATGATCTTTCGATTTTGAAATATTTATTTCATATGAAAGTTTAATATAGTAAAGAACACATTTCTGTTATCATTGTGTAATTGAAAAAAAAAACTGGTCTTCTATTTGAGAAACAGCTAAATCATAGGTTTGCGTGGAAGAATCATGAATGGCTTTTTTCTGTTACACAAAGTGTAGCCTTTAAATTGCATATCGTCATAGTGTGTAATTTTAAGGAGGTTTAAAGTATCAGAAAATATTCCATCTAAATACTTTTCGTACTAAGAAATTGAGTACAAATTTGCTATGGTTTTTTTGGGCCTTCGATAAAATCCCATATGGCCATCGAAGGGAAAAATAAAAAAAATAATGAAAGGAAAATTAAGAGGATGGGGGGGGGGGGGTGAGACTAGATCTGTAGATCACTTTCTTGAAGAAATTGCAGAAGAGCTTCGTATACAGGTTTGTGGTATAACTGTAATATGGTGTTGACGCTAGCGGGAGAAGGATCAGCCTGTTGAAGTAGGTGGCGGAGGAAGGAAGAACGGTGGGCTCGGTAGCGAGAGCAACTGAACAGGAGATGATTGAGGTCAGCGATTTCGCCTGGGTCATCAGGACATGCGCAGGGTAACATCCATATCCACGTCGCATTCTAATGATGGAGGTGAGATGAAGAAGTGCAATCCTGAAGCTGGAGAACCACGGGGTTGTGGATAGATGCGTCTGAACGGCGGCGTAGTGTTTGCCTTTGTGGACTGAGAACGAATGCAGGCGTCATTCCAGCGACAATAGGCGTCACGATGAAGGACCGGGAAGAAATCCGTGTATGGCAGTTGGATGCCTTGAAAGGTGCCCTAGGTGTGTCTCTCTTTTGCCAGGCGATCGGCGACTTCATTTTATCGAATTCCGACATGCCCTCTGATCCAAAGGAAGTGAATTTGTTGTCCGGCTATGGTAGCGTTGTTCACCGTCAGGATATCGTAAAGATAACAGTGCATATCTCTCGTCCAGAGACGAGATCAGTCTCTGCCGAACACTCTGCGCATCGGTTAAGACCAGCAGTTTAGGGAAGCCCCGAGAAATCTCAAATTGCAAAGCGTCACGAATGGCCAGAACCTCCGCAGTGTAGTTGGAAGCCCCCATAGGTAGGCGGTATCGAGCCAAAGCATTAGTAGAAGGACAGACATATGCATAACCTACTCCATCAGCAGATTTAGAACCGTCGGTGTAGATCGTGGTGAAATCTGGCCATGTGACCTGCAAGAAATGAGAGAGGGCGACGTTCACGTCAGGGCTACGAATGATGTAATCAGAAAGATAATGCAGAAAGATAATATTCAGGAAGTGTAACTCAAATGGATCCAATGGATGCTATGCACGCTGGAACTCGTATTTACGCATATTACTTCTCTTTTGGATTTAGTGAATCTCGAACAGTTTATTTCCAACAAAGTATGATATTAACATTTTATCAAATATGTTTCTTCCTGCCTAAGATCAATGATAAATAAAATAAATTAAAAATATCTGTAATATATATAATATTTAATAGCATACAATCCTAATTTCTCAAGAAAGTGTTTGCTTTTTAATGATTTCAAATAAGTTAACATCGGGCTTGGTTTTATTAACCATATGGAGCTTTTTGTGGTGTATATCTAAGTTTATATTTGTTATTAACGAATCCACGCGTTTTCAACCTGTTACTTTATACTGCATCCAAGTAACTTTCAAACACGGAGAGAAACACTGCAACAACAAGCAGTTGAAACGCTAATACTACAAAAACTATTGAATAGGATCCATTATTCTGTCATAATTACGCACGTTTTAGTATTTTATACTCAAGTTCAATAAGTTCAATATTAATTTATCTTTAAACGTAAAGATGATTTATCTAAGTCTCACGGGCGGCACTTAGAAATTTGAAGAAGCTTGAAGAGTTCAAACGTCCTGTGGAAACACCATTTAAACAGCTGAATGTTGTCAGTCTACTATGAAGTGTCCATCGGTAGAAGTATATAGCTGGAAGTATTTTTTGGAAGTGAATATTTATGATTAACTGGGAATAACTGAGTTACATATATGTATAGCTGGTCTTCTGAGACCCACAATAAAAGTTTTATTCCAGAAGCCACCGGCTGAAATGCTAATAAGAAATGGAAAATAAACTAAAAACGAAATTTCAGTTTTCTTCAACTGGCTTTACTTGCAAACATATATGCACCCAGACAAGCATACATTAGCATACGTAATCAGTCGGGGATTTCTTGCTCTTAATATCTACCTGTAGTCCGATGTTTGCATCTGAAATAAACAGTTTAAAACTGGTTTCTGTGGTAAGTGTTTTGTGGACTTTATTATTGTGATTCAAAGGAAATTGGAATGCATTACGCCGCAGTGTAAGTATAACCTGAATGAAGTGAAAAAAATAGTGGATAGTGATTTGTGTCTTTTCAAACCTAAGTGTCAGTTTATAAAGACGCTTAAAGTAAACACCTTTGCTGGTATTTTATCTATGCATTTAGTTTATATATCTTTATTTCACTTTTCTCTTTGTTTTCATTTCTCTTTGCCTTAGATCAGATTAGGTTTATTTGCGTTCAGTAGGTTCACTTGTGGCCAGAAAAGGCTGTGTACATTGAACATGTCCAGAGGTATAAAGTTTAATAGCATATATATGTACAACATTATGGAAAACAAAGCAGGGATAATTATATATGATACAAAATCAAACACTTTTTAATTCAGCTTTCACTTGGCTTATGCCAGTACGTCTCAACCTTTCTGCAATGGATACCATTCTTGTTATTTCTTAAATACATATACATTAGAAATAAACTTTCAAAATGCATCAAAGATTTATCGTAATGATTTGTCATTGGAATAGTTAGATACTACTTACAGAGCTACAGAAGCATTATCAGGATAATTTGTCATTCAGATAATCTTGTACAGAATAAAAATATGTTGAGCAAAGGTACTCTTTAACAGCATTTTTAAAAGCACCGAAATTATATTTTTTTCCTTTAAGAACATTAGGAAGTGCGCCAAATATTTTGATATTTTCATAATACACACCTTTCTGGAAGCAAGAAAGTTTAGCCCTGGGACAATGGATATTATACTTTCGTCTAGTGTTTACTCCGTGAATTACATTATTTGTTGCAGATAGGGCACGATTGCATACAAAGAACTTTAGGATCGAGAATATATACATGCAAGGAAGCGTTAATATCTTCAAACTTCTACAAAGATGTTTACAAGGGCATCTGTTTTGGGTGTTTGTAATGATTCTTATAACCTTCTTTAAGGTTCTTCCTTAAACTTTACTAAATGATATCTCTAAAACTTTAATAACTAATAACTAATTTGTATATTTTTTTATTTTTTACCCTTTTACCCGTAGAAGACATTCACAATAATAGAATACTAGAACAATTTTACCACCAGCAACTGCTAAAAAATGATTGTGTATGTCTGTGTTCGTAAACCTTTCGATGGAATTTATACCCAAGTACCACCACTACCTATCATAGTAAAATGGTAGCGATATCAAACCTGATAAGTAATTTTTCCTTTCCCTATTCCGTAAAGTAAGAAGGAAAACTGTTGCATTCCACCCAAAAATTCAGTATCAGGATTTCACTGAAAATATTTATATACATATATTAAAATATATGCATATTTTGAGACCCCTCAACTAAAAAAGGCATTTTTGGAGAAAGGTCCATGTTTATCGTATTTGGATTGGATTGCTCGGAGGGGATTCGGCACCTCGACCACACTGGTCTTTTGCACCTATGCCCCAACTAGAACATCCCCAGGAGGGAGGATGAGGCTAGAGGACACAGAGGCCGGCCGACCCCAGCGAGTCCCTACAGTACAATGGGCGATTCACTTTACTAGATAGGATCTCTCCGACGGTTCAAGACAATCGTCATTGGACCTACGTGGCCCCAAAAGAGTTACGAGGCCGGTACGTTGACCGGATGCTGCACCCCCCCCCCAGAGTAGTTCGTCCAGCCGGGGGAGAAAGTGTTCCCTCAGATCATATCATCCCGCCGTGCACCACCGAGACTCCCGCCTACACATCTAACCTGAAAGAGACCACCGGATGACAGATGGCATGAAATTATAATAGAGGTAAAATGGAGGGACAGGAAATTCGGGGATGTAATTAACCTAAGGAGTTTTCGCCCCTAGCGACCCAGGAGAACTCCGAAAATTCCATGGGTCAGGTAGGTCGTCCACGGGAATCGAACCCGGGCCTCCAGAATATGTATGATATTTACGTGTAGCATCTTCAGGATTGTGTACACTAGTTAGAGGGGATTTTCGTATGTTTCAAAAAGCATGCTGTTTGAGAAAATCTATAGCATTCATCATTTCTAGTAACGATGGTAAAAATACCTCTTTTTTAATTTTTCACTTTGAATTTTTTCTTACATTACCCTCAAATATATTAAAGTTTCTCCTGCTATAATCAGTGTTTATGCATATGTACTCATTAATATGTGAATAGTACTTGGAAAGCAACGTTTTATTAACAAACAGCATTAATCTAGACATTAGAAACGATGCTTCCTTGGTAAAAGAACCTATAACAACAGTGTTTAGTTAGCACAGAGTGTAGTAGTGCTGTTGTTTGCATATCGAAAGTTTTCGGTGGTGTAAAGTCAAGGCATAGCACTATCACAATTCACTGAATATTTCTAAATGTCAAGTAATTACTCGGTGTGTTTCAGGTCAGCTGTACGATGGATGTAGAGTTCAGAAACCTGAGCTACACTGTACGTCGATGGAAATGGAAAGGTAAGTTATAATATCAGTATACACAGCTATTCAAAAGCAAAGAGTATTTGTCAACATTTTATATAAAGGCAACTCTGAAATACGTGTGTGTCATTGGATATGAATTTTTGTAGTTCTTGTTTTATGGTCAGTTAATTGGAACACCATTTGTAGAAGAAATATAGCTATTACTGCCCGAATATACTTATTTGTAACAAAAGCTTCACTTATCTTTTGAAGATTATGTAAAATTTAAATAAATTTTTATATCGCAATTTCGTTAACTCTTGTTTACGTTCTCAATCACAGTCAATCTCGTTGTTGCCATCGTTACTGCCACCAGAGGTCAATACATATCTACTAGTACTACCAAACTCTAAAAATGAAATAAATTTTAGGATAAAATCAAGTGTATGTATTTTAAAATTCATTACACGATTTTTACTTTTAAATAAATATTTATCCAAACCATTAAATCTATCGAACCATTTAAGTGTTTAATAATTTAAGTTCTAGATTTATTTCATAGTTACATGACCAAAAATTATCTTTATTTAGTCTGTTTATACTTAATATTTCGAAAATCCACACCCCCGCAGACTGCCCCAACTTCAGCTTCCGAGGTCGAAGAATAGAGTGGACTAACTCTCTCCGATACCTTGGAGTAATATTGGATAGTAACATTGTATAGAGGCCTAACCTTTCGCCAACACATCAGAGATCTAGCGGCAAGGGTACAGGGAGCAATCGCTTCCCTGTATCCTATGCTAGGGTCAAACTCGATGCCGCTTGTCCTGAGGTTATACCTCTTCCGAGCGCTGGTAGTCCCCGTGATGCTATATGCCTGCGAGATCTGGGGCATTGCCGCAGATAGCTGGTTGGCATGGCTTCAACGTGCACAGAATAGAGGGCTACGGTCTATCTATTCTATGGGTCGCTATTTTCCCAGCAGGTTGCTTCACGAAGCCTCGGGACTTCCATATGTGGAGGACGAAGTTAGGCTCCGGGCATCAAAATTCTACGCAACTTTACCAACTCATAGAAGCGCCCTTGTTAGATAACTGGGAGATTATTACCCCACTAGACGCCGTTCTAGACAACATCGGGTTCCCCGCATGGCATGCGGGCACCCAAGATAACCCAGGAGCTAATCCTAACAGCAGCTAAAGCTGAGCTCCACATAACCTCCTAAGCTGTTTGGCAACAAAATTCTCCCCAACCCAAACTAAATTAAAAACACCAGGGTGCTGGGTATTGCATCCTGTCCTTTCATCCCGAAGGTACAATAATTGTAACTTCACAAAATTCATCAACCTCAAAACCTACACCATATCCATCCTACAAAATCCCGTTCGAATACCTTACCTGCGGTAAAACCCTTAACGGGTGGGCACGCAGCAAAAACCTTCTGGCTATATATAGCCAGCCTGCACCACATGGCATTTCGAAAATATTCTGTCATTCTGGTTTATTTTTACGTGATACGCATTTCTGTTATGCATCTATTGCCACAATATAAATAAAATTTACGATTGTATCAAACGTAAATTTGCTTCTTACGAGACGCTTGTTTGTTAGAATTACTCTAAACATAATTTGTTGCTGTTTGAATTCACAGCAAACTGTAGTATTCGGAATAATGTTGCCTATAACCAGCTGTTTTCGTTTTTATAAACTAGCAGTGATTCTTTATAAACAAACCAATTTATGCCAACGAATAAAGGTCCTCAAACATCGTTTTAAAAAATAAATTAAACTTCCGCCAGCGAATTGAGCATGGAATTCTTTCATACTTTCGCGTTTTATTAAAAAAATGAAACCCACTGAAATACTGTATTTCTTTATGAGTAACCCTGCACTTCATGTTAAAAAATTATTAAAAAGTCACACTGAATAAGTTGGTTATAAGCATAAAATAAGGAAAATGTAGGAGGAGAGAACGTGGGGAGAAATAAGTTAGTTTTAAGGCAAGCATTTGACAATATACTTACTTCCATTACACATTCTTAGTCATTCAGGAGCAAATTAAATACTGTGTTAATAATAATGATGATATAGAAAATACTTTATAAATTAAACCCTACTACTTTATATAATATATATATAATTATTTTATAAGCAAAGAGAGTCATGTTTCATATCCTTGCAAATATTTTTTTCTTATTATACTTATCAATGAACCCACACTAGTAGTAGGGACTATCTCCATGCAAAAATTAGCTTTTTCAGCTGACCATGCTAAACTTACACCGTTTATATTTAACCCTGCTAATCTAAGAGCACGAAGCTCATTTTTAATCTTAAATCTCATTCCCAGGAATACACACTCCGACTCCGGAGATAACGTCATTTCTTCCTACACAACTATCATTTTTAAGGTGTGTCAGACAAGATACCATCAGCAGCATATTAGTTCTGCTGTGAAAATTGTTTCTGTGTTATAAACCATCTTGTAACATGGCTGTTAATAATGCACCTAAACTAAATTAGTAAATGTGAGCAGAACGTCTATTGTGGCTGAATAATTATGGTTCATCTATAAAAAAGTTATACATATAAGATTAATTTGTGAAAAGGGTCAGTAATCAAAATTTTTATTATTTTTGTCATACAACATTCAGAATTATTAAAAGCTGGGCAATTTTGAATAGCCCGATGCCATCAGTAAATGGTAACCACAGTTACTCTATTTGTAATGCTGCCAATCTTCTACTTTTGGTTTATAAGTTATATGCATGATATTACAAAATCCGGAATTTTATTGACATCGCTTACTGGTTAGACAACCACCTTTAAACTACCCACAGAGATCTCAGCGACACGTTCTCTCTTCGAATTGTCATGACTAGGAGGTCTCCATGTCGAGTGGCAACCAGAGTGATCCGTAACAAGGAGAATGAACAGCTTCAAAATCCTGTGAGCCGAATTGAGTTTATTAGGTCCATTTTCATTAGCTACAACATGCACTACAAGGGAGAAGTCAAGAGCGAATTCCTTTGTCAGAGGAAATGGCTTTACTGCTTCTATTGATTTACAAATTGACACTTAAGAACACTGAAGAGAACATAGCGGTAGCTATTCTTTCTAGAAAGCACTTATTCAGATTCTAAATGTGTTCTTATTTTAGTAACCGTGACACAAAAATGCTATAGTAATGTGAGGCTTGTAGTACTTTGAATTCCAATGGATTTATTTCTCTCCCTAGGATATATCTGAGCTACTGCAACAGCATTATTTAAGATAAACATTAGCAAAAAGTAATGACATTTTCAAACACAAGAAATGTCAAGGTAGAGTAAATCAATATCAGAGTTGCACGACACATTATTATTAATTGAGTGCCACCACAAAATGATTGCATTTATGTACGGACTCTGCTAAGTATGTATAATCCTTTTAATTGCATCCTATATTAAATGTTATAGATTTCCAGTTTTATCTAGAAATAAAAATTTACTATTTTGTAAAGATTGTGTTCCTTTCAAAGACATTAATGTGTGTGTGTGTGTGTGTGTGTGTGTGTGTGTGTGTGTCTAGTGTAGTGCAGTGTAGTGTAGTGTTTAACGCCCGCTTTTACTACATACGGCACCGCAGGCGATGACACTGATGATACATGAGATGACGATGGAGCACCGGTGTAACGAGATGGCGGGGGAAACCGGAAATCACGGAGAAAACCCGCCCCAGCGCCGTGTTGTCCACCACAAATCTCACTTTGCGGTCGCCTGGGATCGAACCCGGCATTAATATGGAACACAAAACAATAAATGTGCGTATTCATATGGGGTAGCCTATTTTTATTATTAACGTCCTTCAAAGGATGCTCAAATCAGCCCAGGGTCCATAGAGTCTAGAGTTACCTAACACTAATCTTTCAGGATAAGGTAAAACCCCAGAAAGGATGTTATCCAGCTAAACCCCCTGACGTCTGCCTCGGTAGCGTAGATGGTAGCGTGTCTGCCTCACGTTCAAGAGGTCCCGAGTTCGAATTTCGGTCAGGGTGAGTTACCTGGATAAGGATTTTTCCGGGGTTTTTCCTTATCCGAAAGACGAATGTCGGGTAACTAAGCTCCATACATTTGAGCATCATTTCACCCATTCTATTCATCGTCCGATATGACTTAACGTTAGAGGACAAAAAAAAAAAAACCTGACCGAGATTCGAACTCGAGAGATCTTGAACGTGAAGCAGACTCCCTAATCTCTACGCCACAGAAGTAGCATAGCCACAGTAGCTATCAAAACGCTAACAAGTCACCAATGAGCCCTTTTCATTCGTATAATTGGTCACCATGAAATTTATTGAAAGACAAAAGTATATATCCTGATGTGCAATAATGTTTGGTTATGGTCACAGAAAGATTAGTCAATATGTTTGTAATTTAATTAGTATAGTAATAACATATTCAGCTGTTTCATAAACGTAGAGATAGTTAATGAAACAGAAGTCCAGTTTAAATCAAAACTTGTGTTTTACGGTTCTTCCTTGCGTTTGAATCACCTAGTCACCTACTTGTTTTTTAATAACTTACATGGTTATGTTTTATGCTCTAGCAATTAATTTTCCTTTATAAATGTTCTCCAAATTATATTTTGTAATGGAACCGCTCTCTTGGCGTTCGCTTATCGATAATGCAGTTTGCTTACTTTCCGACCAATGATTCGTTATTAAAACCCCCAGGTGACCGTAACACTAGCGGTGAGTGAGATGTTGGAGGGGTAGAATGCACTGCTGGTTATCATGGCTACGGTTTCCATTCATAGAAGCTATATATTCCGCACCAGCTCGTGTTGCCAACACAACACAGCACCTACTTCCTATTTTTTCGCTTATTTGAAAAGAAATTTGTTGGTGGTAACCCACTTGAAGCGAGCCCCGCGTGTCATGTGCTACTATTTCTTATAAATTTGAATCCTGTGTAAAAATGTAATTTTTTATTTGATCAGTGAAAAATACACCACTTTTTTTATAAAAAAAATGGTTAATAATATTACGGTAAAGGAAATTATTAGAAGCATTTCGTTATTATGAAGAATATGATTGTGTCGGATTGACGGATCTGCGAAAAAAAAAATCTCACAAAATTATAGACGCTCTTTGGGAAAGCTCACGTCTATACATATATTGTAAAATACAATGAGAACTTTAAGCTTAACAGGCTTTTCATGCAATATCCCATTAGGGAATTAGACAAGAAATGACATTTGGTGGACATAATGAAAGCGGGGACTCTTTAAATAAAGGTAATTTTAAGGAACTTTTGGGGTCATATACAGAGGGAAGCCCAATCGAAATTCGAAACCACTATTCCAGTATAAAATCCGATTTTACGATGCTGATTTTGCGAATTTAAGTTAGTCAATTTTCCGACTCACCTATTAGTTCGCCCAGAGCCGCGCCTGCATTGAATGCATTCATATAATTTTCGCTTTCTGCAAGAGTTAAATGAGAATGGTTTCGAACGAAGAAATGAACTCCATGAGACATGATTGGGATTATAAATCAAAGCCCATATTTTGAGCAGTGTATCACATGTTCAAACTAAACAACTTTCTCTCTAAGCGACACCGGCAATAACTGATGGCATAGTTTCACAACCCTCGGACAAAAACAGAGGAACATATACATTGACCCAAAAGATTAATTATGGAAGAACGATAGATTTCCTGAACTAAGTAATTCCCTTTTAATGAACTGGATAAAAATTACATACAGAATGACCAGCAATAACACCTGGCTTCAATCCATTGAATTTCCTCCTGTGAAGTTGAACTCCAGGATGTATCAAGATCGAACAGTAACTCTGTAACTAAGGACTAACAATTATATGGAACTCTTCAGTCTTGAAACTGTGAGACCAATGGACTGATTTTTAGATACACTGAGACATTATTTAGCCGTATTTGATTCTCATTTTTATCGGTTACAACTTTAAAGATTATCTGAAGCAGTAACATTAGTGCTTCGTAAGTCTCATGTCATAGCCATGTGAATAAATATATACATTGCGACAAACTCAGATACCAGTGTTAAATTGATTGGGTTCTAATTGGAGCTATGAGTTCTCTTATCCTCCGGTGAATGGTTGTAGGAAATGGATTTTGGTGGTTGTGGGCTACTCAGTCGTATTAATAACACTTCGTTTGTTGCAGAATTATTGGTTTAATTCCTACTAAGTTTCCTTATCGACTTGGATCGGTGACCATCTGTTAGTAAAATTCCTAACATAAATTCAATTTTACTTGAAACCCTGGATTACTTGTTTAAACTTACTTCCGCGTGGTTTCTATTTCTTCTTTATATGGCGACTACTTTGCTCTAATAAACTTCTAATGCTGCTTCCACTTACGCTGGTTGAGCTATTCTTAACGTCCCTACATTTCAGACTTATAAATTTTCGCTTCTCTTCTTAACGCGCATGAACACGTCCTTCCTGACGTAGTATCACCTTTTAAGTAAATTTTTCTTACTTCACGATTCAGTTCGAACCTTATCCGGAGTCCATCTCTAACTTTATCACATGACCAAACTAGCTTACCCTATTCAAACGTTCCATTATTATTGGTTTCTCATTTATTTCGAATTTTCGCATTCGTTTACAAACCTCATCTAACTCATTGACGTTCAGCCCATCCTGAGTTCGGGAACGCCTACCCTGAGTTTTTTGTAACGGTATACATCGTTATCACATCAGCGAAGTAAATCCCTTTAGCGTTCATGCTCAACTGCATTTTGAAAGCCCCTTTGTTCCAACACATTCCTGGCTGGACGTATACTATAGTTCTCAGACATTGAACTTTTACTAGCACAAAGAAGGTAACGGTCCTCACTTGCTGTCTCTCCGAGATGTACAGATTTTTACAAAAATGTTTTCTTTTCCTTGCCTGGATACTAGTATGTATGCTATATTAAATTATATTCTTCCCTTCTGATTCTTTAAGTCAACTGCTTTTAATCATACTCTATCCATTCTAATCTCATGTTATTATAACAAGATTTTATTATATTAGTTTAACAAAGCATTTTTATTAATTTATCTTCTTTTTTAATTATCCGATTTCAATTAATTCGCCACCTCCTAATCGTGGCCTGATATTGCGGTCACAACATTTTATTTACTAAAGAATTTGAAAGGGCGATAGCATTTAGAGACCCTTTAGTTTTCAGTAATGCTTCTATTGTAATTAAAACTGAATGCAGATTTCATTTTCTTCAATAATTGCACACGCAAGTATTTATAAGTCAATGCGAAGTTATTGAACATGTAATATTTTATATAGAATACAACTTAAAAGACATTTTACTACAACCTGTAGACGAATTAATAATTTTGTGAAAGCAGTGCTATACATTTTAGTTATGTACTAGCAAAAATTGTATAGGGAGTTTTTCATCAAATGAATGTATAAAGAATTTTTAAGAGTAATAAATTTTTTATTATGCCTTGTATGCTTATAAGGTATGCATTTGTCTTTGCTTCACACATTTGTAAAAGTTCCTATTGCTGTATACAAGGTTAACATCCACTTCATTATAATATAAAATATAATAGTTTTTAAATCTTTAAATAGTATAATTATAGATTGTGGGTTGTTGAATTTCAAAGCGATATTCAGAAAGTATTCCAAAAGTTGTACAGCATCTTGATACCTTTTTCACTCTCAGCTCACAATGAATGAAACGGTGGTTCAAATCTTTGTATACGTGTATGTATAGAAACTCATATTTCGCAAAATGGAATTGACCTCGCAAACTTGCGCTTCATTCTCGACTGTAATTCCTTCGGTGACTATAATTATGTTCCTTTTCCTCATATGAGTTACCCATGTCTAGGCACGAACTACCAGTTACATCCGCAAATAGCAGGTTATGGCATAATGCTTCAACCGTTTCCGAAAGAGTGCGTAGTGTGACCGAATAATTTCACTCTTTACAAAACAGCCTTAAGAAATAATTAGTTCCGACTTCACATTGCCTGGTTCATTCCTGTATTTATGCAACGTAATTAGTGTTATGACCTCATATCAAAGGTTTCAGACAGCGTTCCACAATAAGTGCGTATCTCACTGTGTAATAAGTGCATGTCAAGGTGCCCTTGATTCTGCCAAATTACTTTTCTTTCCGTCACATTAAATTATAATTTTGTGGATCGGTTTGAACCAGCACCTATCTGTCAAATTCACTGCCTCGATGGACACCAGTTGTGTGCGTACATATATATCCTCGCCAATGCTACTTATTTCGGTTCGAATGGATTCCTTGAGAACATCAATTGTTCGTGGTCTATTCTTGTATACTCTATATTTTAGATAACGCCACAGGAAAAAATCCGGTGAGGTTAGGTCAGGGGATCTTGGAGGCTACATACCTTTTGAGATTAATCGATTATCAAAGAAACTGGTTACAAGTTCCGTGGTGACGTTAGAAGTATGGCACATTGCTCCTTCTTGCTGGAAATAACCTTCTGTCAATTTGATATCATCTCCGTAGAAGTTCAGAGAATATGGTGAGACAAGCGCAAACATGTATAGATGCTGGTGGAGGACACTTCCAATATTTTCTCTGAGATGTAAATAGTGTAATGTAATCTCCCAATTGTGTATTATATTCTCCCAAAGTTGCAGGTGTGTCCTATTATTTGTTCAAAATTTATGACCTATTGAAGTGGTTCTTTATATGGATAGCACTATATAAGGTTTCCCATAAAGCAGGAGGGACGAAAATTCATCTCTCCACTGCGTTACTAAGATGCAACACGCGTTACACAGTTCAACAACGTCGAAATATTACAACTGGACAGCCGGCCAAAGAGGGTCCGGCGTCTGCGAGGCTAAAAACCTCCAAGTCATACTTTCGCTACCCTTTTCACGAAGAACACAAATGTATAGTTTAGAAATAAAATATGTCTTTCTTCAACAAATCCACGTTTAAGATGTTGGTGAAAAGTTCACTTACTGCGGTTAAATTTAATTTATTTTTGGTATAGTTTGGCAAGTATCATTTACACTAGGTTTCTGCTCACAACGACAGCTCAGCAGTACAGAAGGAACCTGACTGTAGATAAGCAAAGCAGGGATAGGTAACTGTAAGCTAACAAAAAAGACAGAAAGAGCTAAAGAAAGAGAGAAACTATGAGGGCAGGAAAGAGAGAAATAGAGAAAGAATGGACGGAAGAAAGGAAGAAGGAAAGAAGGTAAGAAAGAAGGACAGCAAGAAAGACTAATAAAATACGAGGTGAATGTGGGTTGAAATGCTTTCTTATACTATATTTGGTCGCTTGTTAACTCCTGTAGTTCCCCGTGTCTCTCTTCATATTGGACGATTAATGTCGTTTCATTTTTTCCAGAAGTTTCCTTATCAGACTTGAAGGTCTTTAACATATCTTAATTATATGTCAGGGAACTACCGGCATATATTTGAAAAATACGTTTCCTATAGTTTGTAAATATTCCAGGAGCAACAAGGCCTTAAGAAAAACAATAAAATGAATCAATCAGGGAGGTTGCTTCCTGGTGGAAATTTGAACAATGAATCGAGTCCGTGTCTAAACGACTTCGGTCCCTTCGCAAAACTTAAACGTAGAACACACGAATATGGCAAAAATAGCTAAGCTACAAACTATTATTTAGCATCCGCAAGTAATGTATGCGATACATTTCAATTAAAGAATCAGTAGGTTCTTGCTTCAGTTTCTCAGAAATATGACGATACTCGAAATGCATTCACAAGGAAGTCAAGTTAATGGATTATTTACAAACAATTCTTCATAAATGTTTTATTAGTCATGCGTATATACGAGGGCTGTTCAATAAAGAATGATCACATTTTTGACAATGTACTCATCCTCAGAATTTTGATGGTCCTTCTCAAAATATCTACCCTGAAAGCGATGCACTTGTCCCAGCGTTTGTGCCAGTCTTCAAAGACATGCTGGAAATCATTTTTGAGAGATCCTTCAAAATCACCTCCGCAGTCTTCACCACTGCTTCTGATGATGGATAATGCCTCTCACGAAGGTGTTTATTCAAGTTAGGGATTAGAAAAAAGTCACACGGGGCTATATCTGGACTAAAGGGAGAGTGAGGGATGTACTTCACGTTGATTTTTGAAAGAAACTTAGCAACAACATTGGCAATATGTGGCCGCGCATAATCGTGGTGCAGCATCCAGCCTGCTTCACGGAAATGTGGTCTTTTGCGTCTGATATGGACTTAAAATGTTTTCAGGATATCCCTGTAATGTTGTCCAGTTACTGATGTGTGTGCAGGTACAACATGCTGATAAACCATTCCATGAATATCAAAGAATGAGATGACCATAACTTTCCCAGCAGAAGCAACCACTTTTGCTTTTTTAGGAGGTTGGTGATGAATGAGATTTCCACACTGAGCTTTGCTGTTTGCTCTCAGGATCAAAATGGTGTAGCCAAGTTTCATCAGCAGCGATTACGTTTGAAAAAACCTCCGAATCTTCCTCTAACATCAACTTTAACTGCATGTTACCTCCATTGCAGCGGTAGGCGATACTGAACATGTCTGAACTTGCCTGGTTCTCATAGGTGGGAACCAGGAGTACCAACAATGAAACTACTACGACGTGCTTGTTTCACATTAAGTTAACAGAATATGATAAGGTTGAATTTTAGTGCGAAAAATTATGGCCGTAAAAATTATAATCATTCGTTATTGAACAGCCCTCGTAAAAGCTTAGATATGTTATTTTAATCGCATTTAGTGTCATTTTTGAGAATGCACCGAAGATTTTCCGGGAGAAGGGAGTATGTAATGCGAGCTCCTTGAAAATCCTTGCCTGACATACTTAAAGCAGTCTAAACCAAGTAAGGAATTTTCCTTTTATCCGACATCTTCGTGTGTGGGGCCAGCTTTCTCAATAAATACATTTGGAGCTATGAAAGCACCTCAAAACAGAGCGGTGTACTTTCAATTAATTCTAAGGTGAAATACAACGTTGTGCCTTAAGTTAAAGTAGAAAAAGTAGCGTAGAAAAAGTAGAAAAAATAATAAAAATATTGGAAGGGAGCTTGAAATACACTTTCTTTATTTCTTTTTCTTCTGTTTCACGGCTTGGATTTGTCAATCCGTTCCGGCTCTAATTTTTATCTTTTCTTCAGTCTTACCTGGTTTCTTTTCCTTTGAGTTTATAGTTTATGGCCTACAGTTTATTCTTAATCTATCCTGAAGAAATTGATTGTCTGTAATCTTATCAAAAACACTAAAAACTTTGGATCTCCGTGGTGCGAGAGTCATTGTAAATCCTTTGTGTATTTTATGGCTGCTGCACCGTTTATCACCAACCCTGTAGGCCATTAAAGACAGATGACAGTTAAGGGTTCATATGATGAACCCCAATTTCCGTAGCTTAAGAGCAGGTTGGTAGACCAAGAGGTACAAATTCTCAAACAAGTAGCACTTAAATTGTTCTGTAAGGACTTCGCAAGCCCTAAGTACCAGCATTTCCCGCATGAGAAAAATCGCATCTCATTACGCAACATCGAACCAGACGTTCCAGCAGTGTCATGGGACAACGTCTATATTAGCCTGGCAGTTGTTTTTATTATACATTTAGGTACGCTTGAGTTTGCCTTTACAGTGCACCTAGAAGATAAATGAGATCACGAGAGTATCTGCGTTATAATTTAACCAGCAGGCAGCGCTTTAAAGCTGTTAAATAATAAAGCTCTACCTAACCCATAAAGCGACAGCTGCTGAGTGTCGACTCGAGTTTAGTATCAAACACCTTTCTGCCGGTAACATTGTCGAGAGTTTCCAAGTGCGGGTTAGTTTACGAGCAATGTTGTTATCAGTGCTGGCAACCTACACGAAATTAATGTGTAATGCCCGGAGAAGCCTGCGTAATGAGGAAGAACATGGCGATAAGGAGACAAAGCACTGTAATAGTGTTGCCGGATACTCCAAGAAGACCCTGTTAAACATTTTGCATGTGTAATCCTATTGTGGTTAGAGGAAAGTCTGCTGGTTAATACCTAGACCGGATGTGAAACACGGCCTTGGGGAACTTACAGAAAACCTCATTCACTGGCAATATCCGTGAAGAAATTAAATGACTTCGTAAAGCAACCCTTTATGTATTTATTATTCATCTTTTTGCCGAACTTGAATATTGCATGGTTCTCTGCTACAAGAGCAACCATTACACGTTAATTCTAGCCATAACTGCAACTGAGTTAGAGATTCCGTCATTTAACGAGTGTTGAAATCTAATTGGGAGCTTACAACATGTTTGTATTGACATAATAGTAAACACCTGAATCAAACACAATTCCTGGAAACTTTAATTTGAATTCCAGTTGACAGTAGATAGCTTTGAGACGCACCAACTCATTATTCCTCAGATACGCAGAAAAGATAATACAAACCATAACGAACAAAGCAAGTTCATAAAAGGGGCAAAGCAAGAAAGCTTTCTCTAGAAATATACTAAAGTTTGGTCCATGTGATGGAAAACACGAGATGGAATTAACTGTGCTACTTTCGATTTAAGAAACAAAAAGTCAACCAAAAATAGGTTACCATTAATCATCCAAATTTTTATTTAGGAGTACAGCTACTATTTGTGGCAAAGGTAAACTGTACAGCCTTAGGGGTAGAGGTTAGAAATTGAGGAAAATGTCAGCACCTCTCAAGACTAGGCCTATTGCTAGTAAATCACCAAGTGGAAGGAGGATGATAGAGTAAGAATATGGTCGGGCCAAATAGGGTTAGGCGCAGATCCCAACGTTTCACGATTGAACCTCCTCGGCCACCTCCGATTCCTCTCTGCCTGTACGGAAGTTCCGGCAGAACATCTATCTCAGGAAAGAAACACGATCCACCGCATACATCGCAACTGTATTTCGTCCCACCTGGCCCCGCAGCTCTAAAAGAGAAAATGGGGAGCACACAAGAAAAAAATGGAAGCAAAAGGAACGGCAGCAATGAATGGAATAAGAATATGCAAATATAAACTAGCAATGACAACCAAGTGCTTAGAAAGAATGTACGAAGCTCTAGTTGAATCCAAAATGTTGTATGCAGTGGAAATCTGGGCGGGCACAGAGGTAAACAAAACGTTGGACCAAAACTACAGGAGGTTTTTTAAAGAGCTACTAGGCTTACCAAGATCAGCTCCTAAGAAAGTAGCTTTAGTATAATTAGGAAAGTTAAGAAGAAATGGAATAATAATGGAAATAATAATACAATTTTGATATAGGTGTTTGGCCAAAGAAGAGGGGTAAATTATGAAATTATGCATGAGGCAGCAAAAAAGATTAGAGAACTTCAATAGTTGCTGGGCAGAGATAGCAGGAATTATGGAAAAAATAGGAATGGGAGATACACGGAGATTACAGGAAAGGAATACACATTGGTAAAATGCAGAATAGGAGATATAGAAAGACAGGAACTATGGGGAAGTCTAGAAAATATGAAATCATTACAATTTTACAAGAAAATAAAAAGAAATTGTGGAGGTAAAGCATATGTAGATTACTGTAATAGACAAGAGAGAGAAGGGTTAGCTTGGATGAGAACAGCAACAATATTTCTAAAAGGGATAAGAGGTAGGGAAATGGGAATTTGCGAATTGTATGGGGGAAAGAAAGCATAGTGTAACAGAATGCGAGGATGCTGCAATGTGGAGAAAAAATGTTTGGAAGGAAAAATAGGAGAAAGAGAAGAAGATAGTAGCTATAAAAATGTAAACGGGAAAGGAGGAAAAGAAGGTAATAATTATTGGTGAGTTCTTGCAGAAAGGAAAAGAAAAATGGGCTAGAAATGTAAAGTATATAAGAAAGGAAAATGTGGGGTAAGAATGGGACTAATTAAGTAACAAGGAGGCATGGAGGTTAAGAGCTATCTGGCAGCGCAGAAGACCAGGGTGTCATGCAAGCCAAGGTAGCAACAAGGTAAAGACAAATAAATGTAGCCAAAAGTTGTAAATTGAAAAAATTTTGGAATATGCACAGTAAATAATCTAATCCAATCTAAAAGAGAAAGAGGGAAATGCAGTGCAAGAAAATGATGAACAGAAAAATATCGTGATAATATAATATAATTCTGTCAAATATTTGACTACCTATTCGAAAGGTCAAGACAAATTCAAGGTAACGGTGCCCGTCCAACTGTAATTGGATCACCAACCCTGATCCTTCCACTTTATAAAATAATTGGTATAATAAATGGGTAGCAATATTTGTGACTCAGTTGCAATAGTTCAGAAAGCAACGAAAAATCTCAAAATCCTCAATGATGTTCCTTAGATAGATAAAAGAACGCCGCGCGTATTTCGAGGACTACAGTCACACCAATTTTTTACAGAGTTGGTGATTATGCAGCGATAGCGTCTGTTATTTTAAAGAAGACATTGTCAAGTTATTAAAAGTGAGATATCTTTTTTATAGAAAATGAGTAGTTGTCAAACATTTTTTGAGATTACTCACTCAGATAAGATGTTCTTCATATCTCCATAAGCGCTTTTCGGTCAGGTTTTGACCATCTTCAGTGGGTGTTGACCAGCTACTAAGGAAGAGAAGAGCCGAACCTTCCAAGAAACTTCTGCTGCTGTGATTGTCATTTGGTTATCGCCTGATTTGTAATGCCAACTTCTGGGACTGGAACACTGGGCTGGACACAGGTGGCTGATGGTCATCTGTGGTGTTGACTGGTTGTAACTGTTTTTCCTCTGGATGTGGATCAATTGAACTGTAGACCTGTGGTGGCGGATGAAATTCCATTTTTTCTTTTTTCCCCTCGTTCTCTGGACCAATATTTAAGTTACTGGTTGTCTGTGGGAGATGTGCTTTCTCACTTATATGTTCCTGGAGTAAACTAGATTGGTTGACATGTGGGTTAATTTCAACTGGGTCTATGTTCTTTAAGTTTGTTTCAACTACATCAATGTTGGATTTTTTAACTTTTTTAATAAGTTGTAAAACACTGTTTAATGGTGGTATCTCAAAATTCAAAAGGTTTATTGTTTCACTATTTAGGATATAAATTTTTTCCCAAATATCTAGTTCATTAACTGTTTGTACATGTTTCAATAGTTGTATACTTTGGCCAATTTCATGGTTTTGTTTCCAGAAATGGTTGGTAACTGCAGACTTTTCTATTTGTTTAAGTTTTATATTTCTCAAGTGTTCCGTTTGACGGGTTTTTAAATTTCTCTTAGTTCTTCCAATATAATATGCTTCACAATTGTTACATGGTATTTTATATATTCCAGATAATTTTAATTTATCAATAGTGTTGCTTAAAGGTTTTTTGAGCAGATTCTTAAGGCTGAAATTATTCTTTGGGGCTAATTTTATATTATAATTATGAAAAATTCTTTTAAATTTGTTGAAGGCCAAGGATGATAGGTGAACTTCTTGTAGATAACAGTAGTTTCTGGTTTCTTTAAAGTAGTAATTGAACTTATGTGGTTTTTGTATATATGTTCATTAATTAATTTAAATATAGTTGATTCTTTATAGCCATTGATCTTTGCAACATGTAAGATATGTTGGTATTCTAGTTGATATTCATGTTCAAGCATAGGTACATTTATAAGTCTGTGGATTAAACAATGGAATACTGCAAGTTGATGTGATGTTGGATTATAGTTATTAGCTTTGATATAATTATCCACATGTGTATTTTTCCTATGAATACCAAAATTCAATTTATTATGGTACTTGGAAATTTTTAAATCCAAAAAAGGTAAAAGTCCTTGATCTTCTATTTCCATAGTAAATTTGATAGATTCATCTTGATTGTTGAGAATTTCTAAGGCTTCATTAATTTTATCTTTGGGTATGATGGAGAAAATATCATCAACATATCTGTACCATACTAAATATATCTGAGTGAGTAGATGTTACTTGAATTTCTAAGTTGCTCATATATATAAGTCAGCTAAGAATGGAGATAATGGGTTACCCATAGCTAAACCATGTGTTTGAGTGTATAATCTTCCATTAAATGTGAAGGTATTCTGGTCAATACAACTGGTAGTACAAGTTAGTAGATCATGAATCTCAGCTTCATTAATATTGATTGAAGTAAGCCACTCTTGTAGTAGTGAAGAAATCTTCCCAGTTGGGACGTTTGTGAACAAAGAAGTGACATCAAAAGATACTAAAATGTCACTATCACTGATTGTAATATTTTTAATATATTCAATAAGTTCAAGAGAATTCTTAATGCCTCTACTTTCAAATTTTTTAAAGATGAAAACTTTTTTGAAACCCATTTTGCCAATAAGTAACATGGCGAACCTATGTTATTGATAATAGGTCGCATACTGTTATCTTTTTTGTGAGTTTTTGGAAGGCAGTAAATCCGTGGTAGTGTTGGATTACTGACTTTTAATCATTTTTTAAGAGCTAAATCAAAACAATTAGCTTCATTAATAACTTTGTTAATAATTCTTATTTTGGCTTGTAATGGGTTTTTTTCTGTTTCTGAGTAGTCAGACTTTTTAAGAAGTTGCATGACTCTATCTTCATAATCATTTTTGTTAAGTAAAACAATTTGATTTCCTTTATCTGCTTTTACAAATGTAATGGATTTATTATTTAAGTGTTTGATAATCTTCAATGCTGGAAAAGTGTATTTACCATATTTTAATTTTTGAAGAACTTTTGTACATTGAGATCTAACATTATCTCTTTCTTGCACAGGAACAGTTTTAATATTTAATTCAATACCTGCTACAAATTCTTTTATATCTTCTGAGAAGGCAACACAGGTTTTCAATCCTTTATTTAACAAATTTAATTCTTCATTACTCAGAGGTTGATCAGATAAATTAATTACTGCTTTATTGTTATTCTTGATTTTTGGAATATAAGATGGCTGACCTTTTAATATGAACAACTTATGTTTTAAACGTGTATGTTTAATTTTCATCATTTTATTTAAATGAGCATAGAGTAGATTTTCAAAATTATTCCAAAGTGCAGGCCCCAAAGTCTGAGTTAGTTCCATGTGAAGTTGATAAAGCTGCATGTTAATTTGATTAAGCTTTTTGTAATGTAGAAATTTTTCTGTTTTAATTACCATTTTTTCCGCCATTTTTTGTTGGGTACAGCTCTTCCTGTTTTTTATATATTTTCTTACAAAAACTGGAGTGACGTTATTAATTAAACATAGGTTAAGAAAGTGAATATCTGCTAAAGTATATCTCTTCTTAATTTGTAATGTTTCATAAAATTTCAACTTTATTTTATAGAAATGATGTTGAGAGTTAAAATTTGTAGCCTCCATGTTCTAATAGTTGTAATAAGTATGGTAACAGAATTACTTGTAAGCCATCTAGCTTATATATTTTAAAGAAGACATTGTCAAGTTATTAAAAGTGAGATATTTCTTGTATAGAAAATGAGTAGTTCTATAAAAAAGATATGTCACTTTTAATAACTTGACAATGTCTTCTTTAAAATATATAAGCTAGATGGCTTACAAGTAATTCTGTTACCATACTTATTACAACTATTAGAACATGGAGGCTACAAATTTTAACTCTCAACATCATTTCTATAAAATAAAGTTGAAATTTTATGAAACATTACAAATTAAGAAGAGATATACTTTAGCAGATATTCACTTTCTTAACCTATGTTTAATTAATAACGTCACTCCAGTTTTTGTAAGAAAATATATAAAATACAGGAAGAGCTGTACCCAACAAAAAATGGCGGAAAAAATGGTAATTAAAACAGAAAAATTTCTACATTACAAAAAGCTTAATCAAATTAACATGCAGCTTTATCAACTTCACATGGAACTAACTCAGACTTTGGGGCCTGCACTTTGGAATAATTTTGAAAATCTACTCTATGCTCATTTAAATAAAATGATGAAAATTAAACATACACGTTTAAAACATAAGTTGTTCATATTAAAAGGTCAGCCATCTTATATTCCAAAAATCAAGAATAACAATAAAGCAGTAATTAATTTATCTGATCAACCTCTGAGTAATGAAGAATTAAATTTGTTAAATAAAGGATTGAAAACCTGTGTTGCCTTCTCAGAAGATATAAAAGAATTTGTAGCAGGTATTGAATTAAATATTAAAACTGTTCCTGTGCAAGAAAGAGATAATGTTAGATCTCAATGTACAAAAGTTCTTCAAAAATTAAAATATGGTAAATACACTTTTCCAGCATTGAAGATTATCAAACACTTAAATAATAAATCCATTACATTTGTAAAAGCAGATAAAGGAAATCAAATTGTTTTACTTAACAAAAATGATTATGAAGATAGAGTCATGCAACTTCTTAAAAAGTCTGACTACTCAGAAACAGAAAAAAACCCATTACAAGCCAAAATAAGAATTATTAACAAAGTTATTAATGAAGCTAATTGTTTTGATTTAGCTCTTAAAAAAAGATTAAAAGTCAGTAATCCAACACTACCACGGATTTACTGCCTTCCAAAAACTCACAAAAAAGATAACAGTATGCGACCTATTATCAATAACATAGGTTCGCCATGTTACTTATTGGCAAAATGGGTTTCAAAAAAGTTTTCATCTTTAAAAAAATTTGAAAGTAGAGGCATTAAGAATTCTCTTGAACTTATTGAATATATTAAAAATATTACAATCAGTGATAGTGACATTTTAGTATCTTTTGATGTCACTTCTTTGTTCACAAACGTCCCATCTGGGAAGATTTCTTCACTACTACAAGAGTGGCTTACTTCAATCAATATTAATGAAGCTGAGATTCATGATCTACTAACTTGTACTACCAGTTGTATTGACCAGAATACCTTCACATTTAATGGAAGATTATACACTCAAACACATGGTTTAGCTATGGGTAACCCATTATCTCCATTCTTAGCTGACTTATATATGAGCAACTTAGAAATTCAAGTAACATCTACTCACTCAGATATATTTAAAGTATGGTACAGATATGTTGATGATATTTTCTCCATCATACCCAAAGATAAAATTAATGAAGCCTTAGAAATTCTCAACAATCAAGATGAATCTATCAAATTTACTATGGAAATAGAAGATCAAGGACTTTTACCTTTTTTGGATTTAAAAATTTCCAAGTACCATAATAAATTGAATTTTGGTATTCATAGGAAAAATACACATGTGGATAATTATATCAAAGCTAATAACTATAATCCAACATCACATCAACTTGCAGTATTCCATTGTTTAATCCACAGACTTATAAATGTACCTATGCTTGAACATGAATATCAACTAGAATACCAACATATCTTACATGTTGCAAAGATCAATGGCTTTAAAGAATCAACTATATTTAAAATAATTAATGAACATATATACAAAAACCACATAAGTTCAATTACTACTTTAAAGAAACCAGAAACTACTGTTATCTACAAGAAGTTCACCTATCATCCTTGGGCATTCAACAAATATAAAAGAATTTTTCATAAATATAATATAAAATTAGCCCCAAAGAATAATTTCAGCCTTAAGAATCTGCTCAAAAAACCTTTAAGCAACACTATTGATAAATTAAAATTATCTGGAATATATAAAATATCATGTAACAATTGTGAAGCATATTATATTGGAAGAACTAAGAGAAATTTAAAAACCCGTCAAACGGAACACTTGAGAAATATAAAACTTAAACAAATAGAAAAGTCTGCAGTTACCAACCATTTCTGGAAACAAAACCATGAAATTGGCCAAAGTATACAACTATTGAAACATGTACAAACAGTTAATGAACTAGATATTTGGGAAAAAATTTATATCCTAAACAGTGAAACAAAAAACCTTTTGAATTTTGAGATACCACCATTAAACAGTGTTTTACAACTTATTAAAAAAGTTAAAAAATCCAACATTGATGTAGTTGAAACAAACTTAAAGAACATAGACCCAGTTGAAATTAACCCACATGTCAACCAATCTAGTTTACTCCAGGAACATATAAGTGAGGAAGCACATCTCCCACAGACAACCAGTAACTTAAATATTGGTCCAGAGAACGAGGGGAAAAAAGAAAAAATGGAATTTCATCCGCCACCACAGGTCTACAGTTCAATTGATCCACATCCAGAGGAAAAACAGTTACAACCAGTCAACACCACAGATGACCATCAGCCACCTGTGTCCAGCCACAGTGTTCCAGTCCCAGAAGTTGGCATTACAAATCAGGCGATAACCAAATGACAATCACAGCAGCAGAAGTTTCTTGGAAGGTTCGGCTCTTCTCTTCCTTAGTAGCTGGTCAACACCCACTGAAGATGGTCAAAACCTGACCGAAAAGCGCTTATGGAGATATGAAGAACATCTTATCTGAGTGAGTAATCTCAAAAACTGTTTGACAACTGCTCATTTTTTATAAAAAAAAGCGTCTGTTATGTTCTGTCCATCTTCTTTTCCGAAACTGTTTTATAGAGAAACACATCTTTGATATAAATTCATAAACACGCACATACTCGCCAGGTATATCGTTGTGGGTGATGCAGAAACCGGAAGATCTACATTCTTGGGCAAAATATAATATAGAAATAAGAAAAAATAAAGAAGCTATTATTCCACGTTGTTATAGCACTTATCTTTGTTTATTTTACGTGAAGAACATGATTTACATTTTTCCACACCTTATTCTACATTTCAGTATTATTTGGTGCTTTATGTTCATTGCAAACGTGGTAGAGCTTGTTCCAAACTACCTGAAACCATAAGATGGATGAGTGAAATTTTGAATGATTGTTTCTGAAGCAGTTAAATTAACTTACTTAAAAATATTTATTTTGAAATGGTATTTAATGTTCTGTCCAAAATCTCTAAACCTACAATTAAATTATAACCCTTTATGCCCAACAAAATACTTACTGCCAGGTGCACAGCATTCTTGTGTACACGCTACGCGCATTATTATGGACCTGTCATACAGGTAGATATGCACTTTGCTGTAGTATTCAACCAGTGGACGATATCAGCTTGGCTTGATTAAACAGGTTGTTTCATGCAGTAGGAGAAGAATTTAATGTTTATTAATGTGCCCAATTACGTTTAATTATAAGGTTATTAGTTCATTCCTAACACGTACCGACAAAGCATGTACTCTGCAGTGAATGCACATCTAAAACTCATGTTCATTTTTTCTAACAAGCAATCACGAAGCTCAGACACAGAACAACTATAGTGTGTCACAAATTTTTTCCAGATACAATAAATTTGATATGGGTCAGTTGTCTGTAATTCGTTTCCATCAACTTAAGGTTAGGAAACTCAAAACTTTCTAAGACAGTCATTTGATTTATTAGATTTGTATGCCATTAACGAAAAGTGTTTAAAATGAATACTTGTTTCAAGTTGATCATCTGGAGCCTCATCAATCCAATTTATACTTAAAAAGCTCACTAATTCAAAAGTTAGTGGCAACCTGCCTGCTTTTGGTGCCATCTGGGGTAAATCATGTAAGCTGATAACAAGAAAAATAATAGAATCTAATGTTTGTTAGTTTTGAGTTTCAAGGTAATATTTGTATTTAATAAGACATTTTTAGTAAGTATAATTGAAGGCTGTTATCTTTAATACTCTAAATACGTTTAGTAAATACGAACAAAGATTCTTCCTTAAAATTAAGTTTGCAAGAGGTATCAATGCTTTACAATGCCACACAGAAGCTTGTAGTAAACAGACTTTACCATAACGTACCGTGGCTAGGTGGCATATAATAGAGGAAGGGAAGACACTCATCAATAACGTGAAGCTGGCAGACCGCAATCAGCAAGTGATGATGTGCAAGTGAATGCTATTAGAACTCTGCTGGAAGAACATCATGTTGGGCAGATTAAGAGCCCATATGATTTCGACATTTTTGTGAAAATGAACTTAGCACTTAGAGAAGTTCGCTTTAAAATAAGATAGGCAATTATAGCAGCAGTAGAGCAGTCTGTTCAAATATTAGGATAACAAAAACGCTATACACGGCTTCCTGAAGTGTGGAGAGAGTTAATCATGTTGGAGGAAATTACTTCTAAGCACTGCAATAATGTGAGTGTTCCAACAAATATTTTATTTTCTGTTAATTCAAATGTTGCCCCTAAATTATTGAATGACCTAAGCATTTGTTAATTTGTATCGTTCTCTTTGAAATTTAACATTTAATTTTAAAATTTTAGTATCGAATTCTACTACCTTTCTTAGGATTTAGATGTATGTATTTCACTATGTACGTATGTTTGAATTACAAAAAAGATTACACCCTTAGAGCTAAAGAAAAGACACTAGATCAGGCACTGAAATGAACACACTGATTGGTTTTCTTCTGATACAATGCCATTTTTAATATATTTCACTTAATGTGAAAAAATGTTTCACCCCGATCACGAGAAAAAAAAAATTGTCATACTACCGCTCCAGTTTAGGCAGTACTTAATCTTTACTCATTTTTCGAGATGGCTAAAGTACCTGTGGGTTAGAAATAGTACACCTTTCATTCAAAGACTGAGGAAGATTAACTTAAATTAGGGTATAGAAATTTATTGATTAAACTATACGTAAATATAGCTGCTTTGCTATTAGCAAGTTAGATATAAGAAAAAAACAAAATCATTTAGAAAATATATTAAGCCATATATCTTGCATGTGAAGAATCAGAAAAGAATGCTAAGAAAATTGTTTTTAAAATAGATCTTACAAAAACCGTAGCAAAAGCAACCTGAGTATATGTGTACAATAACGTAAAAAAGAGAGAAATAAATCGAAACCGTTACATTGTATTATTAATTTGGACATAAATTCGTAGCTAATGACAGCTGCTATTCTGACAATAACCACCACTTCACCAAGGAAACCACTTTAGATTAAGCGTTTTATGAGTGGTTTTTCCAAGGCTGCGAGTAAATAATTACATAGCTGTACCTATTTGTAAGTTCAATAGTGAAATTGCAGATGTTTTAAAAGTTATCCTTAGCACAATATGAATATACAGGCTCTTAGGTAGAGATTTGTAATGACAAATTTTGGCTGGGGGTGCCGTGATGCTCACCAGATCTCCCACCCATATCGGTTGGATCATCGCCCAACTCTGCCTTGTATGTGGGCGTGAGGTCGGCAGCCGCGTTGGAGGTCTTTGGCTCACTTGCGGGCTATTACGCCAAGGTTTACGTTTAGCACACATAACTTTGCTTTACGCGAGAAGATAAAGCGGGAAACAACGCAAAATGGGGCAGGCCATGCGATAATGAATGTTGTATCGGAACTTATTTCGAATATTTTATGCAATATCAATGGTGGCACACTATCTAGACCAGCAGTAGGTGAGAACACGTGGAAGCAAACATTGCTGTCCATTTGGTTATAACCATGCAATAAACTATATTGTAGTGGCGAGGGGCATAAAAGGTTCGGTGGAAATAGACAACAGACGGATAGTGTTTCATGGAAATAAAGATCTTGCATAAGCAGATAAACATAGCGCCGGAGATAGACCTGCCGGCACAGATTAAGTTACGCTTCTGGAAGGTGATGGAACAGTTCATTTCTTGTTTGTCCCAGAAATCTCTCGAATTTATCAATGAGGTATTTAAGAAGGCGATGACTTGCCAAGAATCAGTCGTCAACAGTCGTAAACGAGAGGAGTAAACAGCTGTAGAGTGTTGTTGTAACAGAGCTGATGTTGTAAAGTGATGCAATCAGAACGCTGTTTGGTCATCGACCTTGGTAGATTGTGTGTAAGTGTAGTGATGATGTTTCTGGCTCTACCATTTCGTAGTGCATCCTACACACGGCTAGTGTGAAAGAACAATTAATTTCCTTTAATTGTACCTAATTGTGGTCCGAACTATAAAGCCCGGGCCTTAAAGTACTTACAGCATAGTAAGTCGCCATTAAGGTAGTTGTCTCATGTTTTTATGAGAACTCCTAAGTGGTTTACCGGGAGAAACATGAGTCAGTTGAAGAATTTAATGTCATGTTGGCAGTTTGGCCATAGTAGCTCAAATGGTTAGAGTGGCTGGACGGAAAGCAGAAGATCCGTGGTTCAAATCCCGGCTATGACATTGAATTTTTCAGTCTGGCTCTATTTCATAGTGCGTCCTAGACACGGCTAGTGTGAAAGAACAATTAATTTCCATTAATTGTACCTAATAGTGGTCCGAACTATAAAACCCGGGCCTTAAAGTACTTACAGCATAGTAAGTCGCCATTAAGGTAGTTGTCTCAGGTGTTTATGAGAACGCCTAGTGGTTTACCGAGGGAAACAGGAGTCAGTTGGAGAATTTAATGCCATGTTGGCAGTTTGGTCATAGTAGCTCAAATGGTTAGAGCGGCTGGACGGAAAGCAGAAGATCCGTGGTTCAAATCCCGGCTATGACATTGAATTTTTCAGTCTGGCTCTACTCTTTCATAGTATGTCCTACACACGGCTAGTGTGAAAGAACAATTAATTTCCATTAATTGTACCTAATAATGGTCCGAACTATAAAGCCTGGGCCTTAAAATATTTACAGCATAGTAAGTCGCTATTAAGTCGCTATTTCCATTAATTGTACCTAATAATGGTCCGAACTATAAAGCCTGGGCCTTAAAATATTTACAGCATAGTAAGTCGCTATTAAGGTAGTTGTCTCATGTGTTTATGAGAACTCCTAGTAGTTTACCGGGAGAATCACGAGTCAGTTGGAGAATTTAATGTCATGTTGGCAGTTTGGCCATAGTAGCTCAAATGGTTAGAGCGGCTGGACTGCAACCAGAAGATCCGTGGTTCCAATCCCGGCTATGGCATTGAATTTTTCAGTTTGGCTCTACTCTTTCATAGTGAGTCCTACACACGGCTAGTGTGAACGAACAGTTAATTTCCAGAAAAGATAATATTATGATGTAAATAGAGAGAATGACTAAAAATAGAAAATTGTCTAAAATGACCCCAGACTGATCACAGAAATATCAATTTTTATAAACCGGTAGCCGTGATAAGGATTTATGTACACGCTAGCAACTTCATTGTATTAGCAATTAAATGGTGACGTGTCATCATTCGAATAGCAATATATTGCCTGTTATTGGCGAGTTGTAATGGCTGGGTAAACAAACGCTTGGCATTTCATTGTGAAAGAAAATAATATTTAAAATCTGCGCAATAAGGAAATTGTGCCAGAGACTAGAATTTCTGGTTTGTAAGCATACACGTGAACACGGACTTGTTATCCTCAAGGTCCTGGTTTCCAAGTGAAAGACTGACAGGAATTTAAAAAAATAGAAACAACAAGACCTCATAATTATACTAACAGTAAAGATATTGTTATAAAAAAGTATTGCTGTCGTAAACAAGTCTGGCGACAATAACTATATGCCATGCTCACCAGACAGTGATTAAGCAATATTGTTGGTATTTTAGGAAGTGTGTTTTTTATTTTAATCTTCAGATAATTTTTCGTTAATTTGAAATGTGGCTAGCACTTTATTAAATTCCTTATAATCTAACAAATTATTTATACATAACTAGCAAACCAGGCGAACTTCACAGCGCCAATAAAAGTTGTGTGAACTTATCTGTATGAATAAAATAAATTCGGATTAGTTACTCATTTGTTATGCAATTGGGTGTGAAACTTAAATACAACACCGTAACAGTTAAGTTAATAAATATAAACATTTCTGATAAACAATGTTGTATTTTTTGTGGTTCGTACATGTATAAATATAATGGCTTTTCGACACCCGAACCCGTGACATACAATTGTCCATGAGACAAACAGAGAAATTCCAAGTTGATTCCGAAAACTTCCAAGGACTGCTCTTGCAATTTATTTATGGTCATCGCAAAGGCCAAACGCACAGGAAATTGTAGACACTTAAATTCAAAAGTAAATCCGTTCGAATCATAAGAATACGCAGGATCAAGATATACTCTCCTTTTTTCCTTCCCTTTATGATTATTGCCTCGATGACGTTGTTCATTGGCTTTTTCACAGTTAGTCTCGTTCCATTAATTGATGTTACGCAGCATGATCACCCCTGATCCTACTTTTCATTTTAAATTGTGAGGTGGGAGTCCAAGCAATTCTAATGAATTTAAAAACTCTGTGGGACAGTTGACTACGTCATCCTAGTTTATAGTTGTGTCAACTAATATTTACGAAAACAACTCCCCCCGGAAGAAACGCTTTAGAACGCATTTCTGGCATACGAACACGACTATTAGCATTATGTGCATCTCGCTGCTCATCAGTGCAGTCAGCACGTGACGCAGCTGACTTCTACGACCGAAGTTAGGGCGTATTTCTCCTTGGCATAGTAAAAACGTTACCGTGAGCTTCAAAAAACCACAACGAAATTCAATTAAATTTGTGTCAATTCAATACGCATTCACAAATTCACAAACACAAATTATAAAGAAGATATTGTCAGCCCGCCTCGGTAGCGTGGTGGAAGAGTATCTGCCTCACGTTCAAGAGGTCCTGAGTTCGAATCTCGATCAGGGTGAGTTACCTGGATAAGGTCTTTTCCGTGGTTTTCACTTATCCTGAAGGACGAATGTCGGGTAACTCTAAGCTCTATGGACCCCGGGCTTATTTGAGCATCATTTCACCAATTTCATTCATCGTCCGATATGACTTAACGTTGGAGGTTGTAAATTACAAAAAAGAGAGATATTGTCACCCAGTGCTATTATTGAGCGGCCGCAAGAAGTCGGAGCCGGGTGCGTGGGCAGGAGAGAAACAGACAGAGAGAGATTCCATAGTGCTCTAACTATTGTTGTTGCCGATAACAACTATTGTTGTTATAGAAACAATGACTGGGAGATATAAATACCGGCAACGTGTTGGAGCGGTAGTTCTGTAATAATTATTGTGACAGCTGACGTTTGAAGTGTGCCGTAGTGATTTCTTTCATTTTTTACGTGCGGCAGAGCACCAAGTCGACCTTGAAGACAGCTGATTGGCAATTTCACGTCTTCTTACTCCAATAAAGAGTGTTCTAAATTTCTTCAAACTAGAGTTTTGATTCTACGTAACCCCCGCAGTCACAATATCCAAAGATTCACCAATGTTTGACGATTCTGTGTAGTCAAATATTTATAGTCCTATAGTGCGTTCAGATATTAATTTTGTGTCCAATCTTCGAAAGGTATTTCATCTGCTACATAAAAAATTCAGCCAAATAACAAACAATAAACGTCATTTAATAAAATACGGTAAGGAGAATAGCTTTGAAGGCTTTGGAAAGCAATGGAATATCTTTCTACTTTGTAATGCTTTTATTTGTCTAAAACAAAAGAAGGTGTATGTGTTCCGTAAAAGTTTGGGTATGCAGTTGCATATTTAGTTAATAGCCCGGTCCATTATCACTTCAGGTTTATTTTCTCACATTTTAAGCCTTCCTTGAACTTTTGCAAATATTTCAAAACCAGAATTAGACAATTCGGTTCAGCCGATTTTGTGACATTTTGGCGATTTAATAGTTTAAATAGTTTAAATAAGGATGTTCAATGTGTAGTGTTACAGAGCACAACAGTGTCCGTCTTTCAGTCCTGGATTATATTTGTTTATAATTAAACTTCTGTTAAAGGATCACTGCACGTTTAAGATAACTTTTACATTTTCCAATATTAGGTTAATGATACATCACAAACGGTAACAGATTCTCTCGCTGGCAATCCATTAATGAAATGTCAAATGCAAGAATGTAAATGTTTCCTTCCATTAATTGCATTCCCCGAGGCAATAATCCAAGCTTCTTGTGTCTGGTCCACTATTGTTTGTTTGTAAACGAGATTTATCACAGGAGGACTTTGTTTGCAAAATTACATCCAATGGTAAAACAAATTGTTAATTTTAGTAGAACCACAACATAAACTTTCATCCATTTTAACTAAAACTTTTGTTCTTCACTTCTGCATATAAATTACACATGATTCTCGCAGCAGATGTACAGCATTGCCGCCAGAGCGCAACACTTGTTGTTTGAATGGAACCCATGACGTTTTCTTACTCAAATTAAAAAAACTGAATGTATTAGAAACACGACATGCTGATTCTGCCTGGATGAAAGACATTGAATGTCAATTCTGATTTAGTTTAGATATGCTACTGCTATCAGTAACAAAATATTCTTATAAAGCCTTCTTCCATAATTTATAACCAATAAACTGTAAAAACAATTTCATTTATAGTTTAAAATTATAACAATCCTTACAGTATGCATTAACTCGTGTTATAGAGGGCATTGTTAACTCTTTTGGTTTTCGTGCCTTCAAATTATTTACTCCTCTTATTCTGTCATACGCATTTGATCGAGATGGGCCTCGAACCCGCCAACCCCTCAATATAAAGCAACAGAGCTGTATTCTTAAGCAAACATGGGTTTCGGAACTGAGAAACAATTTTTTATTATTTTGTTTTGAAAATAATTAGTGAGAATATTGGCAGTTCAGCGTCTCAAGTTTTCAAAAGCATCAAAATAAAGTAAACATTAAATCAGGTGAAAAATTACCTAAAAGGCTCCATACAGAAATACTAAATAAGTACAGTGCTTGAATATGATACACTTAAAGTCAATTTCTAGTTCCTTAGACATTAAAAATTGATGTAATTAAAGGTGCATGGAATATCTTAGAATTTTAATACAAAAAACATAATTTGGCTAAAAACTTCAAAACGTTATCTATCGTGGATTAATAAGCAAAAAAATATGATATAAAATGATGCAAGGACAACTTCCTTTAATTCTTTCAATTAAATGGACCAATATTTGATTTTTTCTTTTAATAAAAATATATATTTTATTTAAATAGTCTGATTAAAGATTCTGGTGATGTTTATGAATTAAAATACTTACATGATCTACTACAAATATAATGAGATATTCTGCTAACGATACTGGTGCAGTTGCAAGCAAGTAAATATGAAATGATGATGAAAATGATGATGATAATGATAATAATAATAATAATAATAATAATAATAATAATAATAATAATAATAATAATAATAATAATAATAATAATAATAATAATAATAATAATAATAATAATAATAATAATAATAATAATAATAATAATAATAATAATAATAATAATAATAATAATAATAATAATAATAATAATAATAATAATAATAATAATAATAATAATAATAATAATAATAATAATAATAATAATAATAATAATAATAATAATAATAATAATAATAATAATAATAATAATAATAATAATAATAATAATAATAATAATAATAATAATAATAATAATAATAATAATAATAATAATAATAATAATAATAATAATAATAATAATAATAATAATAATAATAATAATAATAATAATAATAATAATAATAATAATAATAATAATAATAATAATAATAATAATAATAATAATAATAATAATAATAATAATAATAATAATAATAAACAATAATGTGTAAACCATAAACGTTACGGTCTGCGATTTCTCTCCTTAATGACCACTAGGGCTCTATTAGCAGACTACCATGCTAGAAACCTCATCTATTAGGTACTAGAACCTTGAAAACACAGCATGCCTTGGTTAATAAATAAGAAATAAATAGAAATGTATTTGTTCATTAAAGTTATATAAATCCCGGTAAAATACACAATCTTATGCAGTGGCAGAACTAGATATGAGGATTGCAGAGCGTTTAACGGCCCTCGTTATCTTGTGCTACTCCTATCTACTACTAGCATTCCAGTAAATTTTTAATATCTGGCCTAAAATGACGCATGCTGATAGCTGGAATCGAACCCAAGAACATTCTGTAGTTAGAAACCAGAGCAGCCACAATTGCGCCGCGTCAGGTATCAATGTTATGTGGATCAGTACCTTAACCCGCAATTGAACCATTTGTCTATACATACTAGGGAGGAACGGATGAGTTGAAAGAGTCGTGGGAGACGTATGGGCTACAGGAAGTTAGCTGCATAAACCGCTGAGTTCTCTAATTTACTGGTTTGACCACGCAGTCTTGTGTGCTGGCAGGTATACAACCTGAAGACTTTTGCTGCGTGCTCACCCATTAAGCAATTGGGGTATTTCGGGAGGTATGAAGCTCTTAGTTTAAATTTCTCTACGAAGTAACTTTTATGTTCCTCGGATGGAGGAAAGGATGCAAAATGTATGCACAATGGTGTTTTGTTATTTGAAAATTTTTATTTGGGGTGAAGTTTTGATGCCAAACAGCTTGGAATGATTATTTGGAGCTCAACTTTAGCTGCTCTATGATTGACGGCCCGGCTGGGAGACGCTCAGTGACGACTGGCTCCAACCGGGTAGCTAAGAGCTCCTCTCAGGGAGTCGGAGAAAGCTCCACCCGCAGTGAGGACTCCCCCTGACACACAACCCCGGTGTCCTGTAATATGAAATTGAGAGATAAAGTAAGCGGAAATGGAAGAGAGAAGAGGCATGGTAGAAAACACAACACTCCAGCCCTTCCTCACGTTCACGGAGTAACCAATCATTAAGAGTTCTAATAAAAATTAAAAGTATACGCATTCGTGCACATCTCTATGGAGATACAAGAAAACAAAAATATACTTATCCAATAATTGGATTTGTGTGCAGTAGATTACAACATAATTATCATTATCGTCATCTTATAATCATTGTCATAATTCATGATACGCATTTGTTTTTGTGTTAAAAATGTCAATGGAGAGTGAGTAATAATATGTTTGACAATATACACTTTAATGGCTATTCTCATAGCGTTCTTTCAATAGTGCACTCGTATAGAATACAAGACTACATTATTAGACTGTCACCGCTTGGTGAAAAGAAAGAAACTGTGATGTATCCACTCATATGATTTTTTCTATTCATACAAAAACTTTCCTTAAAAACCCTTATTCCTCTGTTTACTTCATGTTAATCGAGTTAAATCCTTGTAGAAATAATTTTATTGCCTTTTAGCTACAGTGGGAATAGGAGAACAAAGCAGGCTTATACGATAGTCAAATCATTTTAAGTGCTA
This sequence comes from Mantis religiosa, assembly GCA_030765055.1. NCBI lineage: Eukaryota > Metazoa > Arthropoda > Insecta > Mantodea > Mantidae > Mantis > Mantis religiosa. The sequence continues at coordinate 167,351,389 of CM060951.1, forward strand.
GTCACCATTTAATTGCTTTGATATTGTATTTTTTCTCTACATCCTACATTCTTTTTCCACATAATTAAAAATGACTTTGCCTTTGAGAAAGAGTAGGAGAGTCATGCAGTATCGGCCGACATGCAGTACCGGCCACTACTGTGATTTCCCTTTTCGCCTCCATTTGGCAGAAGTTTCCAGTAAGCAGTAGAAAGCTTGTGCATCCACGTGCTCTAGATATTCGGATATCTTCTTCCTCTCTTCAGTTCTTTGTCTGCTCTGAGTGCTTGATGGTGGTTAGTGTAGCCCTTAGCGCACGGAAGATATCCTGAGGTCTATAGCAGCGCTATATTTGCGATCTCTGAGCTAAACATTTGTGAACTGAGCAGAAATAGTGACAATAAGTTCCCATGCTTTTGTATTATACTATTATTCTATATGTGACACTGCAATGTATCACTGACAATCTATTTTGTCACAGAAAAGGCAGTTGCCGATACTGCAAGCACTTTCTACAAGGATTATAATTCTGGCTTTTTTACTTTCGAGGTAATAGAGTACTATAAATAAAAAATAAAAATCATTGCATTCCACTACCTATAGAACATGTCTTGAGCTAAGAGAATAATATAGTAAGATTCCGTTTAACCACCACAGTTACAGAGTAAAGTCAGAAAACTTAACCCGTCCAATACTGCACGACCTTCCCCTATAAATATTTGAAAAATTGAACCAATGACAAACAATATCTCGATTATGGCTATCCCTGCAGAAAATTTTATTTGGCATAATTGTGTGCTTCAAAGATATCCAGATATTCTGTTGAAAAACACTTTGTCTATCTCCTGAACATTTACCAGTTATCCCAAAGTTCTAATGAAGAGGAATTTAGAGACTTATCCCAGAAACTTGCAAGATATACATTTCCTGCGTCACGAAAATATCAACTTGTGGTTTTTAAAGCAAATTAGTTACTACTGTCCTTCAGATAATCATAATTTTCGAACACTTTTCCAAATAAGGAGAGCTTGGAATTCTTTAAAACTCCTCTTTTTCTATCCTTGGAAGATAGTAAGCTTAAATACCTGTTCACTAACAGGCCTTTTATTGTTGAGTTAAGCTGTTCACAGCACACACATTGTTTTGAATTTAAGGAGATTAAAATCTCCTGTCGTTCAGTTAAATCTCGTTAGTACATCTTTGTGTGAAATTAAATGATTTCTTGTATTTACCACTTTGTACTGGCAGAGAAAGCAAGGCCGAATAACACTTCTTTATTTCAGAAAAGTATAATCTTTGAAAAGATAAGAACAAAGCAAAGTACCAAGGTGAAAATTGTCCAAACACACATCTTTAAATAATTTGAAGTTAAGAACATACATTTAGCAGTTCAAATTATGCGTAAGAGCTAAATCAAACAGAAAAAAATTAAGTTCTTATTATTACGATAAGATATGACGTCCCTTTTCTCTAAATAATAAAGAAAAATTAACAGCAGTTACTGTTGTCATTCACCATGCTTAAACTAAAGAATTTGTCTGTTGCTTTCTAAAGAATTTGTCTGTTCAGTATTTCTCTCTGTAATCTAAATAAAACTTTAAGTATTGCTGACCCTATAAAGTAATTAGAAGTAGTTGGAAATGAGCCTACAGATACATCATAGGGGTTTAAAGACGCTTGTCGCAGAAATGAAAGAGTTAAGAAGCGAGTTCTAAATTGAAAGACCAACGAAAGGATGTCTACAAATACAACGGGTGGTTTTCAGCAATCATAAATGCTTGTCTAGTATTTTTAAAAAGGTGGTATTCCTGAATAAGTATCGTCACCGAAAAATATGGATTTTAAACTTCCTTTGTAAAAGTTATGTTCAGCAACATGTGATATTGGTTGTGGCCATAACTGATTTCGTTTACGAGGGCTGTTCAATAAAGAATGATCACAATTTTTTTGACAACGTACCTTTACTCATCCTCATGATTTTGATGGTTCTTCTCAAAATAGTCTCCCCTGAATGCGATGCACTTATCCCAGCGTTTCTGCCAGTCTTCAGAAACATGCTGGAAACCATTTTTGAGAGATGCTGCAAAATCGCCTTCGTAGCCTTCACCACCGCTTCTGATGATGGATAACCCCTCCCAGGAAGGCGTTCCTTCAAGTTAAGGAATAGAAAAAAAAATCACAGGGGGCTAAATCCGGACTATAGGGAGGGTTAGCGATGTACTTCACGTTGATTTTTGCAAGATATTCAGCAAAATCATTGGCAATATGCGGCCGCGCATTATCGTGGTAAAGCATCCAGCCTGCTTCACGAAAATGTGGTCCTTTGCATCTGATATAGACTTGCAATGTTTTCAGGACATACCCGTAATATTGTTCAGTTACTGATGTGTGTGCAGGTACAACATGCTGATAAACCATTCCATGAATATCAAAGAATGAGATGACCATAACTTTCCCAGCAGAAGCAACCACTTTTGCTTTTTGGGGTGTTGGTGATGAAGGATATTTCCACACTGAGCTTTGCTGTTTGCTCTCAGGATCAAAATGATGTAGCCAAGTTCCATCAGTAGTGATTACATTTGAAAGGAACTCCGGAGCTTTCTCTAAAATCAACTTTAACTACATGTTACCTCCATTGCAGCAGTAGTCGATACTGAATATGTCTGAAGTTACCTGGTTCTCACAGGCGGGAACCAGGAGTACCAACAATGAAACTACTACGGCGTGTTTGTTTCACATTAAGCTAACAGAATATAATAAGATTGAATTTTAGTGCAAAAAATTATGACCGTAAAAAGATTATGATCATTCTTTATTGAACAGCCCTCGTATGTTTAAGGATTTAATAGATCAAGCTGTTAATGCACCTGAAAGTGTGTGACCTTCCATGCTAATCTGATTTTATCTTATTTAAATTTTCATGCACTTTGAAACCTGGTCACCAAAACATTTTATAGTTTTCTTGTTTATGAACAGTCCCTATGAACGGTGCCTATGTAATCTATTACAACAATTTAAGATGTAGTATGTATATATATATATATATATATATATATATATATATATATATATCTGCCCTGACAATTGGTAACATTTTAATAAATATTGCTCCAATCATTTTTGAGAGAGAGAATAGGAATTTCTGTGTGCTAACGGCACTTTTAATTTCTCTAATGCGTACTATATTCATCTAAGCATTTTTAGAAAAAATTAAGTTTATCCCTTTTTGTATTTATCTGTCTGTATTTGCATCTATTTGTCAGTGAAGGAAATTAGAAGTGTATTTGTTAAAAGTAGAGTTAGTTCAACATCTACTATAGATGCGACACAAAGATCTTAAAAAGTTCTCCCATATCCCTAAGTAATCTTTGCATGGAAAATGTTTATGGAACTTTAATTTCCTCTAATGTGCTTTTGACTGTTTTGATTAAATTACCATATGACTAATATATTTTCATGGGAAACTAAATGTACATATTTCTTGAATTTACTGGGAATAGTCCAGGAAGAGCTCTTTTTTCTAAATGACATTTGCATAACTAGTAATTCGTAAGGGATAGAAAATATTTTTAAATATAGGTCTTATTAAACCATACAATTTATATCAAATATTTTTTGTAGATTTAGCCATTTTCGAGATGTTCCATTGTTGGTTTGAAGTTTCCATTACTACTAGACCTTTCCTAAAGGGGAAAACAGTATTTCCTTAATAATTTTTCGTTTTCCTTCTGCTCCTGAGAAGATAATTTTAAAGGCATCATATAGTAACCAACTCTCAGGAGATTTTACTATCAATTTAACATATTGAGTTCTCTTATTTCCTTTACATCTACAAAAGCATGTAATAAAACAAGGTTTACAAAATAGTTATCTAGATCAGCATGAGGTGGATAGAATAATAAGCGTTTGTAAGAATAATTTGTACAAAAGGGAGCAGAATGCCATGTGAGTGTACACATCACTTTTTTGTCATTGAGCAATATCCTTTGGAAGCACTTCTAATATAGTGCTATCAATATTAACCTGAACCATTTCAATAGGCCATAATTTCCCTTTGAAAGCTCGTAGAATGTAGAAATTTGTTTTAATGATCTCAGTGGCCCTGGAAGAATTGTCAACACCGACAATTGTTAACAGTTGACAAACTTAAATGTCAATTTTCTTTGATATTACTGTAGACGCTGAAGCTTATATGGGTATCTTCAAGACATTTGTGGAGCAGCTTGATGATATAGAATTGAGAGAAGGTTATATCCAGTGAGATGGCGCATCTAATGGCACCATGGAACACGTAACCAGTTTCTTTGATAATCGAATAATCTCAAAAGGTCTGTGGCCCGCCAGATCCCCTGACCTAACCTCACCGGATATTTTCTTGTGGGGGTATCTAAAAATAGTTCGTACAAGAATAGTCCACGGACAATTGATGTTCTCAAATAATCCATTCGAACCGAAATAAGTAACATTGGCGAGGATACTCTCCGTAAAACTTCAGAGAATATGGTGAGACGAGAGCAAACATGTATAGATGCTGGTGGGAGTCTTCCAACATTTTATCGGATATGTAAATAGTTTAATGTAAACTCCCGATTGTGTTTTATATTCTCTCAAAGTTGTACGTGTTTCCTATTATTGGTTAAAAAACTATGTCCTATTGAAATGGTTCAGGTTGATATGGATCGCAGTATAAAACGATGCCAACATGTAAAATACGCTATCTTTTTGTTTTGAGATGGTTGTTCATAGACTAATTCTAGCACGCGCACACATACACACACATACACACACACACACACATTTCTAAAAGTGTGCTGTTGTACTCAAAGGGCTTAAAATGCACATTCGAAGCTATAAGGCTCTCTAAGTTCTTTATTCCAAAAGAAATTAATAACATGACGATTTTGGAGCCCATAACATATTATTTGCGCTTTAGAGGCTAACTATCCAATTTATCAGACTCCTTTCTTGTCGACCCTAGTGGCTATTCTCGCATGGTGACCTAAAGATCATGGATTCATGTCCCAGCGGAGCAGAAGTGTATTTCACTACCCTTGCGTGTTATGTTCTGGGTGTAGGGCATACATTGTGCTGACCCCATTATCACGGAGCCCGCCGTTTGTGTCAGTGTCTAATGTGTGGTTCCTCTGCCATAAATTGACACAGGAGAACAGAGAGGGCAAGAAGGGAGAGATGGTACAGTTGTGAGAGAGATTCAAAGTATGTTCTAATATCTGTTTGAATGTTTTTTAGTTTCTTTAACCTTTTGGTTTGGGCAGAAAAACTTCTGCGTTTAACACAAAAAATAAACGTCTAAAGAAAATCACGCCTACGTTCAAGCTTCGCATCATCCCTGAACGGATTTGAAACACTTTGAATGCCGACAGTTGTTTCGACTTCTCTTCAGGTTTTCATGGTGTAAATTTAAAGTGTTTTCTGCGACTTGTTTATAGAGTCACTAAGAATATTAATAGATAAAGGACATTTCGCCACATTCATACATCATTGTATATGAGAGCATGTTTTACACCGAGTAATTTATATAACTCTAGTAAGTTTATAAGTTATGGTTCCCTGCTGACAGTTTGACACGTTTGCTATGGACAGGCGTTTGCGAGGCAATACGTCAACTCCAATGGAAACAGGTTAATAGACATTGCTTACATTTCTTCAGTGTTATTCACGTAACTTTCATTGCCAAATTGATTTCCTGTATAGGCACCTTGATTTCTTGGCACGAAAATCCACTAATATATTCTTTGGCATGTTTTAACCATTGGTATTGTTAGTTACCTTGGCATACATATCAACATATTTGAATTACTTGAATACATTTCCGCTATTATCTACTGTTGGTAAGAAATCTTTAATAATTATATTCCAACGGGTATATATTACTCTTCAGTAAAATAATGGAACAAGAGCATGATCATTTACTACGAATCTAAAGCAGAGGGTGAATGAAGAATGTTGTCTGTGAAGCACACCGTTAATATAAAATTATTTATCAGCCTTTCTCGTGACTTAAGATAGAATCCTAATATAGATATTGAACCTTATATATCTCAACTTCATTGCAGAAATTACCAATAGGAAAATGTAACTACTCATTGACTAATACAAGTATGAAAATATTGTTTGCAGAGGTAATACAAATGCTTCAAGAATTTCAATTCTGTTCTAGATATAACAAAAATTAACTCTTGCAAAAAGTGAAATAATTTTCTGGAAATACTTTTTTTCTGCAGTCTTGAATAAAGGCTTATTCGACTGAGTTTGTAGAGATGCCACAATGGCTATTAACTCTTTCAATCGGCCTTCTATTTCTGCTTTCTCTTTGTTTATGGATTATTCCTATTTTTTCACAATTTTTTTTTTCTTCAGGGAACTGTTCATAGTTCAGATCTCCAAGTCTACTACTTAGCTCTTTAATTGTTTTCTTAATAATTTTTCTTCTTGTCTTTTCGTTCTCAGTTTAAGATTATCATCCAGTTCTCGCTCGTATCTCGAGATAAAATTATCAAGTTACTACAATTATAGATTCTCTAAAACGCATGTGTTTTATTGGACATGTGTTGTATTATAAGAAGTCTACACATAGAGATCTATTTATTATTATGCCCTGTTATGCCCTATTATTAAAACCCGGATGACAATCTTGATGAACTGAATTTAGCATCACTTGTAAAATGCTCTCACAGGTCCATTACAGTTTTGGACTTTAACCCGACGCAAGAGGACAATATTTAGATTTGCTTTCCTGTAGTATTTTTATAATAAATGTAATTTGTCAAAAGCTCTGCTGAGAATAATCCAAGAAGGGATTTAATGGCACATTGGAATGAGTAAAGGAGAGGAGCGATCAAACGTAGTTCATCCTTTCCATCATCATCATCATCATCATCATCATCATCATCATCATCATCATCATCATCATCATCATCATCATCATCATCATCATCATAGGCGTCATCATCATAACCACACTATCAACATTACGGTAGCATCACTTTCATGTCTGCAATACATTGCTTCCCACCCTAAAAAAGGACTTTCTGGAGACTTAATTTCGGTTTCATACATGAGCATAAGCACTATGTTCATTATATTACTAAATAATTTCTTTGTAATGAAATACTTTAGCAAAATGTCTGTAAATTGTGTTTAGTATAAGCATTACGCCTATGTATTGCATCTTAAATTCACACACTTGACTAGTGAGAAAATCTTTCCAGGTTTATTCTAATAAGCAGTATTTCTCGTATGAGAAAATAGCTGTATCTACCAACACTTTCTATCAAGATCAGGTTTTCACTAATTTATCGAAGAAATGTAATGAAAAAACAAAGCTGTAAAATTAAATTGTATAGATTCACTCTTTGAAGCAAGTATAACAATATGCACATCCATCTGGCAGGTTCAGATTGGCAGATCAATCGGGAGTTACTGTCAGTTGAGCCTCTTTGAGTATTTTTCACTTGAAGCCGATTATTTGCATAACTTACAAGACTGTGCCAATAGAGCATACTTGAAACGTAGCGCTTGTTATGGAAACAAGCCTTGTGATTTTTGAATACGATGCAGCATATCATTGCTTGTACAAATGATATGAGTCTGACAGTACAGCACCGTAACCATATAAAATATGTGAAATGATGCTCAAGAGAGCACAGTCAATAGAGCTTAGAGTTACTCGACATTCGTGTTTCAGTATAAGGGAAAACCCCGTAAAGAGCTTTATACAAGTAACTCGCTCTGTTCGAGATTCGAACACTTTAACCTGAGCTCTTGAATGTAGAAGTGGGGAATTTATTCTTATTTTTAAGAAAACATGATAAGTATTTATTCATAACACTTAAATGTTTGTTTCTTTCGCGGCTTACTTGAGTTCACTTATATTTTATTTAACTTTTATTTATTTTGGATTGGTTGCTTTTAAAACTTTCTCCACGACAAAATCACTGTGCTAATACGAGTCTGTATGCATATATCCTTAACTTCTCAGTTTTGCTGCCGGAGTCTTGCAATAACTCACCTGAAAAAACTATATCTGTAAACCCCATAGAGAACTTTATGTTCTCTATGTAGTGCTATCTTTCCTCAACTTGTCGAAACCAAAGGCTCTTCTGGCAGCAATGACGTCACGCGCGACCATCAAGGGAACAATTAAGAATGACCACCCGGTATACTTGTGCAGTATGTGGATATAGCCATTCGTTTTACAACAAATCATGATAATTGTCGTTTTGGTGGAGTAAAGATTTCACATGGCAGATTAAGTATCTGTAGAAGTTTTTTCTCAACTTACATTTAAGGATTACTCAAATGAAAAACACACTTTTCGCAACCAAAAGTAAAGTTCGATTAGTCGTACGCCCACGATAAACGTGCATGATTAGTTTCAGCAACTCGAAGCTTTCTTCCTTTGCAAATTTGCGTCCTTAGAGAGGTTCGCTTAGGTCTCCAAAGGTGTGAAAATCACAGTTGCATAGAGTGGCAAGGGAGATGTTGAAGGGCCATCCAAAGGATCTCCGCAGCGCCCTCGAGTGGTCCTCAAGCCAAGCTCATTTCCATACACATCCCTCATACAACGATTGAGTTCCAAAATCTCAAACTAAGTAAGTGCACCCTAAGCGCTTTTGGATGACTATGACACGACGTTGTCTCTGCACGTGCCGTTAGGAAACCAACTCTTTTGAGCGAGAAGCAATAAAGAACTCACCCCTACAGTTTTTATTTCTTTTCTACAATAATTATTAATACGGTAGTGAAGCTAATATTATTTCATACAGTCCAAAATCATGGAACCAGAAAACGTGCATTACTGCTTCCCTAATAACTTTATGGGTATAATGCTGTCAGGAAATAATAGGAAAACAACTGACATTCCCCCTTTTTTGTTACTTGCATAACTGTTTAATGTATTGTATGACTATTTACAACGTAAAATCCCAGCCTATTAAAACAAGATAATAGTCTCCCTATACACTAAAATGTGTCTTATTTCTCTCAAGTAGAGGGGAATAATATACATTTAGCAAGAAACAAATCATTGAATTGTTTGAAACTGTGTAGCCAATCTCAGCCTAATTCTTCAAAAAGCAAACAAATTTGTTCTCAATTTATGATCAATAACATACAGTTTGGAGGATAAAAATAGAATCATGCACTAAGTAACTCTCTGCAAGGAGTAACTTATTTACTATATTGTCCACCTATCATTTCTACAATACACAAAAAGATGTTTTGCAGTACATGCAGTAAGAGAAGGTTTATGAGTGTCAATGGAGCATTTAATTCATTTGTTTTCTCCACCTCTTCCCTCCTCGTTTGTGTAGGAACCACAGGGGTCTTGGTTGAATGCCAAACTTACTCTCGTATTACGAATGCTTCTACTCATGTTCTTTGTCAAAATTTGAATAATGATCTATTTTATATCGTGCGTAACAGCAACCTTTGGGCGTGTCTGCAGTAATGTGGACACAGATGTTCTTGACTAACGAAGGTCATATTTAAATCAGGCTCAATATGCGTGTTGGAAGTATATCATGTTTACGCCATCTTATCCGCAAACAAATGTATTCTTATGTGCATGAATCTGTAGTCGAAAGCTTTCTCATTGTGTTGCAATGTATCGCCATTGGTTCGTTTCTTTTTTTGAAAAATAAAACTAATAATAATAATAAACTATTATAATCTATAATAACTATCTACTGTATATTAATCCAGACATACGGTTACTTTTACTGAAAAGGTTATATTATGCACTTTGATATAGAGTCAATAAAAGTTCTTTTCGTATTCCTCAGTGCTCTAAAAAAATACTTTAATATTTACAAGAAGAAAACTTAATGTATGTTTTGTAAATGTTGAACAGTATAACCAGTGATATATTCTGGTTTAAATAAATAGTAGTTATGAAGCTACAAATTAAATTAAATTGTGAAAGAAACTTGAACATTTTTTCCAAGTTTTGAACTGATACATTAAAATAATAGTTTAATAACAAGGGCAAAGTTGATAATCTAATACTTTGTTGGGTACTACTTGGCTTTAATAACTTCTTACAACTTTTCTTCATAAAAGTAATGAGGTTTTAGCTTTCCTCTGAGCTGATTTTACTTCAGTTTTCTTCTGCAGTATGTTTAAACTCCTACTGAAATCTCACTGTGATTTTACGGATTAGTTTCTTCAAAATTCGCCACAAATTACATGATGGAATTTAAGTCTAGACCCTGAGGAAGTGTTTGTAACAGCTTGGATACATTCCATATAAATCAATTTATGTTTAATCGCGCCTTGTGTTTACCTGCTAAAGCTTATAACCAGGTGTCACGCCCATTACACTTGCTTGTTGTAGTGTCATCAATAAATTACATATTATAAACATTTTTGTAAGACATATCGGCCCAAATCATGATGGAACCCCCATCATGTTTCATTATAGGAGGAGTCATTCGCCTTTCTCCAGACTCTGATTATTCTTTCTGACCCAGAATGGTTTATCATAACACGCTGTTTAGGTTGTGGTTTTTATAAATGTGTTTTTTTCGCAAATGCAAATCGTTTCTTCCTGTTTGCTGAGGTTATATAAGGCTTCTTCTTTGGCATTCAGACCTGATATCCATACTTCCAGAGAACACGACGAATAATTTGTTGGGACATATTTCCAGACATTTTCTACTAATGGCATAGCTGAGCAACAGTTAACTTTTTATTATTTTTCGGATTCTGTTGATGATGAAGCGCTTCTCTCGTGCATGCAGTGTTCTTTTTTCACGTTTTCTTGGTAAATCTTTTGTAGAACCTTGCTACTTAAATTTGTTCACTATGTACTGAAAGATAGAATGCAATTTGTGCAATATTTCTCCTGTTTTTCTGAGTGAATAACCTTCTAGGTGTCAGGTTTATAATTACCTGCATAAGGTCAGAACTAAGCTCTTTTCTTGACCTTATCTCTAGTGGCAAAATATACGTACACAACCGCGACCACAGGAGGTATAGAAATACGTACCTTTTTAAGTTGTGTACGTCGTAGTGGGTATTACACAGATAGAAAGTTGTACAGAATTTGAACTTGCTTTGCGACGTTTATTATTTCATATAATATAGTATAGTTTTTGCCGTATTTTTTATTGGAAAGCATATTTTTAACTTTATTACTTGACTGATCAGCAGTATTGATATATAAGTCATTCATAAATTACATAAGTACTATATAAAAATTAACAAATAAGGAATTACTGTCCTCTAACATATACAATAGGTGATAAATGTATAATATAAACAAATAGATAACAATTAAGAACACATTTAAATAAAAGATAATAAAAGATAAGGTATATAACATATAATAAAATTAAATAAGATAGATAACGATTGAAAAGAGAGGTTAGATATGCGAGGTTAGATTAAAATTAGCTTCATCAAGCATCTATATATGCTACACGGAAGAAAAACAACGGAAGCTTTTAAGTAAATACAGAATGGATTTTCATTGCAAAGCTGTTGGTACGAATGTAAATATTATATATAGATATATGAGAGTACGATGAAACTGAATCGATAGCCAGCTGTTTAAAAACTGCCTTGCATTCCTATAGCCTTTATACGACACCTCCAAAAATATCTATGACAAAAAATATACCTGTTGCATTCAAAACATTCTCTGCTCATTTTATAAAGTATTCTTACTAAATGTTATTTTTCATACAGCTCTAACATTTTGAACACAATGCCACATGTTTAAGATATTTTCATTTTAAATTAAATGCATATCTTGAGTTTATTGGGAATGTTCTCAGGGTTACATTTCCTTCTGGATGACTTTTGCATAACTGGTAAACCGTGTCTTACTTCACAAAAAGTTTAGATTTTCTTAAAACACAATTTATTTAATATTTTTTCTGGGATAACAACTATTGAAATACTATTTGTTATAGGTTTAAGTGTTGAATATACGTTTTTCAAATAGGAGCTTGTTATTCATTTGTTTTTGTTTGGACATGCAAACAGAATGGAGTATCAAATACTCAATACAGTGACCAGTTCTTAAAATATTTCACTACCGCTGAATTCTTCTGAATTCTAGTATTCCCATTGTACAAGTTTTAAGTTTACACAATTATGGAGTGGCCATCTTGACTGAATTAAATATATGTATTTATAAAAATATTTATTGGATGACTTCCTAAGTCTTATGGGACTGCCTCTCTGGTTCTAGCTTCCAAATCCAGAGCTTTGTGAGTCTGGAATATGAGTGAAAAGTCATAAATGTGTGTATGTGTGAGCTTAATAAATTTAACGTAAACCAACCCAAAGATTAACAGAATAGTGAACTAGAGAACATCATTGTCGATGGGCAAAGTTGTTCCACAGGAAGTCATCATTATGATCTTTAGCATCTTTGCTTTAATTCGTGTGGAATATATTATATAGGATTACCACATTTATAAAAAACAAACAGGAAATTTATGAATTATATAAACATGGTTTGTATATCTTACAGATTAAAAGAAGGTGGAACGTTGAAGTTTGTGTTTCAAAGAGGTCGTAAATTAATATTCTTACTTTGTATGAAGTAACAATTTGACATTTAATTTGTGAATTTTGTGCGATTCCTAGAAATTGCCAAGCATGCTATTAAATACAGAATTCTTCAAAAGAAATTTGAAGTCATTTCAATCCCTCACATTTAGGTTATATAGATTACAATGTGTGATTTGTAAATTTAAATGATTTACTTAATTTTATCCTTTTAATATAAAGGTATCTGCAAGCATAAACTACAAGTGCTTTGTCTTCATCTTGCTTATAAATTATGGATAACCCTTTATTTGGTACTGTTTATATTTTTACCTCTCGTTGTATTACGAATTATTTTGGTAATTCTTAAAGTTTTATAAATTGTTTTCATCATATACCTATTCCTTTATACTAATATACTGATGTGGAAGCCAAAGATTTTAAAATAAACATTAAAATGACAGCAATAAATAAAATTCTTCTGGAGTTTGCAGTTGGATCAGAAACGTCGGTGCGGTACACAGATTTGTTCATAGGAACCGCAGAACTGTTCGCAAGGTTTCCGATCTGGCTGTAACCTGGAGAAAAGTGGCCGAAATCGTGTGGTGGAACATCTGGAAAGTGGATGGGGCAGGAACTTCTTTGGTGACTGAGCTACCGTAGATGGAGAACTTTCTACACGTGCCGTATGACAGCGTTATGAGGCGATTCATCGATCTCCAGAAGAAGAATGTTTTGGCATTAAGTTAGCCATGTATTCCTTGCCACGTTTTTAACTGAATAACAGATATTTTCCGGATCTTTTCGTGCCCGAAAGTTTATGTGTAAAATATAAGCAACTATCATTGGCTGTTATTGTTTAAGGAATAAATTGTTACTTATATCAGCGTAACTTTAATATCCAGTAATGCAGAGAAACAAAAATTAATATCAGCAGTCATATATTAAGCCAAGGCGCCCAATGAAGAAAATACAGTAGTCTATAATGGATTCATATTGTGAATATAACTACTTTATTAATAAAAATTGCAAGTGCTCCATTCCATTTTTGATTAATTTCTACGTAAATATACTTCTCGTTAAATTTGTGAGAAAATTTTAGTTTTATTGGTGATTTTCATATCTAACTACAAAAGAGGTGATAGATGATGAAGTTATTTTGATTTTTCCATGAAAAATAAGACCTGAAGCTTTGCTGGCGACGAATATGCTCAAGTTGGGAAGCAAGCCAGGTGAAAGGACGATTAGAAATCGACGTTTCGGGAGTTTGCATCTCTCCCAGCATCAGTATGTATCAGGGACACCGTATACAGGACAAAGCGGAAGGACCATCGCTACCAGAATAAACGAACATGAACGGATCAGTAATTTAATGCAACCTGAGAAGTCTGGACTGGCAGAGCATTGTTTTGATAACGACCATAGAGCCAATTATCGGGAGACGACCATCTTGGCAAAATGCCACAAGTTATTGGGAACGGAGAATTAAGGAGGCTTTAGTTATTTCCTCCGAGAGGAGCACGTGTAATCGTGATGATGGATTTCAGTTCAGCTCCTCTTGTAAACCGGCCTTAAAAATGGAAATCCGTCGATTTAAGAAGCACAGATCTATACAGCTTGATAATTAAGTGAAGTAGTTACATTTCTTTGATCCAATTAATTTTCTATACTCACGCCATCTCCTGACCTGTCATTTAAATTACTGAAAACAGTCTTTTGTTCAGTAATGCGAATTTTGATAGTGTTTTGTCTTTGTTTCTATCTGTGTTATATCCAGTATTTCATTTATGATTATAACATTTAATAAATATCCTGATGGGAGAGATGCACACTCCCGAAACGTCAATTTCTCATCGTCTTTTCACTTAGCTTGCTTCCCGAGAACAACCTGAGCATGTTATTTAGAAATTTGCTTACGCACTCATTAGAGTTATTGCAGCAGGAGGTGATGATTGACTGACCTGAGAGAACAAAAATAAAATATTTCTATTTAATAGCTGAAAGATTTTGTCACAAACTCGCTAGAGTAACATTTTAATGCAGCATAATTATGTATATAATATTCACTAACGTAGCATGGTTTCCTATAAAGTTGAATTTACACCTGATCATTCTGCATGTCGAAATTATTTTTCAAATAATTAATAGCAGTCATACTACTTAAAGTGATATTTAAATTATAATTTAACAAACTTTCATGAATATAAACAACGTAAGGATGGACTGATAGGAAAACATTAATTATGAATTGATTTTGAAACCAATTAAATTGTCTTAACGCCACAATCTAATGCACTATTTCATCATATAACATGACACCAAAAGAGAAACTATATCAAAATACGTTAAAATGATAAAACTCGGGGGCTTCTAGAGAAAAATACATTCATGAATTTGAAATCAAGAGTTTGCATTTAACTTATAATGGCTTGTGCACAATAATGAACAACAATCAGAAATTCATATTGAATGTAAAAGGGATAATATTGGATATACAAGTTTGTAATATAGAAGTACGTAAATAAATATAAGGTTTTGAAGAATGGCTCAAGGAGATGAAAATTAAAGCATTTTGTCTTTAACATGATAGTGTATGGGAAAGCCATTTTCATAATTACAATAAAGTGAGAAAATACGCAAAGCAACAGAGGAAAATGTATCGGAATTCATGCGATACGTAGCATTAACTGATTGTGAACAAAGGTGATTTAGCTGACGCATAAAATCACATTTCTGCAATAACCTGATTTGGTAACACACACTCGACCATTACAGTTGCCTACTCCAGTGACCGAAATCTGTGAATCCTGCAGACGTGAAAAAACACAGAGCAAGGAAACATTTGTACTCTCCTTTTATTTTTTAGTTTGTGCTTCGCAAGTCATACTACCTTAACATACAGATATATCACAGACTATTTTCCTTGAATCCTTTGTTTTACAGTGTACAATGGCGATACTCGATAAATCATGAGTGAAGACTGGAACTATTTCGAATAAGATAGTTCTAATCATAACGAGCAGTGTGTAAATCATTCAGAAAAAACATTTACGAACGGTGGTTATGTCGCACAATAACAGCTGATTTAGAGAAGTGACGTTCAGAAAACGTCTAATAAAATTATAAAAGCAAAGTACGAAGTACACAAACAAAGTTTTCTGTCACTGTCAGAACATGTTGCTTGACATGATGTTTTATTTATGCTTTATGTATGCTTTCCGTATTAGCTGAAATAGTTGTTCATTTAACTGTCACACATTGTGACAGAATAGTGATATCATTTGGACAATAGTGTGCAAATATGTTTCATATAGACTTTATATAAATATTATTACTACTTAATTTCTATTAAGCTTATAAGGAATACAGGATTAGGATGTTACTATGGAAAGGATTCGGTATGTAGACCACCATGCTAGGCCCATTGTACCTATGACCCCAATTGGGGCGCCCCCGGCAGGAAGGATGAGGTGAGAGGAGACAGAGGGTGGCCGACCCAAGGAGCCACGACAGTACGAGGGCAGGGTCCCTACAGTTTACTTAGATACATTCTTCATCCGACATGCCAGGATAACGAACACGCTCCCCTACTGCGGGACGGCAACGAGCCGAGCAGCCGAGCGCCAAAAGTCCCTGGCTGGCCCTCCCAAATGGTCCCAGCAGGGAAGCTGAGGCTGGCAACCGACCTACCGGAGGAGAAAGTAGTTTATCTCAGAGCATATCTCCCCACCATGCACCACCGGGACTCCCGCCGACACTTCTACCCTTAAAGAGATCACCAGATGAGAGATGATGTGAAATGATAATGGAGATGAAATGGAGAGACAGGAAATTCGGGGGATGTAATTAACATACCCAGCATTCACCTAGCGACCCGGGAGAATCCCGATAAAACCCATGGGTCAGGTAAGTCGTACACGGGAATCGAACCGGGGCTTCCCGAATGCGGGCCACAGATGAAACTGCCTGATCCCTCCCGTTCGGTTATAAAAAATACAAATACATTCCTATAATAATTGCCATAAACTTGACCGCTTCTTAAGCCTTTATTTGAAGCAAAATTTTAGTCTGTAGATATAGTAGTAATGTATTTATTTTAAATATTTTACTTTAATGTTATTTGTATGAAGACATAAATGATGAAGCTGGTAATGCATCTCCAACAGTGTAAATTACAAACCATTAACCGGCTTAACAAGATATCAATTTACCTTTTAAATAATTTTATCAAGAGTAACAACTTTAAATCGATTTAGTGTCACCATGATATTACAATGAGCACACGATTTCTGAACCAAAGTACTCCTTTTTTCTCACTGGTCATCTTTAAAAGAGTTAACATCTAAAACATGTACATCAGAGGTACAGCGTGTTACATTTGGTGGCGCCTGTATTGCTTCTGCCAGTGCACACGTAAGAATACACAGCACATATAAGTTGACTACACAATTTTCATTTCTTACTTGTAAATTTTTTGCACGCTAGTGGCACAACATCACGTAACTTCGCGGTTTGTTGTTGCGGTTAAACAATGCTACACTATTTTCCGCCTTGAAAATGATTAAGGTAGCGGTCTACGCAAAACATCTAAAGGTTTACGAGTAGATTTGCACATCATCTTTGCATTCTGTTCCTCCGCTTTTCTCGCGACAGTTCAAAAACTAATGTTTCAGACTGCTGGCGATAAAAGTACAGCTTTTTACTTACGTCATTGATATTTGAAATTAGGGTTCTAGCCCGCGGTGGAAAAACATTTGCATAACACTTCATTGTTACCACTGCGTTGTCATGGAAAGTGTGTGTGTGTGAGGGGGGGCGTGATATATGTCCCCATTAATAGAGAAAAAGTTACAGGCCCAATTGTTCTCCAGTCAACAGTTGACGTCCGTATTATTGTGCTGCTCGAATGGTTACCTTGGATTTATCTTTGGTAATAGAAACCTCTCAAATAACGCACTGATTACTCCACGAGGACACAACATGTATTTGTCATTTGTGATTCCTGCGCATTCCATTGGCTGAAGTGATAGTGATCGTGCTTAGCACGATCTGAGAACTGCGGTAGTTCCGACTCACTCTTACAAGAATAATCAGTGTGTTATCTGAGAGGTTTCTAGTAACAAAGATAAAGCCATGGTAACGCTTTGATAAGTAGGATAATACATACGTGAATACAATTTTGCCCTCCCCCCCCTCCGTTTCAGAGAGTTAACAGACAGGAACCGTGATTTTGCCTTTTCTTTTTTAGCAAGACTCTGGAGCAGCTCATATAGCCAACCTTTCGACAAGAACAATTATTGAAAATGTGTTTCAGAATAAAATTATTAGCAGAGGTTTGTGTCCCCTTCCGTTCCTAACCTCCTGCGATTTCTATTTCTGGGGTAACATGAAACATGAAATGTGTAAGACAGACTACACACCCCGGAAGGATTGAAACAAAATATCCACCAGGATATTGCCAGCATTTCATAACATGAACTACGGTGAATGAGGAGTTTCCTCAGTGCCAAACTTGTATGGTGGCCAGTCTCAACATCTCCTTTAATAACATGGGTAGATAAGGGCTTTAAAAGTAGTTACAGAAATGTTGCATGGTTTCGTCCGCGCCTTTTTGTGATAGCGGCAAATGGCTGCGTGCGCCGAGGGCTCGGAGAGGCAGTACACCTCGCAGCCGTTTCGGATGTTTTTGGGTCTCTCTTCTATGTATCATGTAGCACTATTTCTGTGCAAGTGATTATGTGGTGAGCACTCATCCCCCCCCCCCCCCCAAAAAAAAATAGTTTAATTTTGGCTTAATAACAACTAAGTCTCATATAGTGTTACGTAAATAGAAGTATGAGGGGTCACTTAACAGCTCGACTCGCAATTGGAGCTTCTGTATCTTCGTCTTAGGAGGGACGGATGACGTGAACAAACCCTAAGATCGGAAGAAGTAAGTGGCAGATAAACGCTGAGCTCCCTAACGTTACTGGGTTGACCATTCGGCTGGAAGAGTCTCGTAGTGCCCTACCCAAATCGCCGGAGGGTGACTCAGAGCTCTGCTGCAGCAGAAACCGAAGAGACGTGTAACCGGTAGTAGAGGTTCAAATATCCAGCCTCTGGCAGAGTCAGAAAACTTCCGAATCGAAAGCCTCTACGCCGTCTGCCGTCGGTCTTTCGAAGAAAACTCAACATATACATTTTATTAATCGTATAGACAACTTAAACTTATATTCTAATCAAACTCAATCATTATTTAGACATTCACAAAGAGTAACGAAATGTGTGCCATGCCAAGGATATTTTGGGCTCGGAAATTTTCTTGAAAACCTTTATACCGCATTTCTGGAAGTTATAAACTTAATAACAAATTTAGCATTTTCAGTTCATATTTTGCTGTGTGCTCACACAACTACTTACACACAACAAGCGTTTTCTAAAATGTTGTTGAGGAGATCTCCTAAAAATTTGAATGTTTAATGAAATTTCGATATGGAATGTTTTTGGATAAATCTCAATATGGATTTCCTTTGTTAAAACAAATAGATACATATATGACTGGCCGCGACATAGCTGAGTGTTAAGACAGCTTGACTCTCACCAAAGCGACCCGGGTTCGAACCCTGGCGACAGAAAAGTGGTATTTGTGGTGGACAACATGGCGCCGGTGCGGGGTTTCTCTGGGTTCTCCGGTTTCCCCCACCAGCATTCCACAGATTTCTCCATCATAATATTTCTTATCACCCTATCTCTCTCATATTTTCACTTCCGGCGTTGGGCTGATCTTTGATCCCAGAATTTCTCTTATCACTCTGATCCTCAACCTGTTGCCCACGGGCCTCGAGATTGTGTGATTCAGAGACCCTATGTTCCACTTAAGGAATTACAGGAATTCATTCATTCATTCGTTCATTCATGCATTCATTCTTTCGCATATTTGATTCATGAATGAAATGAAATCACTAAGAGTTACTTTTTTGTAATTTACGTCCTTTAACTTTTTAAAGTGATATCGGACGATGAATGGAATGGGTGAAATGACGCTCAAATGGGCCCAGGGTCTATGGAGCTTACAGTTACCCGACATTCGTCTTTTTAGGATAAGGGAAAACCCTGGAAAAACCTTATCCAGGTAACTCACCGAGATTCGAACTCGGGACCTCTGGAACGTGAGGCAGACATGCTACCATCTGCGCTACCGAGACGGGCAAGAGTTACTTTATAACTGTAGGAATTGTGTCATTAAGTGGTATATATAGATATCTGCTTAGAAATTAGTTTTGAACCAGACTTTGTCTAAAAGGTTTAGTGTTTTAATATTTTCAATGTAGTTTAATCAAGTGTAACAACTGTACAGGTAAACTAACACCAATTTTATCTCCTATGCTGTGGTGCAAGAATTTTCCTCATTATTTTTTACGCCTTTCGTGTTTGCCTTTCTTTTTGCTGTAAGCAGCTGCACGATATTTTCCTCGTTGTTCTTATTATTGTTATAAGTTCTTCTTATAAGCAAAGTTGTTCTAATTAAACACAATTATAGACATTCCTACGCCTTGCATTTCTGATATACAATCAGTACACATGTATGTTTCCTTTGAACTAAGACATGTCCCGCTGTTCTTTATGTTGTTATTTTTATTGTTATTTTTTGTTGTTGCATTAACATTTACAATATGTGGGCTCTGTAATCTTTACACATTTGTTTCCGTTGTAACTATCAAGTCATGTGTAGGTATGTATTTTGTTACACAAATGCGTTTTAAGAGATAAAATGTGCAGTGAGGTAGTTCAATAATTGAGTAAAAACAATACATGTAATTTTACTTGCTTTCAATTTATATTTGCTTGGTATTATAGTCCATAGCTGAGGTAGAATAAAATATATTCCTAGCCTCATTATTGAGTAATACAGCCTTTAAGGTGAACTTTGCTGAACCTATACACAATCGACAGTCATCTGGATTGCGCTCAATTCCTAGTTCAATCATTTAGTCATTTATGTCCATACAGAAACATATATTTATTCTCTCCCATTAAAATATGTTTTCCAAATTTCTGATGTCTATATCGAAACTGTAATTTTTACCAGGTGCAAGTAATTTTCACTGTTACAATCTGGTACCTAGAAGTTCAGGTTATTCTTTTGAAAAATTTAAGTCACATGACAATTCATTAAAATCTACTTGCTCTAGAAAATGCCTTACACTTTCAGAATTTTCGGATGGAAGTCAGGATCTTTAGAAATAGAGGCTTGGTTAAATTGTACGTACAACATGTTTTTATCTTTATATTTTTATGTACTTGCATAAATAATCGTATAGGACAAGGGTTGGCAACCTATGACACGCGTGCTACCGACTGGTGTACAAACTTGTTTTTGATTATGTATATTTAAAATATCTAAAAATTGTGACATAATGTGCCACTTTAAGTCAGATTTTCAGAATCTGCGTGTGAAAATGAACTAAAATACGTATTATCCTGGCGGAGATAAATTTCATGTTGGGTAGTGTTATTCAGTGATTCTCTAAAAATATGGTGGAATGTGTGTTCCAAGTAGATAATAAACAGATGCTTGCAACAGAAGCATTTTTCATTTTTGGTGTACTACAAGCTCCTCGACATCTCATTCCTAATATTTCCTTTAATCTTCTGTAAATATGTCTGTTACCACAATTCAGTTTTATTTACATATTTTAGACTTAGAGAAGTTTGGTTTTGCAATATCGTTCAATTTGCTATTTAATATCCATTAGTCTTATTTTAACGTTTTCTCATATGATTATATGATTTTCTTGATGTACCTACCGTCACATAGCAATAAACGGCAAATAACAGTTGAAATTTATATCCTATTCTAGGAGAAAGGAAAGGCAGTCATTCGGATTTAATAGACACTAGAGTAAATGTCAGTAACGTGAGAAGTACGATCATCATCCGTACTTTGACACAATCATAACGGTCTTTATTCGCATTTTACTATCTTGAATGCAATCACTTCCTTTTATTATGCGTTATATAATGTAGGTACAGTAAAAAGAAATTTCGGAACGGAGCTATTTCCCATGTAAAATTATACTCTTAAGCCCGGAAAACTGCCTAACTGCCTACTTTCCGGGAATCCTTTGGATAAGTAACCCGATAAAACCGATTACTTTAAGTGTAATAGGTTACAACGTACGTATTTTAAAGAGTGCAATGATTTTGAGGATGGCTGCACTTGCACCGAAGTTCCATGAATCATAAAGTCATAAACCGTAATCCTTCAAGTAAAGGAAAAGCAAGCCATTTTTGCTGTGTGTTCATTATCGGTGTCGTTCTTACAAGTGATCAAATACGAGTTTAAGAAAACTGTGAACTTTGTGATTTTTTAATACATAGTTTGTGTGTACACAAATTCTGTTAGAGTTCTAAACAAAGGGCATTATCACTGGAGGAAAAAAGAAGGTTACTGCATATCATGAAAAGAACAAAGGTTCAGCTAAAGAATTAACGTGTTGTTTAAAGTAGCGAAAACTCACATTTACGAGATTTTGAAAAAATTGCAATTAGGGACGAGTGGTTAAAGGGAACAGCAGGGCATTGAAATGCATCACCAAATCTATAGAGTATGACGAGTGAATACCCATTTCTGAACCATTGCATCAGACTCAAGCTTTAGAAACAACAAGAACATTAGGCAAAGACAATTTCACAACTTCCATTTGATGCCTCGAGAGTTTCATATATCGCCATAGCATTGCTTTTGAATGCTCTGAGTGTTGCAGCAAATGATGTTGATATGGAGACAGTTGCAGATTGGAAGGGAAATTTGAAAAAAGAAACAGGCGATATACTATAGATTATTGCACGTAAGTTAAAAATATAATACATAATACATATCAGCCTACACTTCATTCTATATCATTTCTTCACTGTAAACGCGTGCTACTATTTCGTAATTTCTTTGTATTCAAATACAATCTATCTGTAAGATAGAAACTTGTGTAAACGGAAAATAAAGGCCGGAACGATCACGTTCCGCTTTAGAGAGGTTTTAGGAAGGTGGTCTGAAAAGTTTCCAAGCTCAATATGAAGATGGCAGCACTCCTAAATAGAAGCTAGTAAATTTCGTTGTTCAACTATTGACAGTTACTCACCAAAGTTTCAGCCATTTTGGGCAGCTGAAACTCAACGTGATCGTAAGAGCTTGGGAGACGATGAATGTTGGGGACGTCAAAAAATGCAACTACCGACAAAAACATCGCTAAAGTTCACCAAATGGGCTAGACGACCGCCGAATTATAGTGAGAGATAGCAGAGGCTACGAACAGATCAAAATAACCCGTTTTTCACATATTAAATCAACATTTAGAGACGAGAAAACTATCCGCGCGTTGGGTGCGGCGGTTGCTCTCGTTAGACGAAATACGTGTTCGAATAAACATTTCCAACGCTCTGCTGGTGCAATTTAGGCGCAATAAATCCAAGCTTTGGCGCAGATTAATTACTGTAGATGAAAGTTGGATACACCAACGTCCGAAACAAAAATGCAGTCCAAACAGTGAACTGTAAAGGGGGAACCGGCTCCAAAAGAAGCAAAAGCTGTTTTTTTGTCTGCGAAAGTAATGGCGACTCTTCTTTGGGATATTCATGCAATTATTTTAATCGATTATCTTCAGAAAGGAAACACCATTACAGGAGCATATTTTGCATCATTACTTGAGAAGCAGAAGGCAGAACTTACGGAGAAACAGTCAAATTTGCAGAAAAAGAAAATCCTGTTTCACCAAGACAACGCTCCGTCTCACAACTCAGCTGTTGCAATGGCGAAAATCCACGAATTACGGTTTGAACTGCATGACCATCCGCCTTACTCATCAGATCTAGCCCCAAGCAACTTCTTTTTGTTCCCTAAACTGAAAATTGCGCTCGGAGGACAGAGATTTTCGTCGAATGAAGAATCAATCACCATCGCGAACAATCATTTTGCAGAGAAAAACACCGAGTACCTTTTGAATGGGTTACAGAGATGGGAGCATCGCTGGGAGAAGTGTGTAAAGTTACAAGGAGACTATGTTGAAAAATATAAAAAAAAAATATGAAAAATTATCTTGTATCTTTTTAGGTCGGAAGCTTTTCAGACCACCCTCGTAGTGTACCTAAATATATACATATATTTTAATCATATAACTAATTTGGTGAGCTATGTTACAGACTTTATACTAATTTTTTAACTTTCAAACAGTTTTACATACATAACCTGCATTTAAAATCAAATATGCAATGCAGTTTTCCAATTTTTATACTTTAGTGATGGAAAAATGATTATTTGTAATTTAAATACAACATGAACTACAAAAAGATTGGCACAAGCCGATTTCGTTACTGTGTTTACGTAATCTAAAATAAAGTCTTTGTGCATGTTGGAAAAATAATGGTAAAAATGTTCGATATGTAAATTAAGAAACACAAATTAAAGAAAAAATATTGCTGCACAGCTGTTTAACTTTTAAAGATAAGATGAACCAGACAAGCACTGACCCTCTATCCTTCTGCACTTTGGTTCATTTGTTGGCAAGACCAAATCTTATTTTATTGCTACTTATTTCAAACAGACGACCTGCTCCAGTTCAATGGACTGATAAGACGCAATGATCTGGATTTCTGTCGCTAAAAGTATAGTATGGTACGTTACATGCACGTGACTGCAAAACGCACGTGATGTCTCCAAACCTTCGTTTCGTCCTTCATTTCTATAGCGTGTTTGTAGTTTACCGGAATGTCTGGTGACATAATTTTCCCTGATAAGAGAAGTAGATTAACGGTTTGAGCTGGTCGTTCCCAAGGTCCAAGCACGAGATATAGCATGGGCAAAGTGTCAAGGACTTTTGCCTGTTAAAGCATGTGACTTAAGGAATTCACGTGATTATAGGCTCATGTGATAATAAAAAATATAACAAATATTAAGGCTATGTTTTAATATCGAACATTATGCTCATAAAATATAATTTAACCAAATTTGGAACGTTTATCTGTCTTGATATAGGCGTTGAAATAAGCAGACAGCAAAAATACTGGAACAAATTTAAAAAATGTAACAAGAGTTCTGGACTACTTGTTGGCAGTCTATGTTAGATGTTTTATCAACCTCTAGTAATAAAAAAGTGACATTAGTATAATGATGTTTTTTTTTTTTTTTTTTTTTTTAATTTACGTCCTCCAACATTGTCATATCGGACGTTGAATGAAATGGGTGAAATGATGCTCAAATGAGTCCGGAGTCAGTGGAGCTTAGAGTTACCCGACATTCGTCTTTCAGGATAAGGGAAAATCCCGGAAAAAAACTTATCCAAGTAACTCACCCAGACCGAGATACGAACTCGGGACCTCTTGAACGTGAGGCAGACACGCTACCGAGGCGGGCATAATGGCGATAATTATGATAATAGTAACAATAATAATTTACCTGATTCTCCTTTTCTAAATTATTCTCCTTCCTATCGTACCAAATCATTGCAGCGATATGTGATATTAAATTTTTGTATGCTTTCTTAATCATATGCTTCAATTCTATAATTTGTAACTCTAATAAAACCAGGATTATATTTTGGAAATTATGGATTACCAGAACACTTTCCCGCTGAGAAATTTCTTAAATATACACCAACAATTTAAATTCTGTTTACTTATTTCATAAAATAGAATAATAATTAAATTACAGTTTTCTTTTAATGTATCTAAAGAGTGACATATTATACGGCTGTAGGTGAAAAAAGTTTCACGCACCAGATATTCATCTCAATGTTTTGTTGTTTTCCTAAGAAACCTGTACTGCAAATTTTCAGTCAATTATTAATGTGTAAGTCTGATTACTGATGCCTAAAACATGTGTGAATTTAAATGTTTTCCCAATTTTCATTCAATTTGTGTCCACAAACGTGCTATCAACAGGTGTTAAATACAAGTAAGAATATAACCAAAGTAATTTTGTAAAATAAAAGCGAATGTCGGAATTTTCAGCATATATACCTCCTTTTTCCTCTCTATTTCTCTCCCTTATGCACCCTCACACACATCGTTGGCTTCGTAATATACCAGGAAATAATGGAAACAAAAGAAATGGCAGTTCTCACAGCTCAAAGTATAACTTAAGTGGTCATCATTATGTTGCTTCTTTATCAGTGATTTTATGAATATCATTAAAAATGAATATACAGCAACTAACAATATATAAAGATAATAGAAGTGATTTGGATCATGTACCTTGACGGGAGGACTCTTCTGCAATTTATACATCTATTACAACCGTAACTTAGGCTTTAATGAAGAAATACATTTGTTTCCAAGGATAATTTGTAAGTAATAAATAATTAATGACTTATAGTGAAAGCAACATCTAAATTCTATCATCCAAGGCGTATACCCTCCTCACAAATTAAAAATAAGTCAGTCGGTTACAGGGGCGGCTCGTGCCGAAAAATAATGGCGTGCTACGATAAAAAGGGCATGCAACTAACCTAGTTTCGAAAAATGAAGCCCATGCGTCGATCACTCTGCCTGCATACCTGTGATAAGTTTCTTCTGTATAGATAGCATAGTCATAGAGGTTGGCGGACCTGAGTCATGGTGTTCCTCAGAAAGTTCTTTAACCTCTTCAAAGACGACAAACAGCTTTCTGGTTCTGCAGTAGGCAGGGGAATTGTTATCGTAATTCTTGAAAACTTGGTCATTTCTCCAAAGATGTTTTGCAGGTTGTTTTTCAGTATTAACTGCGATAGTGGAAGGGCACCTTCTAACTTCCTGAATTCCTATTGTTGATACAAAATGTTTGGTTCAATTTGAAGTTTGCTTTTGTCAAGTTCTTATAACGATACTGACAATGCTCAGTTCTGTTTCAGGAAACACCCGAGAAAATAATAGTTGCGTTGCAGTATTTACAGCTCCAAGTATTGAGAATTCAAATTAGCTCTTTTCTTAATAGCGCTCAATAAACATGTTTCACTGCAGGATTAAATTGAGCGGATTTTAAAGAATAAATTGAAAGAATATATCAGTAGAGAAATTGTTTCAATTTCTAAAAAGGAACCGAGGTGTGCAAACAATATTAAAAAAAGGATACTAAAAATGTGAGATTTTTTATGTGCTTTCTGCTATTTGATTTTTTTTAATGTACTCAATGTTACCAAGATCTTTAACATCCGTCTTAGAACATGAATCAGTACTTCGAACAGAAGGCAAGGAAAGCAAAACAGACCATTTCAAATTTCACACCTACAGATCCACTCGTTATTATGTATATTTGTGATAAAGAGAATTTCTATTTCCTTTTACTTTTTGATTAATTTTTAGATTGGGTGTAGGTCGCCCTAACATTTTTATACTAATCTTTTCTAATGCTTACCTTGAAACGAGTTTTTATAAGTGCATAAACCGAGTTATTGGTTAAATTTTTCGTAATATTAATTACTCATACAATGAATGAAGTGAATTTGTAACACGTTTTACACTCTCACACAAAATAAACTGATATCAGCCACTGAATAACGTTACAACAAAGAAATACTGATGGGAAATTGCTGGCATGATCGCGGGAATAGAGTATCGTGTCAGCATGCTGCTTGACAAGCAATCTGCCCTGCGATTTAATAACCATTAGGTGATTTCTAGAACTAAAATATAAAGCAATGACAAGCTACTTAATAAATTTCAATGTATATTCAACACCTAGAACAATAAATATGAAGTTGGTAGCCCTGCTTCGCCAGCTTCAGCGTACGCAGTAGTGCAACGAATAGATACCGTGCTACATCGATATGGAGCACGCATTCCCTTAAGAGAGGGGATCCGTCTCCTTCAGCTGCCTTGGTGCGGGCGCTGCGGACCCGAGCACTCGTGGTAGCTCTGACGTTACCAGAGGAACCTCGGGCTGAACATTCGAGCCCCTCCCTGATAGGGAGTTGTTCGGATTGGGTTGGACTCAAGGGGGCAGTGGTTCCCGATACCGGTGGGAGATCGGGTACGTCTCCGGACGGGGTTGAGGGAAGCCATTAATATCCCGCGTACTAGCCAGCATAGCTAGTAGGAGGTGTGCTAGATCACCAGGCGGCCCCACCGAGGTCATATCGGTAGCCTTCCCATTTTGGAGTTGGCGCGCGTAAGTGGCGTATCCACTTCCATCCCGTCTTGAGTCCACAGAACCAGATTAGGGGGGGGGCCTTGTTAGTCTCTAGGTCTTGCCCTATGGAAAGCCCCACGGAGGCGCCGGGCGCCCTTTTTGGGACAGCTCGGTAACTCCCTGGTCGAAGGAGGCCCGGGTTCTTGGTCCTACGGGTCCGGGACTAATGGGATAGAACCCCTGGCATTAACTACATGCAGCACGCATTTGAGCCAAAATCTAGGGAACTAAGGTCCTCTGAGAGGCAAGACGGGAAGGTTGTACGCATGCGCAGTACTGTTTAACGAGCTTATTGGCTCACAGAACGTCCCATGCATGCCATTAATTACGCAGGGGTTTTCCATGCATCAAGTGTCCATTATTCGTCGTGCGCGTTTTCTGATACCTACAATAACGCACTGTTATTTACATGGTCTTTCAAAATGTATAAATTATGATTTATAAAACAGAAAATAGCGTGCTGCAGCACTGTAGCACGTAAGGGCGAACCGCCCCTGCTCGCTTATTGAATAGGAATGGAAGATTTCAGCTCCTAGGTCAATTTAAACCTACGTGGTAATTCGGTTGAGGCGAAGGAAACCGAATAAGACACAACGAGTAATTAACTTTTTTACACTAAATATCACATCATGGACAGGTTCTGATGGAAAGTTTCCAAGCTAGCAAAGAAGCAGCTACCTCCACGAAGCGCCTTCTTCACAGCGAATGACCCCGCAACCGCTAAAAATAAAAGGAACTAAAACTAAATCCACCCTAAAAACCACAAAAATCTACGTAACTATGAGTGGAAAAACACAAATCGAACACAGTAAATGATTATTGGATGACTGTTATTTCAATTTCTAGGGTATTACCCTCTTAGTAGTTAGGATTTATATTTTGGACTTTTTTGGAATCCCAGTTTACCAATGTCAAAATAATTTATTATAATAAAAATAAGGAATTCTTACCTTTAATGTTTATTTGAGAATTTAAAGAAGAGCAGCATTGAATAAAGCTATTCCTTTATCTCATTTTAAGATTTAATATAAATATGTGCAATTACTGGATGTAAAATTTACAGCTAAAATCCGCTTTATTTTTTCACACAGATAGGTAGGAATTATAACAAAGCCAAATTGCTAATTTTTGAAACCTCAAACAACATTTATAGATCTTAAATCCAAACAATCATACATTAATGATAATGATAATCCAGTATATTTAATATAATTACATGGAATATATAAACATATGGAATATATTTACTGCAAGGCCAGGGAGAATATTATCACAAGTGTACGTATTGGTCAAGGTTAGAATGTCTTAAGAAATGCCTGCCTATGACGCACATTGAAACTGCAAATATGGAAGCACTTAATTATATAAATTGCTTGTTATGAAGACCTTAAGCATAAAATAACAACCTGTACTTAGTGTAGGTTCTCAAGATTCAAAAGCAAATTTTTTTAAAATAATTGGTACCCAAAAAGTCGGATTACCAGCAATATTATAGGTTGAAACCCCCTTTACATTTATAATAACAAGATCAACCCCGATTTCAGTTAAGGAGAGGTCGAAGGTGTTCTCACTCAATCAAAACAATTGCCCACTAATACTGTACATCTATTTTTACAGCTCATTTCGTGTAGTTTATCTAAGATATATAAAAGATTAAAAAAGTCGTATGTGTTACATTCAAATGACTTTTTCTACCCTCTCTATAGCCTCTACAAAGTATTTTTTAATACGTTTTCTTTACAATTCTACAACATTAAGTCATACCGGATGATGAATGAAATTATGCTCAAATGAGAGCAGGTCCTTAGAGATATCTGATATTTATCCCAGGATAAGGGAAAACGTCGAAGGAAAGAACATTATCCAAGTAACTCACGCTGACCGAGATTCGAGCTTGGGATCACACCACACCATTTACGCTACAGAAGCGGGAACTTTTGCTAATCTCTCTCTTTCTCTCTCTCTCTCTCCGTGTCTCTCTCTCTCTCTCTCTCTACTTCAAGTTAATTGAGATAAACTCAATTCTTTTTTTCTAATTTACGTCCTCCAACGTTAAGTCATATTGGACGATGAATGGAAGAGTGAAATGATGCTCAAATGAGTCCAGGGCCCATGGAGCTTAGAGTTACCTGATATTCGTCTATCAGGATAAGGGAAAACCCCGGAAAAACATAATCCAGGTAACACCCTAATCGATATTCGAAGTCGGGTCCTCTTGAACGTGAGGCAGACACGCTACCATTTACGCTACTCAGGCGGGCCTAACTCAGTTTCGTTAACTTACAAAGGAATACTGATCCTGAAATTCCATACGCTTTACATGACATTCTGTGAAAGAGGCGGGTAGCGACAAACTTTAAAATGACTAAATGCTTAAAAAAAATGTTGGAAATAGCTGATGCCAGAAAAATAGTATTTGAAAGAAAAATATATCTACGTATAACTTTCGACTGTCTGGTATGGTTTCCGGATGAAGGTTTTTCGCAGAAAATTTCAGAGAACATATATACTGGATGAGTAAAAAATATGGAACAAAGGCTGTAATCCCGCTGTAGCAACTCTGTGAAGTGATATTTCTTAGAAAAGATATAAGATATTAACATGTCCTCACATTACTATTGGTGCAAATAAAGGCTGTGAGTTGTTGTTGCTGTTTTAAATGACAACATTTCTTTTTTCTGCAGTCCTCCAGTCCTCAAGTCTCATAATGTACAAATAAATAATGTACAAATAAATATCCCTTCAAACCGCAATTTAAATTTATTAGGAACTTACTGCATGTGTACTGAGCGAAGGAAAACGCATTATTGTTTCAAATTGAGTAGGTTTTGAATTAAACAATACAGTAGGCTACTTTAATATGTGGCTTTAGATTGAACAAACACATAAAAAGGTTACACTAATAAGGACAACTATGACATTTGCAGACATCGCCTCCAAAATTGGCATTTCCGTGGGATCTGTGCACACAATCCTGCATGAAGATCTGAAAATGCTCAATCGGCCATCCTCCAAAACAACGTTCTCTTCTCGCTGGATCATGACGTCAGACCGGCTGGTGCGAGGCCGTGGCAGTCTTGGTTTGTTGTCACACGATGTTTTGCTTTCATTGAACTGTCGCACCCAGGAACACACATTAGACACAGGCATAATACGGTAACCACATGCCTCACTCAACTGGCGATGAATTTCAATGGGTGTCACACCACGAAAATGGAGAAAACGAATGATTACACGCTGTTCTTGCAATGAAAACGTCGCCATTTTAAGTATCAAAACAGTCCTAACTCTTGTCACTGCCACTAGAGTTCTATGCGCTGTACAGTGCTGCCATCTCTGTCACGCATTCACAAATGGTCCACGTGAACTTAAAAAAAACAGAAGTTCCTATCTGGTCCCAGTCCTGAAAAAGATAGGATGTGTTATGACTTGAACACGATGGTCGTCATAATCTACTTTGCTATAAAATAATGTGGACTTCACTGTCATTTTTGACTATGTAGTATGTCACATACTACAATAGCCAACTAACGTAAAGGTTCAGAACAGAGAGTAACCTAAACCTATGAAATAAAAAATTAAATAACATATACTTCTATAAACAACACACGTTACAACCTCTGGCAGAATGCCAGTAATAGCTCGATCAGAAATTGTTTACGGTAATAAAGTGAGGTAAGTTTCTTTCATTACCATAGTTATGCGTAATGTGGAAAATTACTTTCTAACGTGGCATGTTGTTTAAGTGATAATTTCATTAGCACCTTTTCTCCATGGTGCTATTCGTATATCTATGATCGCAACTTCGTACACTAGAAAGGATTAGAAGTGCCACTTTCTATATATTTGCACTAAACTGTTCACCATAACCTAAGGCATATCACTCCCAAGCGCCAATCATCGAAGTGGGGCTTTGAGGGACAATTTTTATTTTCTGTCGTTTATCATGATTGTAAAACAAAATGCAGTGGTATAATTTTATGAAAACAGAAATGTTAGTTAAAAATTACAAATTACTTCCTTTATGTTTGTATGCATGAGGTAAATATCTTGATAAAATAAATTTCAATCTAATGCAATGCAACTGCGAACCAACTTAAATACACAGCTTTCATTTGACTGGTTTGATAATATATGTATTATAGATTCATAACATAATATAAAGTTTGTATAGTCAATTTCAATTAAAATGTCATTTACTTGCTACTCTATAGCTGTTGATTTAATCTGGTTTTATGTTAAATATCAATTTTCACCTGCCTATATGTTTGATTTATCTTATTGAATCTATCATAATTTAACAAACAATATATAGGAATACAGTTTTGCTGTTAAGTTATCAACAGACTGTGCGAGAAATATCATGAATCTTTTGGCACTTAAAGGTAAAGTATTTAGAAATATTCACAAAAATGTTTTAAGTAAACGATATTTGGCTTAGCACATGAATTATATTCCCATGTGTAGGCTAAATTGCTGCATAGAACTTTACATATCGATATTGTAAACAAAAAATCACTAGCGGGATGGCTCAGGCGGTTTCGTCTGTGGCTCCCATTTGGGAGGCCCGGGTTCGACCAACTTGACCCATGTTTTTTTTCGGGGGTTTTCCCGGGTCGCTAGGCGAATGCTGGGTAGGTTCGTTACATCACCCAAATTTGCTCTCCCTCCATTTCATCTCCATTATCATTTCACATCATCTCTCCTCTGGAGGTCTGAAGTGTCGGCGAGTGTTTCGGCGGTGCATGGCGGGATGATATACTCTGAGGAAAACTACTTCCTCCTCCGGTAGGTCGGCTACCGGTCTCCACTCCTCTGCTGGGACCATTTTGGGATCACCAGTCATGGACCTTTGGGGCTCGGCTGCTGGACTCGTTGCCGTCCCGCAGTAGGGGAGCGTGTCCCTTGTCCTGGCCTGCCGGAGGAAGTCTCTATCCAAGTAAACTGTAGGGATCCTGCCTTCTACTGTCATGGCTCCTTGGGACGGCCGCTCTCTGTCTCCTTCACCTCATCCTTCCTCCCGAGGGTGCCCTACTTGGGGGTATAGGAACAATGAGCCCAGTATGGTGGCCTACATACCGAATCCCCTCCGTAATGAAATCCTAATCCTAAATCAAAAATCCGAAATGAAGTTTCACTATACATAACGCAAGGCAAAAACCGTACACTTTAATATGTTCAACAATTTTACTTATTCATCGCCTTAAGAATACGGTGATGAACTTGGTTTAAAACCACAGTAGAGTATGTGTGAAACAATGGGTAAAACTCTCGACAGCAAAAATCTGTAAAGAAATGATAATTCTAAAACCATTCCAAACGCTTAAAATCAAAGCATCTTTGTGGTACAAATATTGTACCGTGTGGGTATCAAAAATACTCAGATACAAAGCGGTAATAATATGACACCCTCAGAATACATGATTCGTTTATGTGGTCGGCTGTGTTTCTTAAAATTTGCTAAACCACTGAACCGATTTCTACCAAAGCTTATAATTCAAGATTCCACTCCATTAACATAATTAATTCACAAAATTTTATCGAAAAGCTCAGAAGACCATCTATATCTTTGTTAAAGATAGCTGTCATTTGAACATTATCGACGTATAAATTCTTACTGGCATCTTCTGAGATCACAAAGTGACGAAAAACAGCGAGTTCATCAAATATTCTTTAATCTGCCTGACATACAGGTCAGGCCTTACATTGGCGTTTCTTTTATTTATATTTTCTAATATTTTCTTAGAATTTTGTCAATGTTTGTTACTGACAAGGCTATATTAACTTCGAATTCCTACAAAGGAACTTGAGACTTTTGGCCAACTGCAACCTAGGACTAAATATTTTAGCAATGAACCATCAAACAAGGGGAAATTTCGGGTATTTCAGCAAATGTACTATTAAAAGATTAGCTTCCCTTAGAAATGGTTTATAAACTCTCGTTATTTACCGAAACATGTGTGCCTTGTTATGTCTCTCTGAAAGCGACATAACATAAAATGCCTGATCCTTTTTAAAAGCAATCATTTTATGTCTATGATACCTTTTAAGATATAAATTGATTAAAAAGGAATAATTTATTTTATACTGAATGTATATAGCTAAATATTATAAAATTAAAATATTATAGCAAGAATTCCTGGTACAGGTATTTGTCGAATCGCACCTGAACGAACGCTTTCGAAAAAGCACTGCGTTAACGACTAAGCACAAATTATAAATTATGATACTGTCTTATAATAGAGCACCATATTTTCATGTTGACAACATCCTATTCTGAAAGAATTTTTCTGTTGAGTATAACAAACTCTTGAAAAGAATTACGAGATAGCTTTGTCGGAAAACTGGCACCAGCTCGTATGTAAAGTAGTGGTCATTTTATACATGCTGTTTCTAATAAGAACTGAACATAGCCCTATTTCAAAATTAATACTGTTAAACTGATTGAAATCTTAGGGATACCCATCTGTGAAAATTACTCAAAAAGTGCAAAAGATGAGGGGTAAAGTGGCGTAAATAAATAGAGTAACCCAGTACTTCAATTTCCTATTATTTCTAATATCATACAACCCTTTAAGATTGTGTCATATGACTATTTAAGTGAATCACTGTAAGTGGGCACAATGCTTTGTATTACCGATTTTGGTGATTTTTTCGTGTTCTTAATTTTCAGCGGTTTTGAGAAAATAAATTACTCCACACGATGCAGCTTTCAAACTAGAAGCTTGAAGATTTTTGTGCTTGGATAAAATCAGTGCCAAAGGAACTTGATGAGATGATTTTTATAATGTCACCAATGTTTGTGCAATTAATTAACAAAGCTCATATTTCACAGGCAAATATTAAAAATTAATAAAAGGATAATTGAATAAGTTTTTATCCTAAACCAAGGATCAGATTAAAATTTCATCTCATCAATTTACTAATACTGTATTTATGTGCATAACTGCGAAGTATTATTTTTCTAAAAGTAAAATTGCATCATGTGGAACAGTTTAATTAAATAACAATAAAACACTATAAATATATTAATATCACAAGAACTTTTTTGGACAAAGCTCTGAAAATTGGTCTGTGTACTATTGTTAATACTAAAATAATTGTGTTAAAGTTTCATGCCAATTCAAGCAAAACTGTAGATTTTAGGATTTTCACAGATGGGTATCCTTAAATACGGAAGTTATTTCATTAGCATTTGAATTAGTACTTCAATTTTGAGTTAAATGCCTATTTTTATACCAAAAGACTAGCATTGACCAAAGGATATAATCTTTCTTGTACGTTTGTTTATGACTGCCAAATAAAATACTACCAAAATCTGGAGCACGCACGAAAGAGAGAAAAGGTTTTAAAAAATATTACATTGGTTAGTTGAAATGAATGTTTTCTAGAAGTCTAAATTACCAGAATTGGATAGTGTGTACCCAATATTGATCTACAAACTTATAATTCAAAAAAAATCTTGTTTCAGGGTCAGAAAGGAAAATTCTGAAATCTGTGAGTGGACGCTTCAAACCTGGAGAACTGTCGGCGATTATGGGACCCTCAGGAGCGGGAAAGAGCAGTCTTCTCAACGCCCTGTCGGGCTACACGTAAGGTTTCCAGCTTTCTCTGCAGACATCTATTCTGATACCAATATTGCTAAGATTTATATGTTCAAAAACAGTCTGAAATGTATAGAAGGGACGTAAGAAAGGTAGTTCATATACGTGAAAGCTAATGTGAACGTAACTGATTGCCAAACAGAAAAGTCAATTTAATTTCTAGTTGAATATTTTGAATTTTTAACTCAGAAAGTAATATGAGATGTCTCTTTAAGATTTTTTTTCCAGTTTTCAATCATTTGGCAATCCCCAAAGTGTTTCAACAATCATACTCTTCCCAATATTTGTAAGGATTATTTCGACCCATTCATATGATGGATGATGAATGCCCAAATTTATATCATTGGACATATACGTGGTATACAGTGCATTTATGTCGTGTTGATATTTCAGTCGATTTATAGAACCGGAAAAATAGAATCTGTTTCCTTCTGAGGGAAACATGACACAGTTGCAGGTACAACGCAGCTTATAAAAATATAACACCTATTTCTTGTACTGTAGGAGCATTAATATATACAACTGTGCTCAATTGTCAATTAATGCTATGAAATGTAATGCTACGTCAAGTAATTGGTATTTAATTTCAATTCGATATAAAATATAATTAATTCACCTTCATTTAAGCACTTCAAATCTTTGTTAAAATTCCGCTACGTATTCTTGCACATGTAAACATCCATGTAGGTAATAAATGTCACTACTTAGGATGAAGCTACGCATTTAAACAGCATTACTGTCCGCGACGTCACTGTATTTGATTATTTTGTTTTGTTATGCGACATTTTAAGGTATATTAAAACAACTGTCAGGTTAAGTAATGCAGTAAACTTCCGTATTGACAGATAAAGTACTACGATGCCCTTCACACTTAATATTATCCTAATAATGCCAGTCCATTTTAAAATATAATCTATTAAAACATGTTAATTAAGCTGCCTTTATAGTGGAAGAGCTTCTTATAATTACATTGTTTATACTAAACCATCAGCGCGTAAGACCCAAACAACTGATGGGATATAATGACGTTGACCTCGCTTAGGGAACCCTATATCGCAGCTGCTCCAGTAGAAGACAGGTTCAGAGCGCATGTGGAAGGAAATTTCCACAGATTCTCCATGACGTAGGTACATGAATTCTATCTGCGACACCCCCTTTTAAAGTAAGATACTCTGCCCTCCTATGCTTCGACAAAAGAATAACGTGCCCTGGGCCTTTCTTACATACATACACTCACACTCTCTCACACATCAATATATTGTACACAATGTAGGAGTTGAAACATTCAGCTTTAGCCTGTAGAATTGTATAAAATTTTCTGGTTGACAAATTATGCAACAACGTACATATTTATTGTTAAAAAATAAAGAAGCTTTAGCGCGAGTCCTCATCGATCAGCTCTCCGTGTTGGTTGAATGATCGTTCACTGGTGCATTGAGTGAGTCTCCGTTATGTTGATGACCGTAGCCCAAGGGCTATCCGGCCGTAGATAGCACAAATTGATGTAGTAACAGCCAACCGGAAAGCTAAAACACGAGAAGTTCATGAATAGGATATGCTATAAATATATGTATATTGTCAAAATTCCCTTATAAACGGAGTTTACTGAAAGTTCTAAGTACCGTTTTATATGAACTGCTTATATTAAATAACAACCAAAATGCCTTATTCAATATGTCTAGAGAATGAGGATTATACCTCTGTATTTTAATTTGACAAATATCTGAGACGTGCTCCACTTTGAACACTTCATAGGTTATACAAAGAAAGACACCTTGGTAGCCTGTGTGCCTCACATTCAAGAGGCCCTGTGTTCGAATCTCGCTCATCTCGAGTCTCCCTTATCCTCAAAGATGAATGTCGGGTAACTCTAGGCTCTATAGAGTCTGGGCTTACTTAAGCGTCATTTCCCCTATTTCATTCAGCGTTCGGTATGAGAACGTTGCAGGACGTTTAATTAGAAAGCAAATGCGCTCCTAATATTTAGATCTATTGTGGGTAGCTTCCCTACTGGAAGCTTTCCTACCCTACGTGGCAGAGATGAAGCGCAGGAAGCACAGTAGCCTACATGTCGCAGGTAGACAATGCACAAAGACGCCCCGAGTTTGCCAAACATATCCAGGGTTGAAGAACCTTCCCGCTGTTGGGGCTTAAACAATTTGTTTGATTGGAGTATCTGTGAACAATATTCAACATATTAATAACTATACTAATATTAAGTAAATATTCAAAAATCTGTAACGAACCATTCGGTCTAGTCATTGGATATCTATACACAAAGTTAATCTTAATCTAAAGTAGACCTCGCAATATCTTTTTTCGATATGAGCTCCCCAAAAGAATTATGTTGTCATCCTAGAGTGGGCGTAGGGCCAGTAGTCATCTATAGTGCACGGAATTTAACTTGGCCCCTGGTTTTTAGAAATAGAATGAAATACGTATTCACGACCTCTTTCTAACCCGCCTCTCTTATATGGCCTGCCAGGCAGGGCATATTTTCGGATGATCCTTCTCCGTTCTTCAGATTTGCTCCCTGTTCCATTTCCTCATTAGCAGAAATTTAAAAATGTCCCTCATGTTCACAATTTGAAACATCTTTTAAATTAATTATGAAGCTATCACTAATTTAATCTATTAAATCATCTTTCTCACAATAAAACTGTTCAATATTTCCAACATGTTCTCAGTCTCCTTTCCGGATTTGTTCGGACACTTTACCTACTACACCATAAATCAATATTTTTACGGCACTAAACTAAAATGATATGTTTTGGGACATCATTTTTTATCTGTGCCCATATAAGTTCTATAGCATTAAGGAATAATGATACGGAGGTAGTCTATTACAGCGTTCTGTCAGTAATTTTCCTAGGCGAGTTCTTTGCAAATCCAAATTTCATCTCGACACATTTTAGGGCCTCATATTCGTCTATATACACTGTATGGACATTGATCACAATTTCCTTGCCATCTGATCTTATAGCTTTTCCCTTTCTTCCCCGCCTCCTAGAACTAACATAAGACACTAGACATATTCCCAACATTATACTTAAAATAATCACAAAATTCTAAAAGCACTTTTTTCACTTACAAAACGTTATCAACCGATACTTCACTTGCAACACCACTGATGCCTGCTTTGCTTACGCTCATACCACAGCAGGTAACTAGGGAATACAACAGGGCTTTAAAAGGGACTGACCACTTCAAGGAAAGAAACCCAGTGCCTCTGCTAGACAAGGATAGTGCAAAAAGTGCCAAGTTAAATATCGTGCATTATAGTGTCCATCGAGAGGATTGTCCCCTCTGAGCAAACATACCGCGATCTGCGTACACCATACCCTATCACGTGAAGCTAATACGTGGCGAGCAAAGAGCTCCACTTTAACGGGACAGTTTGAAACAAATAGTGTTTAGCTCAGGGTAAATAAATGAGGTTTATCTCCGGGTATGCGTGGATATGTGTGAGAAGGATAGTTTTAATGACAATGGAATGCCCGTTTCAAACTGGTTTAATGACTGCTTCTTTTATTACTACATTAAACTGGAAGTTGTCGATCAAGGGTTACCAATATATCACTGTTTAGAGTTACTGAAGGCGAAATACTTTTTACTCGATAATACTTAATTAGTTACGCATAAACCGACAAATATCTTCTCTCATCACTTCTGGTCTGTCCTCGACCAAGACAGAAGAAGTTGACTGCCGAAATCGGCTCCACCCCTCGGACTGTCCTCCACAGATGCGCGTGGGTGTATCGCTTTCACTTTCTGGAAGCCCATTATTCAACCAAATATTCCGTTTGTGACTATTTAGTCATGCCATTAAGAAGGGTCCGAAGAATAGCCCATTCAACAAAGTCAAGTGCTATCCCTTTAGAAATCTGCTAAGGACTCTGTTTCTTACATTTCTTTTGTTATAACAACTCAAACAACTGCACTTGTTTGTGTCGTAACAAGCATACAAGACTCCTTTGAAATCCATCGTGATTCTTTAGTTATTGCAACCTTCAATGTCGGTATCACACGAAAGCCAGTAATACATCGAAAAATTAGAACCACAGGGAATGAGTTCACTTACCGGTCAGGAAAAGCTGTGAAAAACTCAAGAACAAAGGGATTGAACTTGAACTTAATGGAGTGTTATATGTTTGTTCTATGAGGAAAAGTTAAAATAATTGTTAGGAGATGAAATAGGATTATTTTACATTTGTATTCAAAGTTTATATGCCATGCATTTAAGTCCTCATAGACATGAGAGGATACATGTAAACAATTACTTTATATGCATACTAATTTAAACAAACAAAAAAGATATTAAATTTGTAGTAGCATAAAATATAGACATTTTGTCTATTTTAAACTGCTTTTGTTTTGTTGCACCTTGTTACATCAGCTATAGTAATAGGATTACGATTAGGATTTCATTACAGGGGAGGCCTGCCTTGGTAGCGTGGTGGTAGAGTCTCTGCCTCACGTTCAAGAGGTCCCGAGTTCGAATCTGGTCAGGATGAGTTACCTGGATAAGGTTTTTCCGGGATTCACCTTATCCTGAAAGACTAATGTTGGGTAACTCTAAGCTCTATGGACCCTGTGCTCATTTGAGCATCATTTCACCTATTCCATACATCGTCCGATATGACTTAACGTTGGAGGACGTAAATTACAAAACAAAACAAAAAGAATACAGAGAGGATCAGGTGCGTAGGTTACCGTGCAGGGCCCATTGTTCCTATGCCCTCAAGTGGAAGGATGAGGCGAAGAAAGAGAGCTGACCTAAGGAGCCACGACAGTACAGAGGGCAGAGTCCCTACAGTTTACTTGGATAGAGACTTCCCCCGACAGGCCAGGACAACGAACTCCCTCCCCTACAGCGGGACGGCAACGAGCCCAGCAACCGAACGCCAAAGGTCCCTGGCAGGCTATCCGAGCCCCAAAGGTCCCTGGCTGACGGTCCCGAAATGGTCCCAGCAGAGGAGCACAGACCGACAACCGACCTAACGGAGGAGGAAGTAGTTTTTCCTCAGAGCATATCATCCTGCCATGCAACACCCAGACTCCCGTCGACACTGCTACCCTGAAAGAGAACATCACATGAAATATGAAATGAAATGATAATGGAGATGGCAGTAAATTCGGGGGTTGTAATTAACCTACCAAGCGTTCGCCAAGTGACCCGGGAAAACCCCGAAAAAACTCATGTGTCAGGTATATCGACCACGGGAATCACAACCGGGTCTCCCGAATACGGTCCACAAACGAAACCGCCTGAGCCACCCCGCTCGGTCAGCTATAGTATGCTACTTTAACAAGTGAATTTTGCATTTATTCATTTATTTACATTGTTTACAAATATAAGCCTTTTTAGAAACATTTAAATGTGTAGGAGGAACGTGGACTTCACTAAGGCTTATAAAGATTATGGTTATTATTGCAATATTGTTTTTGTTTTATTTTAGGTCTCAAGGTGTGACAGGAACGCTACTTAACAATGACAAGCCACGAAACAGTCGCAAGTTTCACAAGCTCTCATGCTACATCACACAGGAGGATCTACTCCAGCCAATGTTAACTGTACAGGAAGCTATGATGGTGGCAGCTTCCCTCAAATTACCCACCCGTACGTCCAACAAAACACTACTCAGCAAGGTGCGTAATTATCTCTTTTGTTTCTGCATATTATAATCATTTTTGTGGAAGTTTGAGCTGTTATTTATCCAGTAATCTCTTCAGTGGATAATGAGACTAACCTCAGGTCACGCACATGTTCGTGCATTCCCTGAGATGTGATTGCACGCTCTCTGCTTACTGCAATACAATGCATTCGTACTGAACAAATGTGAAGTATTTGTCTTCTGTTAACATATTACAACGTGCGAAATATTGCAAATAGCACGCAATTTCACTGAGTGAGACAATATTAATATGAGTCACATTTGTCACGCTACAGCACGCAGATGTGAACACTCTGGACCGTTTGAAACAGCAGACCATAATTATAATCCAAGGATTCATTAAACTAAAATATGCTCTTGAAGTAATGCATCAAATTAATCTGGCATTCGTCATTGTAACTTCAACTATTTCATTTACTTAGTTTCCCACTTTAAACCTCTAGTTTTAAACAGCAACATGTTATGGAGCTAAACATTAATAATTACGCTTAATTATATGGGTTTCTTGAGTAAAATAATAGCTCTTAAATGCTTATTCAAAAAATAAATATGATTTTGGGTGGAAAGAAAAATATGCATTTATATTTTAAGATAGCTTTAAATAACACTTCTCATAATTTAACTACGATTTACATATTTTCACATCTACAGGAATCTTTCTGGAACTTAACTTTAAACTTAAAAAATACGAGGGTGGTCTGAAAAGTTTCCGACCTCAACATGAAGATGGCAAAACTAGTAAATAAAAGCTAGTGAATTTCGTTGCTCATCTGTTAACAGTCACTAACCAAAGTTCCAGCCATTTTGGACGCTCAGTTGTTATGTACCAGTAGTTGGAGTGAGTTTATGTGTTTTTATGAAAATGGACAAAATCCAGTATCGAGCTGTCATTAAATATTTGTTTTTGAAAGGCAATACGCCTACGCAAACCAAATATGAGTCGGATTCTGTGTATGAGGACCCTGCACCATCGTTTACCAAAGTGAAATTTTGGGCAATTGTATTTAAATGTGGCTATAAGAACTTGGGAGACGATTAACGTTCGCGACGTTCAAAAACTGCAATTACTGACGAAAACATCGCCTAAGTTCGCCAAATGGTGCTAAATGATCGCCGCATTAAAGTGAGAGAGATAGCACA
The DNA here is from genome assembly GCA_030765055.1 of Mantis religiosa. Lineage (NCBI taxonomy): Eukaryota > Metazoa > Arthropoda > Insecta > Mantodea > Mantidae > Mantis > Mantis religiosa. Next base: position 167,393,445 of record CM060951.1, read on the forward strand.
GGCCAGGAATATGTCAAAAGAACGTGTTTGTTACATATTGAATTAATATTTAGACATGAGAAAGCTGTCCGCGCGTTGGGTGCCGCTTTTCCTCACCTCAGACCAAAAACGTGTTCGAATGAACATTTCTACGCTCTGTTGGCGCAGTTTAGGCGCAATAAATGCGAGTTTTGGCACCGATTAATTACTTTAGATGAAACTTTGATACACCATTATACGCCCGAAACAAAAAAAAAAAAAAAAACAGTCCAAGTATTGGACTGCAAAGGGGAAACCAGCTCCAAAAAGCGAAAACTGTTTTTTCGGCTGGGGTAAAAGATGGCGACTGTATTTTGGGAATAGTCATGAGGTTATTTTATTCAATTATCTTCCTAAAGGAAAAGCCATTACAGGTGGATACTACGCATAATTACTTGACAAGCTGGAGGCAGAATTAGCGTAAAACGGCCACATTTGCAGAAAAAATCCTGTTTCACCAAGACAACGCACCATCTCACACTTCAGTGGTTATCATGGCGAAAATCTACGAATTACGGTTTCAACTACTTGACCATCCACCTTACTCATTAGACCTAGCCCCAAGCGACTTCTTTTTATTCCGTCATCTGAAAATGGTGCTCGGAGGACAGAGATTTTCGTCGAATGAAGAGGCAATCATCTTCGTGAACAATTATTTGCAGAGAAAAACACCGAGTACCATTTGGACGGCTTACAGAGAAGACAGCATCACTGGGAGAAGTGTGTAGAGTTACCGGGAGACTACGCTGAAAAATAAAAATATAAAAAATCTAGAAAAAATGTCATATCTTTATTACGTCGGGAACTTTTCAAATCACCCTCGTATGTTTTTGTCTTATATGCCCAAACAATAATTTTGAGACATGTGTCGCAAGCTCTTAAGAGATAATTAGCACAAATTATTAAATTACAATGAATGAATAAACGTGGGGAATCTTGCTTTTCAGAAGTTGCGCAAGACATTGGAAAATGCTTAAGCATTACTGCATCAAACCTTGAGGCACTGAATATTACTGGATAGCCTCAGAAAGCTAATTGTTGATAAACTAGCAATGTTTTAAACAATTATTAGCTACTAGGTAAACCCAATACAGTTTTATATATAAAGAAAAGCAGTTCATAGTTGAGCTTCAAAATGTGCACTGTTTCCGTGTCTGAAATATGTTAGCTAAGTTGGTTGGTCACTTATGGACACGCACTTTTACCACTGTTATCTGTATTACTATACGACTATATGGAAACCGGGATCCTATAGAAGCTGCTAACAAAATGTTGTGGCAGAACCCAGACAGACTTCACAATAGTATAATTAACAATCACTCTACACGATGGAAGAAACATAAATTTTCCTTCAGAGTAGCAAATAGGTGAGACGTGTTACACATAACATAATTTTTCTTTAAAACTCATATATCAGACTTCTCCCCTTTTGTCACATTTATACAATACGTGCACTTTATAGCACATACGAGGGCTCTTCAATAAAGAATGACCAAAAAAATTTTGACAACGTACCTTTACTCATCCTCATAATTTTGATGATTCTTCTCAAAATAATCTCCCCTGAATGCGACGCACTTGTCCCAGCGTTTCTACCAGTTTTCAAAAGACATGCTGGAAACCATTTTTGAGAGATCCTTCAAAATCGCCTCCGCAGCCTTCGCCACTGCTTCTGATAATGGACAATGCCTCCCAAGAACTCGTTTCTTCAAGTTAGGGAATAGAAGAAAAGTCATATTGGGCTAAATCCGGACTATAGGAGGGTGAGCAATGCACTTCACGTTGATTTTTGCAAGATATTCAGCAACAACATTGCCAATATGCAACTGCGAATCCAGTCTGCTTCACGAAAATGTGGTCTTTTGCGCCTGATATGGACTTGCAATGTTTTAGGACATCCCTGTAGTATTGTCCAGTTACTGATTTGTGTGCAGGTGCAACATGCTGATAAACCATTCCATGAATATCAAAGAATGAGACGACCATAACTTTCCCAGCAGAAGAAACCACTTTTGCTTTTTGGGGGGTTGGTGATGAAGGAGATTTCCACACTGAGCTTTGCTGTTTGCTTTCGGGATCAAAATGATGTATTCAAGTTTCATGAGCAGTGATTACGTTTGAAATAAACTCCGGTTCTTCCTCTAGAATCAACTTTAACTGCATGCAGACCTGCATGCGAATGTCCTTTTGTTCGGGAATCAACAGTCTTGGAACCCATCGTGCACAAACACGTCTCATGTGTAATGTTTCTGTCACCAACGTGTGGGTGGCACCTAATGAAATGTTCAGTCTTTCATAAAGTGATCTTAAGGTAATTCGTCGATCCTCTCTCACAATGGCAGCAGCAGTGTTGATGTTTTCTTCCGTAAGAGCAGTAACTGGGGCACCGGGTCCACCTTCCTTTCAAATTGATTGTCTCCCCTCTTTAAACATTTTTAACCACCTTCGAGCTGTTCTGTAGGGAAGAACAGACTCTCCATAGGCCTCCTGTAACACTGTATAGGCCTCAACTGAAAATTTGTTGAGACGAAGGCAGAATTTCAAAGCCGCATATTGTTCCTCGCGTGTTACCTCCATTGCAGCGGTAGACGATACTGAACATGTCTGAACTTACCTATTTCTCACAGGTGGAAACCAGGATTACCAACAATGAAACTACTACGGCGTGTTTGTTTCACATTAAGCTAACAGAATATAATAAGATTGAATTTTAGTGCGAAAAATTATGACCGTAAAAAATATGATCATTCTTTATTGAACAGTCCTCGTAAATGCTTCTATAACACAGACATAAAAAGATTTCCTCACTCTTGTCTCTATTGCAGCTTCGTGTTACCAAAATTAAGCTAGCATATTGAAAGCAGTGCCTACTTTTATTTCAGGTCGAAGAAATTTTGACCATGTTGAGTCTCTCACAGTCAGCAAATACCAGGACGGAGCAATTATCTGGAGGTCAGAGAAAAAGATTATCTATAGCCCTAGAGCTGATCAACAATCCACCAGTGTTCTTTCTGGATGAACCAACCACGTAAGTACAACAAAAATAATCAATTTTAATATATTTTAATTCCGATGTAGTGAGTTTTATCAAATACATATAACACACCTTTAAAAGTATCTGCAAATACATTTTAGGGCCCATTGCAGTAAGTAAACACAATGAAAATCAATTGTCTCAATGTATCAGAACATTTGGAAAAGTTTATAATAATGAATCTCTTGTATTCTTCACTAATATTACTTTTTAATTCTCCACATTCACGTCTATCGATAAAAACAAGTGACTCATTATGTGGTGTTCTTATTGACATTATCTAGAGCAGTGGTAATCGTCTGACAATATTTTGCTGCGAATGCGCACTGCAACACAACCAAATGATTGGCTTCCAACCTGAGAAAATTATAACAAATCCATGTACAAAGAAAGAGAATGGACTTGGGAGACAGTCATTTGGTGTGTTTCTTTGAGCATCAATCAGCATTATTTTCTCCAATCCGCTCTTGGGTTAGTGATTTTGGCAGGTTTTGTGTGACCTAACATTTGTACAAACCCTAAACTGTAATTATGGGAGTATCTTCGTCTTCAGTAAATCTAGTGAATTAAAACTTATAAAACTGTTTATTTCTTATTATTTACCTATTCCTGATTATCATTTTGTTTTCTCTCTAGCTTCTCCTCTTCCTTTATCATTATAACTTAGGTATTTAGACATATACCACTCTCAAGCTTCAAATGTTTCTTCCAACGGTTACTGAGGGAGATTCCTGTTATTTATGCCACCCGCTTCATCTTTCCCATGACAATCTAACAAACCACGTGCCATACATAGGTTACAAAATCAGTTAATGATTAATATTTAATGCAATTTTACGATCTACCGACCATTTGAGGTTTTTGTATACATAGATTTTCTTTTTGTAAAACAAATATTAGTAATACCCAGAAAGTTTCTATCGTAATAAAATTACAAATTTAAAAATTTCATACAGAATTTTTTATGTAATCTCTGTTAGTGAATACAGAATTTCTTTGGATAACTTTCAATATTTAAGAACAATAAGTGAACACATAGAAAATGAAGCTAGTTACAGTGAAGCAATAAATATTACACAAATATAAATATTTACTACTAAGGCTCCACTTATCTTAAGAAATTGATGTAAATACTTCTTTCTTATTTTAAAATGGAAATCGATTTCACAGACAAATCGCTTGCGTCCTCAGCCCATCAAAAACAAATTCCGTTGTCAAGGAAATCTCGGTTACCATGTTTTATCAGCATTACCAACCCTGAAGACGAAACAAACCTAAAAACAGAATCAACTGCTGGTAAGTCAAAATTCATTACGCGATGTTTATATTTTTTAAGAAATATCTTGTCCCAAACTATTAAATCTGTGGGATCATTTAATTGTTTTCATAATTTAACTTCGGGATTTATTTCATGGTTAAATGACCAAAATTGATCTGCTACGGCCGATTTATCAGTTTGTTTATATTTAATGTTACGTAAATGTTCTTTCTTTCTGATTTCCAAATTACGTTTCGTCTTTCCAATATAAACCGGATCACAATCTAAACAATTAAATTTATAAATACCAGATTTTTTATGATTAGGAATTTTATCTTTTTTACAAAATTGTAGAAAAATTTTAATACTGTATTTATTTTGAGGAACTAAAGTTATACAAACTTCTTTTAAATTTTTTTTTAAATGTTTATTAACCCGAGGATGATAAGTAAATGTTTTAAAATTATAATTTTTTATTTTTTTAAGAGTAGAAATATAATGAACAATTTTTGATATATAAATTTTTGAATCCTCTTTTGTATAAAATATTTATTAAAACCATTAATTAAGGCAGTATTAATAATATCTTTATATTCTTTATTAAATTCCTCTTTATTCAGGGGTATATTTATTAATCTATAAATCAAACTATTAAAAGCAGCAAATTTATGTGAAAAAGGGTCAATACTTTTAGTTAAATTATTAAAACAATTAAATGGTCCCATAGATTTAATAGTTTGGGAAAATATATTTATTTTAAAAAATAAACATCGCGTAATGAATTTTGGATTACCTGCAGTTGATTCTGTTTTTAGGTTTGTTTCGTGTTCAGATGTTGGTAATGCTGATAATACATAATAAAAAACGTGGTAACCGAGATTTTCTTGACAACGGAGTTTGTTTTTGATGGACTGGGGAGACAAGCAATTTGCTTGCGAAATCGATTTCCATTTGAAAAGAAGAAAGAAGTATTAACATCAATTTCTTAAGATAAGTGGAGCTTTAGTAGCAAATATTTATATTTGTGTAATAATAAGTGAACATTTAAACTCTGTGAGCTCGAGACCTCTTGAATGTGAGGCAGGCCCGCTATCCCACAACAAAGATGGAATCTCATGTATACTGTATGTCCAATAATCATTCTAATGCGTTTTAATTTGTTGCAGTGGACTGGACGATGTGGTTGCCAATCAGACCATTAAACTGTTAAGAACCTTAGCCCAACAGGGACGTACCATCGTTTGTACTATTCACCAGCCCAGTGCATCCACTTTCCAGTTGTTTGATCACGTATACGTAGTATCTCAGGGGATGTGTGTGTATCAGGGTTCCACAAAGGAACTCGTATCCTTCCTCTCACACATCGGCATGCCTTGTCCAATACACTACAACCCAGCAGATTATGGTAGGTAAACATAAATCATAAGTTTCTTTATTATTAATATTTAATACATATTCCAAAGATTGATGAAGTTACTTGTGGAAAGTTCCTTTATTACTTTGGAGGAACTGGAATTATAGTTAAAATAAATGAAAAACAGAAGAAGGAATAAATGCAGAATTGTGGAAATATGGTGGGCCGGTATTAAACCAAAGATTTTTGAATCTAATTAATAGGTGCTGGGATAGATGTCAAATACAAAAATCTTGGTTATATGCGTAAATAATGCCTACATAGAATGTAAAAATTATATAGAGGAGCTACTAAATTACCATTTTAAATATAGGATTTAAATATATGCAAGTATATCACATCAAATATTAAAAACTATTAAAAATGTATTATTGCAGAAGAAGAAAATTCTTTTAGAAAGGGACGATCCTGTACAGATGCCTCTTTTACAGCCAATCAGATAGTGGAAGAAAGAAAGGAATTTAACCCTGAAGATCATATAACATATATTGCTTACAAAAAAATTTGCTAAATAAGCAGGGGAAAACCTTAGGATGAGAACATCAGAATCAGTTAATTAAATTACTAAAATGTATGTATAAAAACCAGATAATCACTATAGTTTTGGGAAATGGAAGATATAGTAAACAGATACACATAAATCGAGATATAAGACAGGGATTTAGTGCATCAGCTATGTTATTTTCAATTTATATAGATCTCATTAGGGAATGGATGATTAAAAATAATTGAGGCATTTTTATTGCACCCAGATGGTCGAAATAAACTTAAAGAAAAATGCTTATGGAACATCTTAAAGGAAGCAGAAGCTTATGCACATTTAGAAAATGAATCTCCTCTAAGGCGTTAGAGGAATATAATCCGCGACAAAAAATTTCAAGAAATAAATGTAGCAACATTTCAGCTTACGAGAAAAGTATACTAATTAGGAGATCGTCGGAGGGAAATAGTGAGACCAAGAGAAACTGAAGAGATAGGTCACCAGACTTGAGAAGACCTAATTTAGGACGGACGACCGGTGAATATAAGAGGCTGGTTGTGGATATCGGAAGGAAGAGCAGAAGCCACCGAAAGAAGGAGAATCCCAGGAGAGTCAGAGGAGGTAATGTGGAGAGAATCAGAGAGGACAGACACAAATGATTATGTAGAAGAGGAAAAATAACAACCCGGCTATCTGGAACTGACGAACCAGCTCCATATACTGATGCCAGTCCCTTTAGGAGATGGATACCAATAAGAGGAAGCTTTGGATACCCGTTGCAGACAAGGAAATTTAAAATTGTAGGAAACAGCTTTCATAGTTTGTTATAGTAAATAAAGCTGTAGTATAAAAGTAGATTTGAATTATATTATTGCGGCAGAAGTAAAGAAAAAGAAAGACTGTTTTTAGATAGATTAGATGACTACATTTGTAAGGTTACTGGAATCCAGTAACCTGTAGGTTTTTAGTTAAGTGCAGAGGTTCTACCCAATTAGTCCAGGACCCTTAGGTCCTAGAACCCTGGCGCGATGGATAACTCCGGGGCTCTTTTTTCATAGGGCAATACCTTTTTTCTTAAAAAGCCCCCCCCCCCTCCGTTGACAACAACGTCAAGACGGGATGGAAGTGAATACGCCACCTACGCGCGTCAACCCCGCAGGGAAGACTACCGAAAAACCTTGGTGGGGCCGCCTGGTGATCTAGCACACCTTCTACTAGCTCTGCAGGCTAGTACCCGGGACTTATAGTGCAACCCTCTACCCTCTCCGGGCGGCCGTAGCCTGACTGGAGGTACCCAATTCCCCGTGGGTGTCGGGAACACACTGCCCCCTCGAGTCCAACCCTCCCATCGGGAGGGACTCGGCAGTTCGGCCCGAGGTTCCTCTAGTAACGTCAGAGGTACCACGAATGCTAAGGGTCCGCAGCGCTCGCACCACAGTAGCTGAAGCAGACAGATCCCCTCCCCTACGGAAACCTGTAGGTTTAGTTAGTTCGTTAAGGTATCAAGTGGATTATATCTGAAAAATTTTAAATTGTTTAGTGTAATTTGATTTAAAAATGAATAAAGCTAAAAATAACGTTTGTACAATAAGGCCTGGTATAGATTCCAGAAACCGAATATTAAATATGCAGATTTTATTTTATTTAAGCTTAAGACGATCCTATTTGTGGATGATCAAATACAATTAAAGCTGAAGATGAGCTGCAAAGAGCAGTGTATACGCTGCAGAAGTATGCGAGAATTATAATTTTAACATTTCAACAAGTAAAACAAAAACAATGGCCTTCCAAGATAAAAACACTATTAGAACCAAAATTTGAGTTAAGCTTACTGTATTACAGCAAGTTGCATTAGGAACGCACATCAGTTGTAAGTACGTAAATGAATTTAAAAATAAACTATCTATGCTTCAACAGATATGCGACACAATAAACAGAAGTCTGAAAACTACAGGGTAGTGCACTAAATGTCATACTTTAAAATTCTGTAATAAATACGCTGGAATGATGTGACAATTAGCCGTAGTTCGTGCATGGTTCAACAGATTGTCAATATCACGCATGCGTGAATCCACCGCTTCAGTCCAGTAAAATGGTGGACAAAGGTCGGTTGACGCCAGAACAAGAGTGAAAACTGTATTGTTTCACGTGGAAACGAAGAGCGTAGCAGAGACACAACGACGTTTTCGTGTACGAGGTGAGCCTCCTGCAGACAGGTAGTGTATAAACTAACCACACAATTTGAAACTGACAGCCATATCTTAGAGCAAAAGTGACCTCGTGTCAACACAATCCGTACTGCAGAGAATATCGAGGCTGTGAGAGTGGCTTTGACACGAAGTCCCAGGAAATCCACGAGATGATCTTCGGCCAAAGTGGGCACCTCACGTCGTTTGCTTCAAAGAATACTTTATGCTGACTGAAATTATTGTCAGTGTTGTACAAACTGGCGGAATATGGCAATGTACGGCGATAACGTTTGCGACTAAGGCTCTTGCAAATGATGATGCCGCGATTCATAACACATGGTATTCTGATGAGGTTTACGTTCATTTGAACGGTAATATCAATAGGTAGAGTATCAGATTTTGGGCACGAGAACCTCCTGGCGTTGTACACCAGATTGAAAACTACACAGAAAAAGTTAGTGTACGAGGTACACTATCCAACCATAGAATCTTTGGGCCAGTATTTTTCAATGGCACAGTTAACAGTACGCGCTACTTGGGCATGTTGCAGAACAATTTTCTTCCGCAACTTTATGCAACAGGATTACCAATGAAGACTCAATGGTTTATACAAGATGGAGCTCGTCCACATAAATCAAATGTTTCTTTGGATTTCCTGGACCAAAATTTCGGGCTCCTGTGATGTCCTATCGCTATTCTGAACGTTCTCAGGATGGTTCAATATAGCCACCTCATAGCCCTATGGTTATTTCTTATGGGGATATTTGAAGGAGAAAGTCTACCGCAACAAACCACGCACTTCAATGCAACTGGGAGTGGCTATCAGGACCTTTTTTCCAGGGAATAACAGAAGACATGTGTCGTAGAGTGGTCGGAAACGTCACAGTTCGTCTCGAAGAGGTGGTACGTCAACAAGGTGGACATAATGAACATGTACTGCACGCTCACTGAGCATACACATTCTCATGATTAATGTAAAAAGGATGATAATATTGACATGCTTTGGTTATTAAAAGTTATATCAATAATTTCCAAGTTTGACATTTCGTGCGCCAGCCTGTATGCAAAGCCAATATTAATAACTGAATATATAAAAGCTACGAACCGAGAGAATTGAGCATTGCTAAATTAATTCACATTGTAGCAAAACTTTTGGCGTAAGTTCCCTCCGTTTGGTTATAACATTTATTTGAAAATATAAAGTAAAATGTTGAGAAAATTTTGTTTATGTCTAAAATAGTCAATATTGTTATTGTGCCATTAAATATACAGATGTCAAAATATTTCTTAATAGAAGAGAAAGACTATATGTCTGTTAGAAATGCAATATACTTTCTTATGAGTTTTTATTTTACGGAACAGATTTTTAAGAGAGGATCGCGTATTGTGATTCAATGTAGCAATAGAACTCTATAATCTATGCTGAACTATAGCAAACTTATTGTAAACGTGTGAGAGGCGATAAACAGGGAGAGATCTTAGCCTGCTGCTTATTCACCAATCAGCAGCCTCTGATGATCTGTTTGATATCTCTGTCTCTCTCTTTGTCACCTCCTATATATTTGCAACAGGATTGTTGACTAATTAGAGCCAACTGAAAAATTCAATGCCATGGCCGGGATTTGAACCACGGATCTACTGGTTTCCGTCCAGTTGCTCTACCCTTCAGCTACCATGGTCAACGTGCCTTCCTGACATTAAATTCTCCAATTGACTCATCATATTTTCCCGGTAGACCACTTTAGGTTCTCAAATTTGAGACAACCACTTGTGGCGACTTACTATTGTAAGTACTTAATTTCCAGGATTTTTATCGTAGATTATTTTTTTAATGTAAATTTATATTGAGGAATTAATCCTTAAATAATTAATCCTTTTAAATACATAACTCCGGTATATGGGTGATTTTTGATTAATTCCTCAATATAAATTTACATTAAAAAAAGGATTGTTGACGTTTTAAACAGATTATAGGGTTCAAATTCTGAACTACAATATTTTTACCTAAATCTTTAGGTAAAAGACCGTATGAAATTAAAGCTAATACATTCTTATCACGTTGTTTATTTATATAACAAAATGGTACACAAAATTTAAATCTTTATCTTTAGCTGGGAAAATAGATTCATCTTCTTTATTTCAGTAATTGAGCTCACAGATGGAACGGACGAAACTGTTGAGATGATGTCAAATGCCATCATGAACGGCGAAAAGGTTTGGAAGGAGGAAGTGACATTGGAATCCGAAGAGAAAAAGGCGCCACCTCAACTGCAGTACTTTCAGATGCGGACACTATCTTCCATAGATAAAGGTAAATAGAATATGAGTTTGTCTACGTTATGTTGTCATTCGAACTCTCTAAATTAAAAAGAAATGGAATTTCAACTAAATCCCACCACCACAAACTATTCTTTTCATGGAAAAAGTTGGGAAAATTTTGATTTCCTCAAAGATAGCTCTAACAATTGTGATTTAAATATCATTAAAATTTAAGATACCGTTAATATTTAAGACAAATAAAAAATTCAGTATTATCTTGAATTTACTGGGAATCGTCCTGAAGTATCTGCATTCTGAATGATTCTTGGATTACTAATAAACAGTAAGAGTACCTACTCAGCATCTTAGTACCAAAAATTTAAATCTCATTAATGCAAAAGTTCATATCTGATACTATTTTTGTTTCTAGGAGCTAATCATTTGCGAGCTATTCTATGTTATTCATTTCAGTTTTCAAATAGTTATATGCACGTTTGCCAAATAGAAAGGTGATATTCGCTTTTTCTTCCTTGAATATGCAAAAAGCAGTAAGTTCAAAGCCATTGCATTGTGACCAGATCTTAGAAGCTTTTACGACTGTTATATTTCCTTATGCAGTGACGTGACACAACCTCCACCCCCGTGAGGAAGTTTCTATATATAAATGGGGACGATCGGCCAATGTTTTTCTTTCAGTTCCTGAAGAAGGCCATGGAGCTTAGAATGGTCCAAAACTCGACATTAATTACTTTGACAGGCCTGATCACCTGTGAAACTTTAATTAATAACGCTCGCCATGAAGACTTTAAGTCTTACATCTTTAAGAGCATTAAACAAAATTTGTTATTTAACGTTCGTTACATTTGATAATTAGCTAGGTATTGCTTATGATGCAGAAATCGTGGACCACTTTCTTTCCCATTCTTAGGATTGTGTTATATAAAATATTTAAGTCTTTAAATGTAATTTTTGTAATAATTTACCTTCATTAATCGATTTAACTATTCATATCTTGAACTTTTTAAACGTGGGTTAATAATCTTTGGCAAATTCTTTAAATTTCATTTTATCTGAGTGTTTTGCTGATAACTTTAATAGAATGGTTACAGACTGTATTGCATGGAACTTTTTTAAGGCGCAAAACTTAATAAAACTAAAAGACAGTAAAATTAGTTGGAAAAATTCACCCCGAGTGTCATAAAATTTATGTTACCTCACAACAAAATTCTTCCTAAAATCCCACAGCCCATCCTACAATATCTCGAGATAAAAAAAAACTCTACCTACGGTAAAACCCTTAAGGGTGGGCACGCAACAGAAACCTTCTGGCTTTATACAGAAAACCAGCACCACGGACGCACGAAGTTGGAAAAAACGCGAGGTCTTGTACTATTCTGTATGTAAATGGTCCCATTTTGAAGATTTAAAGCACTCTAGGAGTAAACGTTATATGTTCTAATGAAATATTGAAGTTCGACCTATTTTTTATATATAAAACTAACTTAGCATTTTTAAATGTTAGCTATGGGTTTTCTTAAGGCGTTCCACGTTGTAGTAAGTAAGGGCGGCCAATATATTACGCCCTTTCATTAACTTAATATAAATAATAATTCTCATCATACAGGTGTGTTAGAGAACCTTTCTTGGATTTCAGATACTGACAAGTCCTCCGATGGGTGTGGCTCCATGATGCTGTGTTCCAAATCTGGTAGTCGCGACTATTTGGATTTTCCTACCTCTTTCTGGTATCAGTCCTACGTTCTGCTGAAACGGATGCTGCTTCAGATGAAGCGTAACAAGGTATGTGTTAAAACTGCATTAGCTCCCATCTTACTGCAGCAAATTTATCTTTTCATATTTCCTTTTTAATGTTTATGATTTGCTGAGTTTTATGTCATCCGCAAGGGGAAAAAAAAAAACATAAAAGAAAAGAAAAAGAAAAAATATGACAGAAATTAGAAAGTTAGACCAAACTTTAAAAAAATATAATTTTCAAACTTAATGCCTCTATGCGGTAGACATTAAGAATTATGAAAGGATAATAAAAGATTTACGTTAATCTATATTTCCACTTCTGCAATGACTACACTTTATAATTCTACGGACTTGCTTACTTGTGCAATTGCAGAAACAAGTGCCACCGTATTTTGATTGCATTTAAGATATTGATTGTTAATATACATTTTTGTTTTTCATGAATGCCACTGCCATATTCAACTGATAAAAATAAAGGTCATAGTCAGATATTAATAAATTGAATATGATGTTTATAATTACTACTCTGGTTTATATTAAAACTATCCGTAGATCACCAAGGAGATAAAATTATGAATATCGTTTATCACTTAAGCTGTTTGTTTACCTAGTTGTTTGCTTCAAGATTACTTAATATAAAATTCGAGACTTCAATCGTTAAAAGTAAGAAGTGGGTGTTTTTCAGTGAATTAATGTACCTTGGTGCTAAGATTTCCACAAACTAATGCATTGTTCTCCGGGATCGCATTTTACGTAAATCGGTAACAAAACTATAAATAAACTTCTTCTAAGCGTATCATCTTTTATACATCTAAAGATTTTCTATCTATTCCTAGTGTCAAACATGTAATCTGATGCTAATGTTTACACTCAGACTAAAAGAACTGCCTGACATCCAATTTGCCATTCTTCGTTCCCTGTCACAATCTTGAATAAGTTTTCTGTATATTAGATTTGTTCATTGCGAGATTTCTTATGATTTAAAATAATTAACATAGGCAGGATCATCAGCATTTGAAATGACATGCACTGCTCACACACGTGGTCAGTGCAGTGCAAGGGGTGTTAGGTAGTAACTTTTGTAAGTTTGAAAATGGAATGTATCCTTGATATAAGCTGCAATAACTTCCAACAAATCGTATTATATTAAGGTTTACTTCTTCTATTTCCACCGAAGAGGTAGCACAGCGATAAAAAATGTTTCTTTTGTTACCAGGGTCTCGGATTCGAAACCCAACGACTTCCCAAGCTAGCCCAAGTATTTTGTTGTGTGATTGGGGAATGCTGGGGTAGTTCCTCTTCCATCAAAACCTTCCTGCCCATCATTTAATGTATAAATAGCCATATTTTCCCCGCTGTCATATGCTTCGTATATTTCAGGATTGTAGGATCAGCTGCGTGAGCAGCATTAACTCATAAATGAACAATTAGTTAATTATGAGCAATAGAAGTGGAGTTCTTCCCTAATTCCCTTGTACCAAAATTAAATGTGCAATTAAATAATTTAAGAAAATATTTATCGGATTAATGTCTATGAAGTAGACAGCAGGATAGTTTTTAAAAGAAAATAATGTAAATTTATAATAAGATTACTTTAAAAGAATCCAGTGATACTCAGCAATGATACTCACCTCGCACATAATTTAGACAGCTTTCAATAAATACATGCTAGCTCTTTGAAGTACTTTATTTTACTAAAATTGATATGATATGATATATTTATTGTGCATATTCCAAAATTTTACAATTTACAACTTTTGGCTACATTTATTTGTTTTTACCTTGTTGCTACCTTGGCTTGCATGACACCCTAGTCTTCTGCTCTGGCAAGTAGCTCTTAACCTCCATGCCTCCTTGTTACTTAATTAGTCCTATTCTTCTTCATCTTACGTTCTTATATTCTTTATATTTCTGGCCCATTTTTTCTTTTACTTTCTGCAAGAAATTACCAATACTTCTTACCTTATTTTCCTCCCTGCCCGTTAACATTCTTATAGCTACTATCCTCTTCTCGAATTTCTCACATTTTTCTTCCCAAACTTTTTTCTCCATATTGCAACCTCCTCGCATTCTGTTACATAGTGTTCTATGCTTTATTTCTCCCCACACAATACACAAATTCACTTTTCCCTACCTCTTATCCCTCTTAGAAATATTATTCCTGTTCTCATCCATGCTAACCCTTCTCTCTCTTGCCTATTGCAATATATACGTACGCTTCTTGTCCCCAATTTCTTTTTATCGTAAAATTGTAATGATTTCATATTTTCTAGCCTTCCCCATATTTCCTGTCTTTCTATATCTTCTATTCAGTATTTTACTAATTTACCCACATCACATGTATTCCTTTCCTCTAATTTCCTTATATCTCCCATTACTATTTTTTCCATTATTCCCCATGCCTCTGCCCACCAACTATTTTAGTCCTTTAATCTTTTTTGGTCTTTCATGCATAATTTCATAATTTCCCCTTCTTCTTTGGTGGAACACCTATACCAAAATTTTATTATTCTTTCCATTATTATTCCATTTATTCTTGTCTTTCCTAATTCTACTAAAGCTACTTCCCTAAGTGCTAATCTTGGTAAGCCTAATAGCTCTTTACAAAACCTTCTGTAATTTTGGTCCTCAGTTTTGTTTACCTCTGTGTCCCCCCCATATCTCCACCTTGGATTCAACTAGTGCTTCGTACATTCTTTATAACCACTTGGTTGTCATTTCTAGCTTATATTTGCAAATTCTTATTCCATTCATTGTCGCCCTTTCTTTTGCTTCAATTTTTCTCCTGTGTGCTCCCCACTTTCCATTGCTATTCCCCAAACACAATGCCAAAATGCATATGAGACTGCTAGAAACCTCCATGCCTACTACTGAAGTTTCGATTTATTAAGTGTATTTATTATTACTTTAATTGTTTAACAGAAAACAGGAATCTACTGTCAATACAATAGCTATTTTTTCATTTATACAAATTGATAGCACACTCTAAATGGAGCAAAATGTGTCCCAGCTAACAAGATCCGCAAAGTCCTTTCTGAGACAACTGCAAGTGTGTTCATTGTTTTGAACATTTTCCGGTCTATCCTTTGGTTTCCAAACTTGACATACTCGCGCCTCAAGTACAGCAGAGTCTGCACACGGTTGGGGAGTAGATATATCGGCACCTACTGCCCTAGATGAGGATATACGGTTGACAAGCCACAGTAGTATATGGAGAATAATTTTACATTAACTATACTTTCCTCCAAAGAGTTCAATGGCTCAATCTGGGCTTTGATCTTAGAATGACGTTTGGTTATTGAATGCTTGCGGGATGATTATGGGACAGGTGCAGGTCAAACCTCTGTGAAGCAGACCTTGAATACTTTGTAATTATGCTAGACTAAACGTTTAAGCAAACCCGCAGTCATCTCGTGACCCACTTCGTTAATGAAAGGCAACATATCGCATCAGAAGCAATTATCGACGTAGCTTTTCCTGTTTCAGTTAGTACGGTATCCATGTTTGATTACAGGCGGCAAGTTGTGCAAGGTCAATGCCACGAAGCAAGAGCAGCGATGGGCCTTCAATGGTGTCACTCAACTCGTGTAACAGCACCGCAAATTAGTACCTGGCACGGCAATTAGCCCTTTATTAAAACATTTCTGACCGTTAATTTGCTAACACAGTATCTATTTCATTAAAATATGTCTTCATCTGTCCAATGAAAGACGGTTCTAGAGAATTATGTTCTAGAGAATTATGAATTTATATATACTAAAATAATAAATAATAAACTGAAAACTATTACAGAATGCCTTATAGGAAAAGAGCAGAGTGGATTCCGCAAAGGCCGATCCTGTACAGATAAAGTATTTGTCCTTAATAAATAATTGAACAACGAAGGGAAAAGAATTTGGAAACACATATCGCATTCATTGACCTGGAAATGGCTTTCGATAGAATAAATAAATCAATACTGTGGCAAATATTAGAAAGTAAGTGTTACCCACCCGATATTATTAATGCAATAAAAGGCATATACACAAATACAAATATAAGAATTGATACTGGGGATAGGTTAACAGAACAACCAATACTGGACTAAGACATATATATATATGGACGATATTCTAAATGAATGGAAGATTTTAGCAGACCCAGGAATCAAAATAAACGAAAATATTTGTATTAATACCCTCCTTTTTGCGGCTGACCAAATATTGATTCATTGGAATGAAAATCAACTGCAAAAATAAATGTATATTCTAACTAATATAGTACAAAAGTATAATTTTAAATTATCAGAAGGAAAAAAAATTATGGCTTTTAAAGGAAATTATCATGTAAGATAAAAAATTGTTTTAGGAAATAGGATTTTAGAACAAATATCGAGTTTTAAATATTTAGGATGTAACATAAGTTTTATAAATAATGCTGATATAGAAGAAAAAGTAAACAAATTCCGAGCAATATTTGGGACAATCCAAAGAACTTTTAAAAACAGAGTGAGAATGGATACAAAAATGAAAATGTATAAGGTAATGGCTGTACCAACTTTACTGTATGGAAGCGAAACCTGATTTCCAATACAAAAGGACTTAAATAAAATACAGACTGCAGAAATGAAATTTTTAAGAAGTGTTAAAGGTTGTGCAATATTGGACAAAATAAGAAATGAGGATATTAGAAAGTAATTAGAAATCGAACCAATCCATGACAAAATATCAGAACGAAGGCAACAATGGCATGAACATATATTAAGAATGGAGGACGGAAGATATCCAAATGCAGTACTAAACTATAATCCAAAAGGAAGAAGAGACAGAGAACGACCCAGGAAACGCTGGAGAGAACTATGAACATTGCTGATCTGTTTTCCTCCGAAATAATGGCCATAATAAAATTGTTACATATAAGCTACAACCTTAAAAAGCAACCTTTAAAAATAGAAGAGGAATTTAATTTATCGAACTATTACCTGCAGCTAATACTACTTCTTATAGCACCTGAACTGGCTTTATTTCACATTAATGTTTATTCTACAATTAGTTACGAGGTACGAGCGTAATCGATATTATGTATACACGTGCTTTCTGTTGTTTCATGGGAGTATTCTGATTGATGCAACACATGTACTTTAATGAGCTTCATTAAAGACCAGG
Organism: Mantis religiosa; assembly: GCA_030765055.1. Taxonomy (NCBI): domain Eukaryota; kingdom Metazoa; phylum Arthropoda; class Insecta; order Mantodea; family Mantidae; genus Mantis; species Mantis religiosa. The sequence continues at coordinate 167,410,997 of CM060951.1, forward strand.
TACGTGGCTTATAATCACTATATTCCGACATAGACGAATATAAAGTCATATTTGATTAATGTAACATAACGACAGCTATGTTTTCACGATTGCTCGGGTGTAATGGTTTGAAATACAAGTGGGTTGTAAAATTCAGTAAATCAATTTAATGGACCTAGATTTTTAAGTAACAAACCATAAAACAACAGAGTCTAAATGTACGATACATTCTGCATTTGTTTTAAGAAAAATTACAATAGATATTCTTATGTTTTCACTAATATTTGCACAGTTCTAGCACTCATAGTTTAAGTTTATATATGCACAACATATATATGCAAAGTTGGCATGATATATGCTCTTAAATAACCTCCACATTAAACATCACTGAAGACCGATCCATCATAATTCTTAAAGATTTATAGCAAAACCGTGTCGTAATATGAAACCTGATGTCTTAATCATTGTATCGTAACAAAGTAATTTGAGACTGTCATTTAAAAGAAAACCAGATTTATGCAACATTCATGCCGGACGGAAAGAAAATGCCATTCAGAAATTATGTAAGTGTCCTGCTGTTACAATACGCTTGGGGTTATCATAATAGATTATATAAGACCATATATTATGGTGAAATGTTAAATGTGTACTTCAAAAACACATTTGAGATACACAACCAATAAAAAAGGACTTGATAAGCCTGTACTGCAATTAAGTCATCAAGAAGTTAATCTCTGATAAACCTCCATAGCTTCAAGTGTGACTTTAAGTACTCATAAACATTAGCGTAGTGTTAAAAATGTGCTATTAGCTATAAGTGAGGTCTAATTGCCCTACTGCTCACAATTACACCAATTAACAAGTTATATTTTTTGTGTTTCATTCCTTGCCCAGAAGGGGCTTCAAACACTTTTTTCTTTGCTTCTTCCCGACACATTAAGCGTATACTTGATGTTTTATATATGATCTACTTTCACACGTGCTTTATAGCTGTAGCATCAGTCATTGATTGACTCTATGACTCGTAGCTCCAGTATTTAGGAAAATCAGTTGCTTAAGACTAGAACTTCTATATAATTTGTATTCTGTTTCTTTGGAGTGTTAATTTTTATTGTTAATGACGTATAAAACAGACGGAATTGAATGGTCTGTTGTCCGAAGTAATTTCTCCAAACCATGCTGTATTTAATTGTATACATTAACACGTAGCTTTGAGAGTCGTAGATACGACTACAGTAGCAAATCTGTCTTAAAAATACTTATCTTCAGAAAAGTAATATTATGTCAATGTTCGAAATACAAGTGCAATTCTCATGAAACTAAATGTTGTCAGAGGAATGTGTACGTTGTCAGCCAAAGATTGCACCAATTAGCATAGAGTAGGTCTTCTGAGTACTAGTAGTCTACAAATTAACTGCCCGAACAGGGCCAGAGCCTATCAGCTCAATTGCCGGTCTCACGCCCACAAAGAGAATAAGAGGTGAGCGATTATCCAACCGAGGAGAGGAGCTGTGGTGCAACTCGGCACTCCCATCAGGAAAGTTTGTTTTTCTGATGGGGAATCGCTACCTATTGCAGCTCTTCAGACTCCTCACGATGCTGAGTGAACACCTGTCGTAAACCGGAATTTAAAATCCGGGCCTCTCACGGGAACCAAGTGCAACGCTCCAGCCCACTACGTCACTGCAGGACACATTCTGGCTACTGGTAGACAGAAACATACAAGGAGTCCCTTCAAGGGGTGTTAGAAGTCATTTACCAATGAAAAGTGAAGGTAGCAGTGCAACCACATTCTATTTTATCGCTTTGCTTTTATCGAAAGCAAAGTAGATACACGGAGAGCCACATTAGCTAATATATATATATATATATATATATATATATATATCTTTTTCAATACACTGAAGATCCTGCAAAAGATAATATAGTACCTCATATTATTTCATTTATATAGCCACCATTAACCACTCGGATAATACTGGTAGCTTTAGCTTTAGAAACAGTCACTTGGTGTTTAATGTTGCAACTATATTATTTTAAAAATCCAGTCTATTTACTCCCGCAAGAGTACTTGTGAACTCCATGTTGATTAGTCCATAACTGGCCTTTGCCAGGATTCTTTTTATAATGGCGCTGATGACCAATTAGATTAAAGCCCTTATATATACTTTATCATCGCCAATTGAAAGCGTTGTAAATTAGTTTACGCAGTTGGTAGGATTTTTAAAATTAATAATATTACCTATATAATTTTTCAATCTGGTATTAGTTACCAAGGCTTCTTAAGGAATTTTAAGTTTAATGAGTCGTTTTTCTCATGACTTGAGTGCCAAGATGGCAAACCAGACATAATGTTCGTGTGTATACTCCAGTAAGTGTCAATTTAAAGTTGTAGGTTTCATTTTTTAGAACTATATGTTCGATGTACAAATACGACTAATATAGCATAAAACTACGTACTGTAACTAGCGTTACCAACTCAAAGTTCTCAATTTCAGAAAAAATTAATTATAGACTCCTAAGTCCTACCTCTCCAGATAATCTTTAATAAAAGGCTAAAGATCTATACGATTTGAAGGGATACCAGAATAATATTTCTTTAGAAAAACTGACATTATTTTAGCATAACATATTTCTGTATAGACAGCTACCACTTGTGTTTTGCTACTGATGTCTGATCAACATCACATAAATATGGATGTAAATATATTGTTAGAAACCCTGAGAAGTGTCAGTGAGGCAAGCAAGTTGGCAGCACTTTTCCATACTCGTATCTGTCGTCCAACAACCATAAGACACTCCCCTTTTATCTAAATACTGAAAGTATATGGTATTTTTACTTGAATATATATAATTCAATGATTAGTTCAAAAATGTATGACAGAAAGTTCACGTATTGTGTGACATGTATTTATGATTATAAATAAGATACATTTTAACATTTGGGAATCACTCCATGAAAATAACTATTTCCTTTGATATGCCTTTTTGAAACAAAATGAACTACTAAAAGCGGAAATTAATTTTCTTTTCTGTAGCCGATGGTTATAAAATTCCTCACAAGACATACATAAACATTAGCTCTCTAATCAGTTACGGAGATTGAATGACTAATCACCATTAATGCCATGTTTCTACCAAGTTCATTATGCACTGTGAACAATGCGGTAACAACAGTTTCCACGTTGAGCACAACTGAAAGGGTGTTTAATATATATAGTTATATAACAATTCCGAACATTAAATAGAAAAAGGAAAACACCTGCCGGACGGAAAAAAAAGAAGATAAAAAATCGAGCACCTAAAAGCCGGATATATCTGGCGGATGATTAGCAACCATATCCATAAACAAACTAGTACATTATGTTCACTTATGCCCGTACTCATATACGTGGGATACTTATATTAATGTTTCCAACATCATGTAATTTAGTGTGCTTAAAGCTTTACAAATAACACTTTATACCTTTTAAGAAAGCAATGATACAGAAAATTGGCGAGAAATATATAGTGTTGAATCTAGTTCATTTTTATCAAATTAAAATCTAAAATATTTTACACTGGACTGAATTCTTTCTAAAATATATCTAAATAGTTCTTTCAGTAACTGCCATTCCGTTACATTTACTTAATATGAGTATTTTACAGAGTTATAAGTTCTCTAATTGCAATACTAAACTAACAATTAAACCAAATTTCCACGAATACAATCAAGTCAGTATAATAGTGTAGACAATTCTGTTTAATGTATGTTGATTCTACAAATTTTTAAGAGAAATAAGGTCATATTTAAGAAGATAATGCAGATATAAAACGAGTTTAAACTCTGAAAGGAATTTTTATGAGCTTTGACTGCAATTATGTTCATTGAGGACATTAAAGGTATCGTTGGAATTCATATTCGGTGTTTAGAGTAATTGAGTATTCAGCGAAATTAGAGTATACTTGTACAAACTGCATCAGAATTACAAAACACAGAAAAACGCTGAAATATAAAACGAGACAGAAAGAGTTTGTTAAACGAAGATCCTGTAAACACAACTATTTTCCTCCTTTGCTCCTCTGGTCCTTTGGATCGGACTTCTTTGCGATTTCCTTGACTTTGTTGAGAAAACTTCTTGTCGTTGGTGTTCGCTTGCTGGAACTCGTCCCTGAGGGAAGTTTTGGCTAATTGCTTGAAGCCACAATCCACAGCTATCGTTATTTCTTCTTCTTTCTTCTTTCTAGCGCTCCAAACAGACTTAAACTCTTCCAACATCTCATTCATGGCATTCCAGGTTGGGAATGCAAACAACCAAAGTGTATATCAACATCTCTTGAAAAGCTTAGTACCAGTAACAGCTGAAGCATTGGATGACCTCATAGTCCAATTAAAATGTACTTTTCTAAATCAGTGTGAGGTTATATTTTTCTCGTGTATCTTTTGAAATTATTAATTCTGATGTATAGATTTTGGTTGCCCTCCCCCTTTTCAGTAATGTGTTTTCTTTCCTTAACTCTATTTGTTCTTTTACTTTCCAGATTTCCACATGAAATAAATCACGTTTAGAGCATTTAAGAGGTGTTGTTTCATTAAGTTATACTAGAATCAGTACCATATTTATTAAACGCACATTTTAAAATACTGGAATGCTCATTCAGGTCAGGACGAGTGTTGATTCTGTCATTCGTTTCGTTTTCATGTTCTTGTTCACTTACAGAGCCTTTATTACTTTTTTCTTGTTGATTTGTGATGTTCATTTTCTCCATTTTACTTTAGGATTGGGCACGAGTTGCACGAAGTATGTTCGTTCACATCAACTCACTACAATATTAAATTTAATGTTTCTTGCTTCTTAAGTAACATTAAACATTCCGAGGTTATCTGAATTCTCCTTCTATAGCAATTTCCAAGAAGGTACATGAGCAGCGGATGTGTTTGCCCTGCCAGTTGACCTGTATCTGTGGCAGTGAATCTATAACTGAATTCGAATAATTAAGAGTGCCCCACTACAGCAAATAATTTTGCTCGAAAAACTTTTGATATTTATTTCCTTAAACAGCGCAGAATGACATAACCTTCATATTTTTATCATTGTTATGATAAAACGTATATCTTTAATACTTTGCAAATATGTGCAAAGGTCTCTTTGCTTGCCGTAAAGATTTGTATCGGGAAAGCAATAATATGGCCTCGATTTTATTCTATAAAACTGCAGAGCGCACTAAACTATATGTGTATACTATATTAACATGTTTAGATGTATCACTTCAAAATTGTTGTAAACTTAGTTACTTTTGTGCACTATCTGCTCATTATATTTAATATTAATCATTTCAATATTATTTTCATACCAGACCAAGAGAAGTACACATAAATTACTGAGCAATATAAAATACGGTACCCCTTTTTCTTATTTCGAAAAAAATGTCCGGGCATATATTGACAGTCCTAAAGTAGAAGATAAAGAATAGTACATTAGGAATGCCGTGAACCTTACAGAAAGTATTGTCTAGATAATAATAAATTGCGTAGCTTTTAATATAGCATATACAAATACAGGAAACTAGAGAGGAGTCCGCTATCATTTTATTTTAAAATAATCTTATTGTCCCATTTATAAATGTCAGCATTGCATAAGCTTTGGAAGACTTTGATGCTTTATCAACTTCATTTAATAAATTGCAGTCACATTCATACACAAATTGTTTCAGAATTCCGCCGTACATATTCAAGAACTTTCTGTCTTACCCTCTTTCTTTCCCTCTTTCTCTCTCCTTCCTTCTCTCTATTTCTTCCTCCCTCCCTTTCCTTCTCTCTTTCTCTTTTTCTCTTTCTCTCCCTTTTTCTCTCTCCCGCTTTCTCTCTTTTTCTCTTTATTTCTTCTTCTCTCTTCCCCTTTCTTTCTTTCTTTCTTTCTTTCTTTCTTTCTTTCTTTCTTTCTTTCTTTCTTTCTTTCTTTCTTCCTTTCTTTCTTCTCTTATTTTATTTCCTCCTACCAGTTATTTATCTTCTGTATTATCCTCTTTATTTCATTTCCTGATTGTTACTTCTTTCTTTCCTTCCTCTTTTCTTTTTCTCCTTTTTCTTTTTCTTTCTCTTCCTTTATTTCCTTCGTTTTTCCTTTCATTATTTCCTTCTCTCATTCTTTCTTTCATCTTTTTTCACATGGGAAGAGCATAATTTGGTTCTCGTTGGTAAAGCATATTTTTGATTAAAAGTCAACTTTTCAGAAATTCAAAATGATCTTTATTTCTGTAGAAAGACACTACTTGTACGCCCCTTTGCAGCAAGCTGACGTAACATAAACCAACACAATCTCTCGTCACTTCTGCACGCGCAAATAAACAAAAGAGTTCACTTTCAAATGACAGCTGCACGTGCACAATTATCAGTTCCGATTACGACTGTTCCCATAAACTAGCCATGGCTTCTTTTATACCTCCGCCCACTGTTCCAAAAATTAGTTGAATTTTCTCTAACAATCAACAAAGCGAACCTTCCAGTCATCTATCTTTATCTGTTTCGATAAGCTTTTTATCTCCGCGGTGCCCTATCTGTCCCTTTGTGCGCGCCGGCTTCGCCTGTCGCAACAACTTTATATATATAATAAAGGAAAGACGGTCAATTTTAATAAAGGATGTTGATAAAATATAAATACAGGTTGATATTAAAAATATACTTAGCATTTATGCTTTTAACGATAGCATATTTTCCAAATTCTGTACTTAAATATATGACAAATAAATTAAGATAAAAAGAAAATAACTAAATTTGCTTTTATGCTCAACTAAAATGTTGAATATAACTAAATGATGTCCTACGGGCGTTTAGAAATGTGAGCGATGGAATTTGAGAAATAATGTAAATGATATATTCTTTTTTCTCAACAGGTGCCCATATACTTACAACTGATACACCATATTATCTGCGGCATCATGTTGGGAGGTGTGTATTATCAAGGAGCTGAAAATGCAAAGGAGATGTTCACGCACTTCAAATTCATCATCTGCCTCATTCACTTCTACACATACACTTGGTGTATGACTCCTGTTCTTATCTGTAAGTATTCAAGTCTTAATATCTGAAATTTGCATTGGCCCTGACTCTTTCTACTGGTACATCTAAAGGTATTTGAACCAAAGCCTACTTTTCAATCTACCTCTCGTTGGCTATCACACATTCCTATGGGATGGTTTTGAAATGCTGTTCTCCTTGCATGAATGAAAAAAGGGAAGAAGAAATTGAAAAATTATTTACAGTTAAGAATAGTTAATTATGGTATATTTAGGCAAAAGTTCAGTTTTCAACGTTAGAGACATTTCGGAACAAGCTGCCAGTCCTCTATATGTATTTATTATTATTACCCAATTCCGTGATTACCATTTTACCCAAAGGTATATTAGGAATACGGTTTACAACCTATGAAATTAATATAATAAAATTACAAGAAATGACAAAATACAATATCAAAATGACAAACAGTAAATATTTAAATTAATCATTAAGTTTAGAAATATTTTGTTCAAGAAAGTCATGAAATTATCAAATATAACTATTTGTAACAAAAAAGCTTCACTAATCTGAAGAAAAATGATGTCGAGTTTTCTTATTAGTTGAATTAGTTGAAATCGATTTCACGAGCTCTTGTTCGCGTCGTCAGTCAAAGAAAACACACAAGAGTTCGTGAAATCGATTTCAACTTCAACTAATTCAACTAATAAGAAAAATCGACATCATTTATCTTCATATAAGTGAAGTTTTTGTTACAAATAGTTATATTTGTATAATACTTGTTGGTTCACTGTAACTAGCTTCATCAAATACTTATATTTTGTAATTCAACAAAATATGCGTCAGTGATTTTGAAACAGTATAACCTAAGAATTGAAGAAACAATTCAAGTTCTTATCTTTCAAAACAGAAAGGGGAAATCAAATAAAATGTGAGGGACATCTTGAAGGTGACTTCCGGAAATACAGTTAGAGGTTGACTTGATTTTTAAACGAAATAAGTAAGCAACAATCCAGAGAATCTGTAGAACAATTAACCGAATTTTTAAAAACAAAATTAGAAGATAAACAAAACTAATTTTTATAAAGTTAAGGCGTGTATCCTACGGAAGTGAATTGTGGACAATAAATAAAGAAAAAACAGTATATAATTTCTGAAATGAATTGAAGTGTGTGCTAAACTATATAGTATAAGAATTAGGAAAATGTGAGGAATTGAAAGAATAAAAAATGTTCACAAGTTAGACTAAACAAATATTGGAATATAATGTCCATAGAAGCAGATTCAGTGGGTAGACTAAGGAAAATATGACTGGAAAATACTTGAGGGCGAAACAGGCAGATTATTTCCTATACCTTTAACTGAAAAAGAGGAAAAAGATGACCATTGTAACATTTCTGAAGTAACCCGAAGTATCACTGCATATTTAATTAAATTTAAACATGATTTCTTCACACCCACCAGCAATCAAACCGCAATCCCTGAGTTGAAAAATGATTACTAAATCTTTCGTGCAGGTGTTCCCGACTGCATCCAAACATGAGAATATAAATCAGTGTGGCTACGCAGAGCTCTGACCACCGGCGTATTCCGGTATTTTGTCTCCGGCGTGAAATGTTTCTTTTCTTGTGGCAACCCTCTTCACGTTTATGTCTACGGGAAACATAAATCTGCAGGACATGATTTATATAGGTCACCTGGAAATATTGCCGCTCTGATGAGCGCAGGGACTGGCTTTCAGCAATTCAACTTCCTTAATTGTACTTCACACAGCACGTTGATAAAATGCGCTTCTTTCATGAGGTTAATATTAGCTTCAAGGAGTGGTCTACCACTTTAAAATGTGTTTTTACATAACGAAATAACAAAACAAGCTTCCTAACTTCTACTTCTGACTTCTCAGTTGATTTATGAGCATCGTGGTTTCATAACGAAGCTGAAGAAGTTAATATACTTTTTATTTCTGATATACTAAACCTCACCAATTAAACTAAATTGTTCTTTTTTCAGTTCCTATGGAGATAAAGTTAATGCAGAGAGAACACTTCAACCGTTGGTACGCCCTAACACCGTACTACATTGCGGCTACGTTATCAAAGTTACCTATGCAGGTATGTAACAACATTACATCTTTAATTGTAAGGCAGTATAATTTGTAAACAGCTACCACAAGCACCCCATTTGTAAGTAGCTGACTTTATGGAGTGCTGGGGGAACAATGAGTTGCTGATTCCATATCATATTCACCCATCGACCAAAGTTTACAAAACCTAGTTCTCGAGGACAGACGTTTAAATTATTTTGACAGTGATTAATAAATCCGTTTAATCAATTTATATTGAATAAAGACGTCAATTTCCTTCAGGGCAATACTGCACGAATATAATTCAATGAAATAAAAGTATTACTTAAAAGTAAGAATAAGTATCACTAATAAAATTATGACTGAAAATAAAAAATTAGTAATAGGATGTGTATTATTATAACTCAAGATGAAGATTCTTATCATAATTTCATTATATTTATATTATATAATCTTATTAGGGGAATTATGAGCTGCATATGAAATTAAACAACAATTTTTTATTCAATATTTTAATGTTCATATTGCTATTACAGATATTTTTGTGAAATAGATGTAGCTGCTTCGTTATATTTTTTTCTCGTAAAGAACTTAGTTGCCACTTTCAAGTTATAATTTTAACATGAATACACAACTCAACTGTTAACTCTGTTTTCCATAAACCTTACAAAGTAAAACTGTTTTAGTAAACGAAAAGATCAAGAGGGACGGATTCAGTGACGAAATTTTGACGCTTACTTTTCAGTGGTTATTTGAAGTTATATCTAATTTCACACAACAGTAACTGACCGTCAAATATTCACCAATACAGTTCACATGAGGTTATTCCTGGTTTTGGAGATCACCTAGAAGATAGCAAACATTACAATACAAAACATGTTCACATTGTAACTTGGGAATTCTAACTTCCAAAAAGAAGGGTGCTCATCATATACTAGTTTCCTAATGTATTTTAACAATTGGAAGAAAAGGGACTTTATAATTTTAATAATCAACTGGTTCTTAAAATGGCAAAATAGACTGTTAAGCTCAGAGGTTCTACTCCCATTAGTCCTGGACCCGTAGGACCAAGGACCCGGGCCTCCTTCTACCCGGGAGCGATGGAAACTACGGGGCTCTTTCCATAGGGCAATATCTGGAGTCTAAAACGTCAAGACGGGATGGAAGTGGATACGCCACTTACGCGCGTCAACCCCGCAGGGAAGACTACCGATAACCTCGGTACGGCCGCCCGGTGATCTAGCACACCTTCTACTAGCTCAGCAGGCTAGTACCCGGGACTATTCAGGCAACCCTCTACCCCCTCCGGGCGGCCGTAGCCTGGCCGGAAGTACCCATTTACCCGTGGGTGTCGGGAACACACTGCCCCCTCGAGTCCAACCCAATCCGAACAACTCCCCTACGGGAGGGGCTCGGCATGTTCGGCCCGAGGTTCCTCTAGTAACGTCAGAGGTACCACGAGTGCTAAGGGTCCGCAGCGCCCGCACTTCGGTAGCTGAAGGGGACGGATCCCCTTCCCTATAATAACTGGTAAATGTCTTAAAACATTATTATAATACTTTGATTTATTTTAATTCATAACTATTTTGGCAGGCCACACCATGGCTGAGTGGTTAGATCGCTTAGCTCTCACCTAGGTGGCCCGGGTTCGATCCTGTTCTAGAGTTTAAAATAGTTATTGTATTTTTAGAATTAATACTTTTGCCGACATTAGAGTAAACATTTTGGAGCCTTAAATGTAGCATTTGCGGTTTCTCAAAAAATATCTATTATCGAGTGTACTAAATTACAGAATTTAAAACCGAGGTATCTTTACGACATATGGTATCTTGTCTCAAAAATTGATTGCATGTGCGTATTTTAAATAGGACTTAATTGAAACGGCTGCTAAAGGATGTTTTCCGCTCACTCTTTGTGAGAGATTTCTTCTTAAACAAGAAGTAAATGCAGCCAAGATTTTATACACTTTCAGTGCAATTTACTAACAGTTTTTCGTCTAAGAATTTTGAATTCTTGAGTTAGTATGCCTGCTATTAAATTATCTCTTCTACCATTTAAAATAATTACTTGCTCCTACTATTTTAATACGAGTAAAAGCGTATTATGGGTCGTAATAGATCCATATTAATTCTTAAAGTCGTTTACAAGTAAATTCTCAGAGGTTGTAGTGAACCATATTACAGGACGTCTCACTGGCTTATAAGTAAACATAAGTTTACATGCGATTAACACAGTTCTATTACTTGTAAATGTCTTTTTGTAATAATTTTAATTTTTAAATCTGTTGCCGGTTACTGACAATACCTTGTTATACAAGCGTATATAAATTAGCCTCGCTCAAAACTAAAAGGTTGGACACTGAAATCTTTAAATTAATTGCGGCTAGACAGCAGTGGATTGGGGTAAGTTGACTAAGCCAAGATTCGAACCTGGTGCTTCGCCTTCATTGAATACACAAAGTGAAGTTGCCAGTTGCCAGCTTGCCCACTAACGGTAAACTCTTCCTCTCTGCTGTCGCTGATCCACACGTCGGAAATCCGATGGGAGGGTTCATGTACAACTCAACAGGAACTATTGAGAAGTAATGTGGAGATGCTTCGAGAGGAAGAGTCATACATTACGGGAGAGGAGAGGGGATTAGTTGACTATTATTTTTCTTCTGTTTATAAGTGGTCTTTAATATTCAAGCAGTGGCTTCGACTTTGAAAGAAATACTCATCGGCAATGATTTATCGCTGGATTCTGTATTCCTGAATGGAATTTCGCCATCAAATCTTGTATTAAACTAACCAACTTTGCAATGAAGGTTTTTGGTGTTCTTGAAGGAATAGGTTATGTCCCCAACACATGTCCTTGAGTGGTATAAGGATTCTGAGATAGTCAGTTCAACGCAAACCGATAAAAATATATCCAATGTGCGGGACACTTTGAACTCTTATCGAGGATAAATATTCGTTACATGCAGGATCGTCCATCTCTTAATCCTCCATCACGACAATGCGCACTCATACATCGTTAATTGTAAGGCAAGCACTGGTCAAACATAAATGGCATATACATACTTCAGCCCTGCAGTTAACGGATTATTTCATGCCTTGGGGATAATAAAAGCTTAAAGGACATAATTTCAAGGTGGTCCAAACGGATTCGATGGTTGTCTATTCCAGAGGCATACGAAGATTGTATTGCTGCACACTTTGAATAATATTAACTCATTGTACATATAGACTCAATAAATTTATTTTTATGATTTCAGTCTGGATAATTTACTAGCAGATACGTAATATTTGGCAATACTTAACATTTGTTTCAGATTGCATTGTCCACGCTGTTCATGTGCTTTGTGTACTTCCTCAACGGCCTCCCCGCGGAGTTCTATAGGTTCTTCTGCTTCGCCTTTGTGTGCATTCTAATAGCACTTGCTGGAGAAGGCTTGGGTTTATTCATTGGTTCCATATGCAGCATCAGGGTGAGTACCTGTAATATCACTTCTCAATTTGTAAAGTTTACGTGCTTTTGGAAGTATACTTGAAGCTACTTTTCCATATATCTACTAAGAAGAGAAAACTGCGGGCGTGGTGTGTTTGTGTTTAAATGGGAATTTGAAGGTGTGGAATCAACTTCCCTTTCCTGATATTATTTCTTAAACCTGCAGCTATTGCTACTAAATGTTCAACCAGAACTACTGCAAGGAAGGTGTGAAATAATAGCCATTGTTGACCATTCGACAATATCCCTTGCTTCTTCATTAGTGAGAGAGGGAGTTTACGATATACGTACATTCCCCCAAAAAGTTCACGGAATGTTGCATAACTGTATTTTTATATTTCCTTCTTTTTTGTGCTTCCGAATGTCGTTCCTATTGCATTACAGAAACATGAATCCATTTGAAATATTTAAACTAATGGTCACAATGATTTCTTCGTCTTCCTTTATCGTTTTACAAAAATAGTACAATCCTTCGATGGCCATATGGGTTTTTCCTAAAGTCAAAAAAAAAAAAAAAAAAAAACAGTACAATGGAAAAGAAAATCCGCAACCTTTATTGCTTTAGCAACATTAGTATGCCTGGTCACTGTATAGTGTTGGATACTGCAGCAACTTTTGAAGTTATTTCAAACGCCGTAAATGGTTTACTTATATATATTTACATAAAATGTAATATTTCTTGGTTATATATAAAATGGTGCACATACACTGTGCTCCATATTTGTGGGGCCGCAGTTCAGGCGTTTGCGTGATTATACTGACAAGGTGCTATCTATGCTCATTCCTGTCTGTATTCGCTTGAAAGTTTTATGGCATAATCTCTGCTCTATGTAGCTCCTATGTACCCAAAATTGGTGAGGAGTATAGCTGGAAGTACCTGAAAATGAGTCCAGAATATGTGCGAACATATACACATAAAACAGCATTATATGGGAGGCATTGTTTACCCCTGTGGGCAGCGGTCTACACATGGCATAGGTAAGGAACGCCGGCACAGAGCTCACGAGGGATGTCCAGCAGCTATTTGCAACTGATCGCATGCGGTACTTCCCAGGCTTCAGTTTTGGGTGTTGTGGTTTTACTCAGTAGCAAAGTTTTGGTGCACAGGTTCCACATAGAACAGAGTTGATGCTATCAATCTCTCAAGCGAATACAGATATGAGTATATTGATAGTTCCTTTGTGAGAGAGTAGGTTCCGTTCTAAAACTTCCTTACTGTTACTTGTATAAAATCAATTTTGAAATGCACAATGAAAACACATTTTTCTCTTAGTGTCTAAGCTTATATAAATCAAATTTCTTAAAGTTGAATAAGAATTATTAATTCAAAACATTAAGTTTTAACTTTTAGTTAATTGATGGGAATTAATTATTTCTCCGCACTAGCCGTATATAGGAGATCCGTGGTTCAAATCCCGGCCATGGCATTGAATTTTTCATGCTGACTCTAACTATTAAGTGTTAACTTGTACACTTTTATAAAGAAAAGTAATTTAGTATATGGGCATAGACTACACAGGTTCTTCTTTTTAGGCAATGCATAATTCTTAATAATTTAAGAGAATAAAATACTGTGGTGATTGGTAGCTCTGCTCTAATAACGTGTGCTATAAGAAAAAAAATCAAAATGCTTCATTTGCATCAATCAAATATCACTGGGCAACAAAATAATAATTGTTGAATGTTTCGAGCACTTCATGAGGCAATCCCTTCTAATTTTGGGTTGAGAAAAACGAACATGACAATGAAAAAATTTTATTAGCTCTAGTTTCTATGATATACACAAGGTGGAAGTGTTACATATTAATGGATTGAGAGAAAAGGATACATTTTAATTACATACATGCTAACAACAATGAAAGCGCATTTGATTTTTTAACTGGTAATTACGTGCTAAGAGTTCTAAATTACTGGAAAAATACTTCGCAGATAGTCTTGCCTAAAGAGAAACATGTGGTGGCCTATTGAATTCATCGTCTTTTAACTTGCCTCTTGTGATGGAGTTCTGCAGAATCCCTATACAAAGACCAACAGTAATCCGCAAGCATTACTTCATTCCAACGGTCCTGATATCTTTGGTCCGTAACAGAAATGTCCTGATGGAATCTCTCTCCATGTTCATCACTAACAGCTCCACAACTAGGTGGGAAAAAGTCTAGGTGGGAGTGGAGAAAATGGATCTTAAGGGACATGTTGCATCAAGGTTACAGTAATTTTTGCAGGATCACTGCCACCAAATACTTGTAGTAGTCATCTCTTTTGTTGCCTAAAAATCCATGGAAAACACCCTTGAAGGCTTCCCAAGCTTCCTTTTGTTTCTTCCTCCAAATTTTGGTCAAATGCAGGATCCTTTACAAGTTCTCTTATTTGTGGTCCGACAAAAATGCCTTCCTTAACTTTTGCATCACTTAATTTGCAAAACTTCTCCCTGATTGTGTTTTTTATTTGACAGGTGTGCCAACTCCCCCAAAAAATTACCCCAAATTTAAAATCTTCACTCTAAACATGGAATGTCACTTTATCTTCAAAACAAGAGCTAATCTATCATTTTTATGGTGAATTTTTAATTCAAAAGATGGAAATAAATATAAATTCACTTTTTAAAGCCCGAAACATTTTCATTGTTGCCCAGTGATATCATTTGTATACAATATTTTCATTACAAATGAGATGAAAAGGCTGAAATATTTTGATTTGTTTCCCGAAGTGTTTCTCATTCTTGACTTTTCATAACTGGTAAATTATAAAAAAATAAATAATGTATTGCTATGCAAATGATAAAATTCTCTGTTTCCCCTCGTTATTCGAAGAGAACGGAATTTCAAAGCCTCTGCACAGGGGCCAACTGTTGAAAGATTTCATTATGGCTTAAACCCATTCTATATTCCTAATTTCATTGTACCAACAAGCAAATACATAACAAAGAATTTATAGAAGTTTTTATTGCAAGAATGTGCGTTTTATATTGTAAAATGTAATTAATAGGTTATAAATGTTTAATAGTGTAATGGGGCAGAAAAATATATCAAGATATGTAACAAAGAAGGGCATGTACGGGCAAGCGCAAATTTAACTATTTTTATTGGTCTAAGAGAGAGGAACAGGAAGGAGAGATGCACTAAATGTAGTACTTTGAGTTATAATGCGCATTATATTGTGAATGCAGTGATACTAGAAATGGGAGAGAGAGTTAATACTATACAAATGGATAGATTTTCCAACAAAGCTAAACCTTTGGAAGATTTTTCATTGAAGATCAGAAAAATATTTTTAAAATTTAAGTGAATATTTAGGAAAAATAAAATTGAATTGGTTAAAAATGTACGGAGAAAAGCGGAGAACATACGAAAAAGGGTAAAGAAGTGTTTAAAAACGTATAAGTTACCCTTAATTCCTATAATTAGTGATAATTTTTATAATTTTGAAATACCATGTACTACCCACATATCCTTCAGAACGGAGCATTATTCAACTTTCCTGTGATAAATATCTAATCATAATTTTCGATAAACGTTTGAGTAATTCAGACTCTGTTTTGTTTTCACAGAGTGGTTCCGCAGCAGGACCCTGTACTATGGCACCACTGCTGATCTTTGCTTTCTACGGCTTCGACTTTGCAAAAGATCTGTCATGGATGATGAATTCAATGCTAGACCTAAGCTTTATGCGCACAGGCACATTCGCTCTCATCATTGCAATGTTTGGCATGGGCCGCAAAGATCTCCACTGCGATGACATCTACTGTCACTACACACAACCCAAGACCATCCTCAACATGATGAACATCGAGGACGACATCTGGCGGCAGATTGCCACAATTTGTGGCTTTCTGGTGTTTTTCCGACTTCTGTGGTACATCGCTCTATGGTGGAAGACAAGAGCGTGAGCAACTTCCAGCTTTCGACTGTAAATTCTCACAGCTGTTGCTATTGTGGGTTACGGAAGAACTGGAAATAGCTGGAAACTATTTTTATTAATGCAAGAGAACATA
This sequence comes from Mantis religiosa, assembly GCA_030765055.1. Classification (NCBI taxonomy): domain Eukaryota; kingdom Metazoa; phylum Arthropoda; class Insecta; order Mantodea; family Mantidae; genus Mantis; species Mantis religiosa. The sequence goes on from CM060951.1 coordinate 167,427,533, forward strand.
GATGGAACCAGTCTCTGTTGTATAAGGGGCTGTTTACTTTCTCAGTGCCTTTAAAAGATAAAGACATTTGGGAAATTGGTACAGTTTGTGCAAGAAAATCCTTGCATAAAACACGGTCAGTTCTTAAGTATTCCTGAGATACCTGATTTTATGTAGTTAAATGAAACTTCCGTCCTTATATCTCATATATACGCTTGTAAGCTCTAAGGACTATAGTAAACGTAGCAGTGGAGTTTAGTGCAGAAATGCTTCATGACTGATATGAATCTTCCATTGTACACAGATGATTTTTTGTCATAATCAGCATCAATTTTCTTGGGATTTTGCCTCGTTGCATTAATTGTATTTAAAGAAGTCAACGTGTACTCTTTCAGTTTTCTTAGTAGTGGAAAAATCGAGAGATGAGCTCATTTTTGGTCGTGAATTGCTTTCTCACTGAACATCATAAAATTAGAAACACTTCAAATATCTTTGTATATAATTAACTGTGATAGTATGTGATAATACTTGCACACTTTTATATAGTCTAGAGTAGACATTCATTCTTATTATTTCATTCATAGTTTAATAAACAAAGTTACAAATGTAGTGGCGTTCTGGAGCTATGTAGTACCTCTGATTGATTGTTAGGGCATAAATTGCTCAAAGAAGAATCAAGAAGCAATCTTAAGTATTATAAAATTAGAAATAGAGGAATATAAAGATAAAATATTTATTAATAAGATTTGTAAATAAACGAGATAAATCTCATCAAGCAATTGTATCACTCTAAAGAACTAAAAACGCTGCTAACTTAGACAAAGGTTTGTCTTATATTTGAAATTCGTTCGTGAACTTTAAACTCTCAGGAAGTGTTACTGTTCATCAGCTGAGGATAATCTTTAAGTTTATTAGCAAATGCATAATCATTTCTGCAACATTAAATATGATCACATAGAAGGAATAGGACCTACTTACTACAAGTCTCAAAGAACTTCATAATTCTCTATAAAATCTTTAAATGTTTAATGCTGAACATCCTGTTTAAAATGAAGGTCAAACGCTATCAGTGCTGAAGTGAAACAGTACTCTCATTACTTGTTTAGAAATACCACTTTTATTCAACTAAGTTTTCCAATATAAAGTCATATGCTTATAATAAATGCCCTAGAAATTAACAGTTGGAAAATTAATAAAGGCCGGAGAGATACTGCGCTCACATGCGATGCAAGTTAGTTGAATACAGAGTATGAATTACTTCAGATGTACAGCAGAACCATGAAATGTGCATCCGTCGAAAACGTGCGTAGTATTCTGCGAGCAAGTGAAGCATTCCTTGCAAGTGAATGCAGACGCAAGGTCAATAACGCAACTGTTTTGTATCCTCTGGCAGTATGGCGGTTGTCATGGTCAGGCTATACCTTCCTGTAGTTTTTTACAATCGCGAGCGATAACAATACAGTACGTGTGCTGTGTGTATATGGAAAATCGCACGTGTCTCGAGCCTTTAGTAATTAATACCCTAAGAAATTAAATTGGGTAAAATGTTATGCTTATAATAATGGTAAATGATCAACAAATTAACTATAATGGGGAAGTATCCGGTTTATTACAATTGTTAGTAAGTAATATCCTAAAGAAACTTTTCATCTGGGTTAACACTGCTCTGTTTACGTTCACGAAAGAATATATGTACTTTATACTTAAGATGTTGGAAAGTACACACTTCAAATATGAGCAAACCTTTTATTGTATGAATATTGGCAAGAGGAATTTTATTCAGCACATACTTGCATTTGGTATCTGTTGAAGCAACTATCTTCTCTGTATAGAATTACATAATTAGACTTTAAACACCAACTATATAATTATAACATTTGTTTAATCTCATAATGTCAACTTTCGTTTTCATTTCATAAACTAAGTGCTTAATTTATCATTATTATGTTGTTTAGAATGTTTCTCAAGACTGCATTGTTAATACTATTGTTCTACTTACAAAGAAGAGATATATTGGTTAACAATTCTAGGAGTTACTGTGTTCTAATTCTATAGCTATCTTTACCATAGTATCTGAAAATTATGGCACAGGTGGAGGTAATTATGCAAGTCCTACTTGAATTTAAATATACGTGAAAAACAAATATTTGATAGAATTCAAAACTAAAAACCAGGTTATTTCAGAATGCCACAGCGAGACACCTATAATTATTTATTCTCTTTCATGTAAGCCAAAAGTATTACTTAGGTGCGCGTCAAGTCTTTTTCATCTACATTAAATTCAAAATGTCGTGATGCAAGTCCAGATATTCTATTTGCTGTTCTAAGGTTATCCTTTACATGCTATATGATTCTTCGTAATCTATGCATAGCCAGGTACTCTTGTACAGTTTGAACAAGCCTTGGAGGTTCCCATCTGGAAAGTTCTGCGCCCCACAATTTCCAAGTCTTCAGTTGCTAAACAGCGACGCTTTTGCACCTGCTATTTTATGTAACGCCAGAATGCGTTATTTTATATTGTAAAATTAGGGCTTCTTGTAGACCTCACAGGACCGTCTACCTTTGACACTTACTAATCCTCCATCAATCCTGGAAGACTGGCAATATTGATTCAGATATTGATTCCGGCATTCCCAACATTTTCTACTTAGTTTTACCGATATTATTTAACAGTTTGTTCCTTATCGTCACAAAGTTTATGTGGTTGGACTTCCACCTCTCGTCAATTGCCAACACTGCCTTTCGTAGAGGTTCATGTCAGCCATTCCCTCAATAACTTGCCTTCTACTAACAATCCTAAGTCAAATGACACATAAGGTCAACAATTGAAGTCAAAAGCAATTAACAGTTAACGCAGCAAGATGTAACAGGAGAATCTGTACTAGCTTCAGCAATAAAAACTCAGAAAGTTTTAATTTAATGTACGGAAATACGGATTTTGTGCTCACACTACAGCGATTACATCCAGTTGTTCTATCTATCAAACCCTCTAAATTGTGTAGCCTGTTTTAGAAACAGTGAGACATAACAGGAGAATATGTATCAATCTCAGCAACAAAAACACTATATAATTCTTAGGTCGGCTTAAATTTAATGTAGCGATATACAGACTTTGTGCCCACACTATACAAAGAAGGATACTCTCTATCAAACCATCTTTTCCAATAAATTGTGCAGCTTGTTTTAAAAACAGGATGCACATGAACGTATGCACGAATATAAAGAACCAGTGGGAGGTACCACGTAATGAATGGCACTGTACCTTTGGCTACAAAACATTTCAGCCACTTCAAGAATGTTGTTCCGTTCTTCGCTCAATTGCTTTCCTTGTATCTTTCTTTCGCGAAAGAACACTGCCGTAGATATAAATTCCATTAACTCCCTCAATCTTCTCAGTATACGATGCCACATATAGTGTTCAGCATACTCCATTGATACTCCATTTTGTAAATTATTGTCGTTAAAATATAATCGTATCCAAACCGTATTCTTGCATAATACCAGAAATCCTCTTTTCGAAATATGTTCTAATGAAATAATTAAACGATGGTATGTTATTTAATATGATGTATTTGATTAAGCTAGTAGCTTGAGAAACTTTCAATTATGGAACTGTGTATTTGATATTTGTTAACTTATATGTATCATATATTAATCAAATAAAAGCTATGTAATTATATTCGTTTCCAGAAATGTGTTTTCTCCAATCCAATACCTCATGAAACACCAAACTATCGGAGTGAATGACAGTTGCCAAAGCTTACTTCCTTTTTTCTTCTTTGCTCATTAGCTATAAATTATGCATTGGTTCACAAAAATCTAATTTCTGACTCATAACCAGGGTAAATTTTACTTTCAAAACAAAGGATAAAGTGTTTATAACCACAAATGGGTGCAGAGAAGATGAAACAGCACACAGAAGGTAACTATAACATATTATCTTTCTATGACGTTCGTGTATTATCTAACCTTAAAGCGTGACGGATACCCCTCTCCCAAAGAAAGACAGAATTTAGATCAAGAAGCTGAAGAAACCTTAAGATGCTTCTTTTATTTTTTCACGGATATTTATACTGGGTTGGTGATCCTAAATTTACAATATTCCTTCTGTCATTTGACGTTTATTTTTCTGAAAACAATTTACTGCTATTTTAAAATTTTGAAGTACTGTGGATATATTAATTATTATTATTATTATTATTATTATTATTATTATTATTATTATTATTATTATTATTATTATTATTATTATTATTATTATTATTATTATTATTATTATTATTATTATTATTATTATTATTATTATTATTATTATTATTATTATTATTATTATTATTATTATTATTATTATTATTATTATTATTATTATTATTATTATTATTATTATTATTATTATTATTATTATTATTATTATTATTATTATTATTATTATTATTATTATTATTATTATTATTATTATTATTATTATTATTATTATTATTATTATTATTATTATTATTATTATTATTATTATTATTATTATTATTATTATTATTATTATTATTATTATTATTATTATTATTATTATTATTATTATTATTATTATTATTATTATTATTATTATTATTATTATCATCATCATCATCTTTATTATTATTATTATTATTATTATTATTATTATTATTATTATTATTTATTATTATTATTATTATTATTATTATTATTATTACGTTAACTGCGCAATCTTTAACACACTGATAACAACATCCTGAAGTGCCTTGTCAGTGACACCATCTCTGATGTCTCGACCCCCAAAGAATCTGCAATGAGCTGTTTCAGTGGTGAGTTAAAAGATATTTTTCTCGGGACATGTGTGCTTTGGTGTAAGAATTTAAACCAAAATCTGTAGGGAGCTGTCGACAATTTGAGGATGAAGAATTAAATTGCTTTTGAATCTTATTATGATAAATTGTAAACGTTCTTCATACAGATGTTTTTGCGATTTAAAATCACTGTTTCCTAACAAGAACGAGAAACTAATTGTCCGTGAATCCTAGAAATACTAATCGAAACACAAATTTACCGCCAAGTCTCTGAAAGCCGAACACTTTAAGTTCTTGATCTGATGATATCGAATATAGTAAACGCGTCTGTAAGACAATAAACAACTGAAGAATGGAATTTTAAAATACAGTTTTGCAATCATTTCACCCTAGCTTTCAACTGTTTGGGTCCACCATCTATTTACTGGTATATTATATACTTTGAATTGCATCTAAAAAGTAGATAGCACTTGTCCAATGTTCTCCAAACTGTAGTTCTACTCATGAAGGAAAACGCATTTTTGAGGTCAGTAGAATTAATGCAAGTATCTACTCATAAATTAACCTCTGGCCCTTTTTAATTCGTGTAATACTAAAACAGTATTGATATACAAGTCAGATTACTTCTAAACAAATTCAGCTACACGTTTCAGACGACTGCTTATAACTTTAGAAATGAACCTCAAAGACTTAAATATCAAGTTTCACAAACTTTGTGCCTATACGTAAAGTTAAAGTCAGTTTAACTACACCTTCCGAAATAAATAAAATTACTGACTCTTTAAACATGAAGAATTCTTCCGGTTATGATGAAAGAACTACAAAATTTTAAAATCTTGCTTCTCTCAAATTAGCATTCCCCTTAGTTATTTATGCAATGAGTCTCTAAAGACTGGAATTTTCCCTGACAGAATGAAATACTCAACTGTTAAACCCCTTTTATAAACAGGCGAAAACAATAACGTTTCAAATTATAGACCAATACCTCTCTTGCCAATTTTTTCAAAAGTCCTTGAAAAAGTTATGTTCACCAGACTGTATAAACACCTTGAATATAACAACATACTTGTCAGTGACCAGTTTGGATTCAGAAAGGGAATATCGACTAATAATGCAACTTACAAACTTACACATGAAGTGTTGACTGCCTTAAACGAAAAAAGACACGTAGGTGGAATTTTTTGTGATCTAGCAAAGGCTTTTGATTGTGTTAATCATCACATTCTTATAGCAAAATTTGAATTATATGGAGTAAAAATGAACATTTAAGTTGGTTTGTATCATATCTAAATGACAGCAAACAGAGTGTTGAAGTAGCCGTCAGTGATATTGGTTATGGAAAACAAACTTCGAACTGGAAAGTAGTAACTCATGGAGTAACCCAAGCTTCTGTGTTAGGGCCTTTGTTATGTTTTATCTATATAAATGACCTCTCACTTTATATAAAGGACGTTGTAAGTACAGTTCTATTCGCTGATGACACTAGTGTCTTGGTGACCAGCACAAATTTAAACGAGTGTATAATTAAAATGAATTATGATTTGAACTTATGTAATGCTTGTTTAAAGCGAACAAATTATCTGTGAATCTAGACAAAACGAAAGTGGCCCAATTTATAACCTGTCGTACCTCACATACTCAAATAGAAATCGGGATTAATTATATGTTATTAGAAGATATTGACAGCATAAACTTTCTGGGCCTTCAAGTGGTCAGATGTTTAGATTGGAAATATGACATAAATTATATCTTAACCTAAAACTTAGCATTGCCTGTTATGCTATCCGAGAGCTGGTTAATGTCAGTTCTATTGACACACTTAAATTAGTGTATTATGCATACTTTAACTCTTTCATGGAATATGGAATATTATTTTGGGCAACTCAGTAGAAAGTAAAAAAATATTTCTTATGCAAAAGAAGGCTATAAGAATCATTACTAACACCCACAACAGATGCTCCTGTAAAGATCTTTTTAGAAGATTGAATATATTAACGCTTCGCTGCATGTATATATTCTCGATCCTAAAATTCTTTGTATGCAATCGTGCCTTATTTGCAGCAAATAATGTAATTCACAGAGTAAACACTAGACAAAAGTATAATATCCATTATCCCAGTGCTAAACTTTCTTGCTTCCAGAAAGGTGTGCATTATGAAATTATAAAAATATTTGGCGCACTTCCTAATGTCCTTAAAGAAAAAAATAGATAATTCCGGTGCTTTTAAAAATGTTATTAGAGAGTACCTTTGCTCAAAATCTTTTTATTCTGTACAAGATTATCTGAATGACATATTATCCTGATAATGCTTCTGTAGCTCTGTAAGTAGTATCTAACTGTTCCAATGACAAATCATTACCAGTAAATCTTTGATGCATTTTGAAAGTTTATTTAAGAAATAACAGTGAATGGTATCCATTGCAAAAAGGTTGAGACGTACTGCCATAAGCCATGTGAAAGCTGATGTAAAAAGTGTTTGATTTTGCATCATATATAATTATCCCTGCTTTGTTTTCCATTTGCTGTTCATATTGCCTGTATACTATAATATGTGTCTTATGTTAACGTTTCAAGTACATATAAATGCTATTAAACTTTATACCTCTGGACATATTCAATGTTCACAGCCCTTTCTGGATAAAAGTGAACCTACTGAATGCAAATCAGTCTAATCTAATCGTATGCCTCCATAATTCCTCAGATTCTAAGGCTTCGTTTAAACAATGAAATTATTTCAACAACTGTCCAATATTCAGGTCTTTTAAAAGTTTCCAACGCTCTAAAGTGCAGTAGTCATAGTTTTCACATTAAACTTGAATCTCTAAACAAATATATGTCATCTTACCTTTAGGTCTTCCTATTTTTCATACTTTTCAGTACAACTTTTAACTTTTCTAAGGTAATTAAAACTACCATTTTATTACACTTGTGTAACATATCATAAGTATGCTGTTGCTTTTTCATTACTCATTAACATTGATAATATTCTTTGCATTGTTCTTTATTACGTTTATCTTTTCGTTATCCCGCTCGAATTAATTAACATACCCCATCAGTTTAAATGCAGAAGGTTTTCACCTTTTGCGTCATACTTTACACTAATTATGACTTGAATTTCTCTCAAAAATCTTCATTATCTTTGTTTACAAGTTGCTTTGCATATTCTTACTTATGTTTACACGTATCATAGTTTTCCTTGATTCTATTTCGTAGGAATTTTATGTGTACCATATGTTTTTCTTCTACAGCTGAAATATTTCATCATTCCATATGCTTAATTCTTTTCTGTTTACTCTTTTTTCTTCCCATTTCTTCATATATTAATTGTATTATACTTTCGTTTAAGTTATCCCATTCTTTTTATCCATTATTCATTGTTACCAGCTTCATTAAGTTGTTTTACAATCTTCCTTGGTAAAGAATGTTAGTATTTTCCTGATGAAATAGAAGACCGTTGAATATCTATACTAGGATTCTTAATATTTGTTATTTTAGTACTTTCCACCTTGCAAATAAAACAAGTATAAGTTCAATAAGTATAAGTTCAATGTCTGAAGACTATTGCATTCTTTCAGCTAGGAATGTTTTGGGACAAAGGACTTTCAAAATGTAGTTGAGCATGAACGCTAAAGAGATTTACTTCGCTGATTTGGTAACGATGCATACAGTTACAAAGAACTCAGGGTAGGCGTTCCCCAACTCAGGGTGGGCGGAACCTCAGTGAGTCATATGCGTTTTGCAAACCAATGCGGAAATTCGGAATAAAATGAGAAACCAATATTAATGTAACATTTGAGAAGGGTGAGCTAGTTTGCTCATGTGATAAAGTTAGAGAGGGGATTAAAATAAGTTTCAAACTGAATGGCGAAGTAAGAAAAACTTTACTTACAAGTTGATACTACGACAGGAAGAACGTGTTCATGTGCAATAGGAAGAGAAGCGAAGATTTCGAGGTCTGAAAGGTGGTTACCGATCCAAGTCGATAAACAAACATAGGTTCAAGAATTAAATCAAATAACTCTACAAAAAACCAAGTGTTATTAATACGACTGGGTAAACAACAGCAACCACCAAAATCAATTTCCTACAACCATTCACCTGAGATTAACAGAACTCATAGTCCCAATTAAGCTCCAATTAGAACCCAATTAATTTAATGATGGTATCCGGGTTTGCCACATGGTATTATTTGTTCTCCAAAAATTGCTGTTACTGTTGGTATTCAATTCTAACCTTTATGCTTTCACGCATTGTGAGATGATCTATTTTGGTTGCTTTTCTTTTTGCAGCTCGTCATAAAATATTTTAATGTCTTAATTTTCTTCCTTCTTCCTCCTCCCTCTGAACGCAGGCTGGAGTGCCATTGTTTTACATGGAAGAGATGCCAATCCTTCACACAACCTCTAACCTATAGGACTAGGAATGTTCAATGAAGACCATCTTTCCTTAGGCGATTGATTGTCTTCCAAGATTAACGAGAAACATCCGCAGTTTGATTTTGGAGTTTTCTTCTTCAAGTTCTCTTACAGGACTGCCACATGTCCTCTGCCACTGTAGAAATTAGAGGAATACCTGAACTCGGTGTGCTGGAAGAAACCTATAAACAATAGGATGAATATGTCGAAAAATGATACACTTGTGTTCCAACTTTCACTTTTATTCAATAAAAAATCTTAAAAAATGTTTGTTTTTTTACCCTTGCTCTTATATTGCTATATTGCAGTTTTACTTGCGGTGCAACACATGTTTGAAGCGATAACAATAGCATTTGAATTAAAAAAATTAAAACTGACATTTCAAATGATGAAAATGAATGTAACAAGGTGAGAAAAATTTAGAACCCTAATATAGGAGAAACAGCATAACCATCTGGAGTTAAGGACTGCCATCCAAATATTAATAATCGAAATTTTCACTGAATAATCTTTAATAAGCAATTTACATGGAAAAGTAATTAGGTTTTTGTGACCACTGACAAGTACAGATAAAGCCGCTTAATCGGGTTTAACTTATAGAAGAAAATTAGTGAAATAAAGCACATTTAATATAAAAAATATACGCTGAAATAACAACACAACGACAACTCATCCAGTAGAAAATTCTCGATGTCGTAAATATGGCAATTCTTTTCAGTTATGCTTATATTCGAGATCACCGCATTTGGAAGCTGTGTTTGGGAGGGGTGCCATATACCTTTGATACTTTTTTTATTATTTTTGTAGCGCTTGTCTACCGAGCTGAGGTTAACTGACTGGTTCGACTGACCTGCTAATGGATTCCGATGTGGGCTTTCACCTGTACGCGCTGATTGCAACTGAAAGAAATAATGTAACCTAGCGTATATATGTTAGGGCGACTCACTTACGATTTTGATTCTTTATATTTACTACGTTCTTCAAATTTCTTCTTTCAATAGTTTAATTCGTTGTCAACACACGGAAATGACTTTTGCATTGTACGTTTAGGAGATTCAATCTCCATTCGCCATTTCCGTGTACATTTGAGGGGACATGTGATCTTAACACAAGTAGCTGTACGTAAAATTTGAAGTTTGGATGTAAATTCCCGATGGTTCTGTTTAATGGGAGTTAACAGGTAAAGTATTGCTAGCTCATCCTATCCTTGAATTGAATTGCGAGTGAAACATTGAAAAATAGAAGCAGACGTTCATATTTGAGCATTATAAAACAAATATTTGTTGTAGTTGGAAAGGGTATTGTTCAACGAGTTAAATGTGGACCTTCCTGACCTTGATCTGGTACACCCTCTATTTTGTGGTCTGTGTGGGTGTCTTTTCACAAATTGTGATTAGAAAACTGTGTGACATACTGCTTATATGGCATTTTTGTGTAATGTTCTATATGTAGCGTTGCATGCTTTTGCTGCACTTGTTTTTCGTGAAGTTTTACTACTGTCCTTATCAGATCAGCAGACCAGCAGAAGAATCGGGTCACTCAGGTTTACCTGAGTGGGGTGTTTTCGCCACAGCACCTAGCCGCTTAGTGCGACTTTATCTGGGCGGCATAGAAGATGTTGTTTGTCTCAAGCGTTTGTGTCAGGGTATAGGTTTCTCTGATCTGTTGGGTTTAAGCCGCCTGCGGTATGTACTCCCAAGGCCGCCTTCACCTTGGTCTTCCCGCTTGAAGGAAGTCGAAGTGCAGGCAGCACGATTAGAGGGGGTAGGAAACTGTGTGAGTGTAATGTTTCTAGACCCATTTCTGGTTCTGAGGTTTTTGGTGAGATGGAGAGAAATACTCATAGGCTAATAGCCCATGGCGTCCTTGGGGAGTTTGCATCTCCTCCTGCGAGGAGCTCTGTGGTCATACTGACCCAGAGAGCTGACCAGCTGGTTAGGATGGGCAGAAATTTTGTGGTGGAGGGTTCGAGATCTCTCTCTCTCTGACTATATCCACTATGTATGGTATTTGGGAATGTTCATGTAGGATATGAGTAGGGAATCTGCGCCCAGTATCGTAAAACATCCTTAATGCCCGATTCTGCACGATCTTCAGTCTGCGGATGGTGATCGGAAATGCCAATCCCCAGATCTCGCACCCGTACAGAATCATGGGTGGAATAATCGCCTGATACAGGCGCAGTTTGAGGTGTGTGGGCATCTTGGATTTGAAGATGGGGAATAACTGCCTGAGTGCAGCATGACCTAGCCCGGCCTTGGCCCTGACGTGGGGAATGAAGCTTAGCCAGCGATTAAGCAGGACACCCAGGTATTTGGCCGAGGTAACCCAATGGAATTGCCTCTGCCTCAGCCTCAGTGAACCCGTCGGTCGCCAGCATCGGACCTTAGCCAGTAGAAGAGCAGAACTCTTCCCTGGACTAATTGCCATCCTGCACTTCTCACTCCAGCGGCCGATTGCTCGGAGCTGTCGTTGCAGTGGCGGGAAGCAGAACTTGACGATTTTATTACGTACCATTATGAGAACATCGTCCGCATACTGGCACGTAATTGTTTGTTGTTCTGAGGGACAGTCAGACGTGTAGGCCGCGAAGAGCAACGTGATAGAATACTACCCTCCGGGACTCCCGCGGCTATGGGTCTGACGCTGGAAAGCTTTCCTTCCACTCTCACCCTGAACGTGTGATCCGTAATGAAACTGCTGATCAGCGCGAGATAGGGAGGAGGGATTATAACTTCTTTAAGTTTGTACAGTAGACCCTGATGCCAAGTGGTCGCAAAGGCCTTTTCTACGTCCAACAGGACTGCGATGGTTTTGAGGTTTTCCTGGAACCCCAGAGTTACCCTCTCAACCAGTCGGAGCAACTGCAAGGTCGTAGAGTGCCCCCGCCGAAAACCAAACTGATGATCCGGGAGAAGTTGCCTGTCCTCAAAAAGAGGTATCAGGCGGGCTAGGAGCAGTCACTCGAAAATTTTCGAAACGACTAGGAGAATGCTGATGGATCGGTAGTTACAGGGAAAGGCCGGATCATTGCGGGGTTTCAAGAAGCACACCACCCTCGCCTCCTTCCAGAAGATCGGGAAGTGGCGCAGGTGGAAGCAAGCGTTGAATATCCTCGTCAAATAGATGACGGCCCTCTTGGGAAGGTGCTGGAGCATTATGTCCAGGATATTTATTTGGTTTGAGGTTTTTAATTTCGGAAGCCACCACTTTAGGGATGACTATAGGGATATGGATCTCCGCGTGTCTCGGTGGTGGGTCCTCATAGAGGAATTCCACCTCCGCTTCCACACGTTCAGTAAAGTCCTCGTCTAGGGGGTCCTCTCTAGGTTCGAATTGACACTCCAGACAGTCTGCAAACACTGTGGCTTTCTGGTGGGGCTCAAAGGTGAGCCTCCCGCGAGTGCCATGCAAGGGATTGTGGTACTAAGTTTTGTCTTTACACAGTGATTTAATTATTCACCATGGTTTCTTTTCTTGCAGATTGATGTTCTGCATAATATTTTCCCAGGTAGCATCTCTGTGAGCTCGGAGCCAGTCTTCTTGCCAGGGATTTTAACCGCTGGTAGACTGCGCCTATCCTAGAATGGAGGAATCCGTGCACAGCTTCCGCGCGGTAGCTTTGGCTTTTAAAAGCTGCCGAATCTCATTGGGGATTCTAGGATTAGGCTTGTTGGTCGGGATACGGTAAGGGTGTGCTCTTACGATCTGAAGGATTTGTTGGGAGAAACGAGTCGCCACCACCTCCAGCACCTCATGTCATTGATGCGTGGACGTGGGTCGAACGTTTGGTTAACGGTTTGGATGGCAGCATCCCAGTCGACCTCAAATTCCCAATCAGGGAATATCAGTGCAGGTGGACTGATATCGGTGTCAACTATGACAGGGTCATGGTCGGAGTCCAACTCCTTGACTACTGAGAAGTCCAGATGGAATGGAATGTTTTTGGTGATCATGATTTCTATGATATCCGGTCTGCCGCGAGCCGGATGACATGCTGGACCTCTCGGTCCGTGCACGATCAGACTTGGGTCTCCGTTTATGAGGCGGTAAAGCTCTCGTCCTCTCTGGTTATTATTGCGGCTATTCCAGAGCCCTTGTTTCGCGTTGAGGTCTCCTGCAATGCAAACCACTGGGTGTAGGTTCAGTAAGGTGGTGTATTCTGCCTCATAGAAGCGATAGTCAGGTGCGCCATAGGCTGCTATCAACAGCGTACAGGCCACCGACGGCAAGTCGGATGGTGCAGACTCAACGTGCTGAGGCGCAGGAAGGTAGAAGTGTGTGTGTGGTGATATTTTAATGAAAATGACTGTTCCCCTGTCGGCCTATTCCATCGGACCGGTGGGTGACGAAATTAGGCAACGAAAAATCAGTACAAGCCTGAAAGTGTGTTTCACAAACCGTTAGAATTGTCAATTCCATAGGACTGTACAAACTCAAGAACGCTAGGATACTGTGCCCCTATCCCGTTTGCATTCCAGAACGCGACTCGTAATGGTCTCCGGACAAGTCTGGGTGCTATTACAGTGCGGTACATGGGAACAGATCCTCGAGTGTTTTGAGGAAGATCGATTTTTTCAGAGCGTTGTAGTGTGCGTCATTCATTACCCGCCTGCACTCTCTAAGTTCGGGGAGAATCCTGTGGAGGAGATCGCCGAACCACATCAACGTCTCTCTCAGATATAGCTGTCGCCGCAGTTAGGAGCGGAGTGAGAGGTACTGTGACTTTAGCTGATGCTGGATTGGTTACTGGATTTGCAGTCTCCGCCTCCTTGGGCGGGGCTTGTTACTGCTTCTTCTGAGGGGCAACAGTTGGCTTTGTTGCCTGCTGCTGTGGAGCAACAGTAGGTTTTGCTGCCTTCTTGTTCTTCTTGGGCCTCTGTGTCTTGAGCTGGCTAGTCTCTGTGGTTGTAGGTGCAGTAGCTGTCTGCATTTCCTCCATTGGGTCGGTTACAGATTGTTCTGCCCGCTCTACGGTTTGCTCCGCCCTAGCTAGGGCTTCCGCAAAAGATACGCCAGGTCGGACTATCCTCTGCTTCGTCACGCAGCCCTTGTAGACGCTTACGTGATCCTGCTGGCAGTTGGTGCATCTCTTCTCTTCCGGGGCTTTATCGCAGTCCCTCAGAAGATGGGGTCCCGCACAACGCAGGCATACTTGCTTTCGCTCGCACGCCACGCTGGAGTGTGGAAACCCCATGGATCTGTGGCACTGGACTGGTCCACTTTGGGCGTAGAATCTCTCGATCCTAACGACCGTACGCAATAGCTTCCGGACGGAGTTGATAGGTTGCTCCGACTCTCCAGCGACCTTGTTCACATTGACCAGGAAGAGAGGCATGTGAACTCTCACAGGAATTTCTTCCGTAGGTATTGACTTCTTCAGTTGTGCAACTGAATTCACTTTGATTCTGTGCTCCTCGAGCAGAGTGGCCTTCAAATCTTGAGGTGGGCACTCGGAGACAAGATCCCTTATGACCCTCCTTTCAACTTTAGGACGCTGAGGAGAGTAGCAATAGAAGGGGATCTCCAGTCCCCTTAGCACCTATTTGGCAGCCTCGAAATCGGCAAGGCTGAAGGTTTGGATGTGAACTTTTCGAGGTTTCCTCTTTACCTCGAAATCCTTCACTTTAGAGGCCAGCTTTCGTATTACTGCGACATGGTTTTTAAAGATGTCCGCCATTATTGGCTGCATATTGGGCCCCCTTTTGGGTAGGGGTTGCTTCTCTCCAAGTGCAGGTGGTTGTGGTTGTCCCGTGTTTTGGGGACCGGAGTTGGTTTTCTTCCGCCCCTTAACGGCAGTGAAGTCGTCAAGGTCGAACTCTCCCTCTGACTCAGGCAGAGGTGGGTAGGACGAGGGGTCCATGGATGCTGATGGCGTTGGTGTTGGGTGTCTTTGAGGAGCCGTAGCCTTCCTCTTTAGGCTTTTTTGTCTTACTAGTGGTTCCCATAGAGAGGGGATGGGTGTTAGTAGAGGGTTGTTGCCCGTCTTGGTCTGTTAAGGTCGGCACACGAGACATTGACCTTATACTCCGAACATGACAGCAGTAATCCCAAACAAAGGTGTGTCTACTCTATAAGTTCTGGCTTTGCTAGTTGGGATTAGGTCGAGTATTGAAATTTCTTGTCCCTTAAAGCCATTCAAATAGCTGCAACATGTCCAACAGCTACGGAAATAACTACCCAGCGTGTACCTGTTTATGGTTTGGTTCGTGTATACGAGTGCGTCAGATTTAACCAACTTTCTGTTAAACATGTAATTGTGAACATTAATGGATAAAAGTGATGAGAAGTAGCTATTATTACTGCTTGAGGAAATTACAGTTTGAAGCTTTATGTTTAGTCTTGTATTAATAATTAGATGTAAAAAGGTATATTAATGAACGAAGGCTTTCACGGCCGGCGTCTTGATGAGGAAGCCCATGGGCCCACGGTCTTTTGTTCCGGAATCTTTTCACCGGAAATAAAGATTTTCAGATTACCTGAATTAAAATATATATATATATATATATATATATATATATATATATTTGGCAAAATACCCAAACCGCGCAGAAGAATGTTGAAAATTATTCGTTAGGTATATTACAATCATTAGACATTATAAATTAAATTGAATTACTAATTAAATGCATATCTTGAATTTTCTGGGAACACTCGTGTAGCCTTCGTAGTTTTGACGTCTTCGTATAATTCGTAAACTGTAAGAGATAGTCTTGCTGCAAAAAATGAATTTATTATCAAAGCACGATATATATTAAATAAATATATATATTATTACTTTTTTGAAATCTAGATAGCATCTGTAAATCACTATCGCTTTAGTTTAAATTGCTATCATTACATACACCAAAATCTTTACATGCATAATGAAGATTTATAAATGTATTAGGAAGAATCGGAATTTATAGAAGAAACTAATAGATTAAATAATAATGGTTTGCAAGAATAGTCTGTAGTGGAGTGATTGCCTGATAGAGAGTTTCATAAGAATTCCATCCATAGTTAATTGTTTTACTACATTCGTGCCCTAATTTAAATAACTTCCTCTCTCTTTTACGATTTCAGTAAATAATTTCCAACGTAGTTTATAAACTTTAATTTTAACTTAAATAAAAGTTGATGAAGGTCTATGTATTCCATAAGATATGCACTGTGAATCAAATCATAAGGAGCCGCACTTAATAAGTGTTTAACGAGTAAGAAAAGCTGCAGAAATAATTCGACTTGGGATTAAAATTACAGTGAACCTGTAGTAATCTATAAACCTTTTGAGAAGGAAAGGTCACTTTCTCGTTTGTAAAATTGAAATGAAGTAGGCAAATGTAGTCCAAGCGGTATGACGTCTTGTTGACAACCTGTAGGTCTGACTATGATTAATGGCTGGGAAAAGTTGCCCGGTCACTATCCTATCGGAGTTTTCCTCACCTTAAATGGCAAAAGGGCATTGTCTTAACCTTCTAAATGTTTCGAAATATACTGCGCCGGATTCCTGAAGCATTCTTCACTCTAAAGACCCAATATTCTGATTATGTTACACTAATCCTGGCTAATTCTTTTGATATTAATATATTTGCTACCATTTAACAAAGGTAGTCATAAAAGCAAGTTAAATATTTTTCTAAATTGATTTATCTCAGATAACAAGAGCAAGCAGGGCTGGCCCCGCTGCTGAGTCAGTGGAGCTAGGTGTGCTAGGGGTCCTGCCGTGCTAGGGGTCCCGGGTTCGATTTCCTACGGTGAAGTGGGGATTTTTCTCCGACCAAGA
The DNA here is from genome assembly GCA_030765055.1 of Mantis religiosa. NCBI lineage: Eukaryota > Metazoa > Arthropoda > Insecta > Mantodea > Mantidae > Mantis > Mantis religiosa. Next base: position 167,444,495 of record CM060951.1, read on the forward strand.
TAACTCCTCATCTTCCCCAGAGTTGGAAGTATTAATGAGAATGTGTGCGTGATCTAATGAGTAAAACCCAACGAATACAAGTTAACACCGTCGATATGTTCCAAAGGAGAAAGGCCGCGGATATGACCATTGGAGTTAAAGGCGGGATATAAATGGAAAAAGTGACAATAAACAAGCACAAATGACTAAAAAACAAAATAAATAGCTAAAGTTATTTCTATAGAAATTTAATCTTAGGATGATAAGGGGGCTGATATTGAAATAATTGAGTAACAATATTGATAACTATATAATGAAATGATAAACATAAAATTACAGTAAATAACTTCCATATATTAAAATCAATGCATACCATAGAAAGAATAATTTACAGATTTGTCAAGGGATAAAACATCATCTAGTAAGGAAGGTTAAATGTTGAGGAAAGCAGTTAGAGTAAGAGTAAGCAGTTTGAGTAAGATATGACATTGAACTCATTCGCCAAAATATTCTTCACTCCAGGTTCGGATACTTAGAACTCAGAAATTAAAATTCACAGTATTTCAGCTGCGAATGAGAATTAAATATTTGGCAACTTAGGAACTTTTACGGGACTTATGTTGCTTTATTATGTATTTCTTAAATTGGTGTTCTTTATTTCGTCGTTTTATCTCACTTCTAACCAAAGCGTTTTACCGTGGTCGATTAGCGGCAGTCTATCAGCGCCTACAGAACGCGCCAACATACTCCACGGCGTCACAAGGGAATTATTCCAGGGACACACGGCAATTTAAGTTTCTCATTATTATGACACATTTATTTTAAACCTAATTTTATTAATCGGAAGTTAGCAGATATGATATTTCATAGTTTCCGTTTCTTTGCTAAGATGAACACTAATTTGTCATATCAACAGTGGGAGAAAAAAAGCTTTTTAATATATCCTAGTTGTTTCATTAATGTATTTTTAAAATGCCCTCCGTCGCCCACTTTTGCCTAGGTGAAGAGAAAAACTTAGAGTTACATTTGTATTATATTACCTGTGTTATTGTATTAATTTGCTGTATTCATTGAAACAAATTAATGAAAAATTTGTGTAAAAGCCTATATTCAACGTTCTCAAAAGTATCATTTGTTCTGGAAGTTGCTTGTTTGAAGAAGCTATATACAAATTTTCAGCTTTATTTTAATCTTATATGTAACAAAAGAGCTTTTGAAAATTCCTGTCATCACAAGAAATACAATCAGATATTCATTAAAGATTATTAAGAGCAGCTACAAAATAATAATGAATGTGGGCTTAACCAATGCAGTGATAGTGCTCTCTAGGCGCTGTCAGTTCCACAGCGAGCGGTCGACAGATGTGGAAGATATCTCTCTCTGTCTCTTTGAAACCGCTTAGCTCGTTAACTGAGCTCTGTAATCACTCTGATGTGTTGGATCTATAATGCAAACATATCCTTAAATTCTATATAAAATTTCGAAAGTCAAAAAACACGAACTATTCAAACATAATTCTTCCTGCAGTGATTTTGAGGTTTCATCCAATTGAAGGGTGTACCTGGAATCACCTGTACTTCTAACGTTGTGCATTTTGCGTAGAAATTTTAATCTTTCAGTAACAATATCACTTATTTCAAGCATCAATTTGCGAATATCATTGGTTCTCCTATGTTTGAACCCAAGAGATTTCAAAATGTTATACACAGAAGATATAGAGTCCGTATATTCCATTTTATTCCTCATTAAATTGGTCAGCCTTTTCGGCATTTGGATATTCATGCTTTTCTTATAAATAATAAATAGTTCCAAGTGAAACACGTTTTTGAAAATCGTTTAAGTTGGTAGCGTGTTTTGTCACCGCTCAGTGTTTTCCAGAAGACTTAAATATGCGAACTTCTTATTTAGTACTTGGCTTCTTTAACAATGTGCATCACAGAATGGGCACTCACACGTCATTAATTCTCTACATTGAGCGAAATTTGTATGTTCATAAACTTCTTTAATACGAGTAGAAAGGCTGCTTGAAAAACGAATACTCATGGAAGATAATATTTCTAGCGTGCCCATGTAAAATCTTACGAGCTGCCTCGCAGTCACTACTAGGCACTCTAGTAAGGACTTGCTAAGCAACATATGTATTAAATTTTGAAAGCAAGCTTGCGCTGTTAAAAGAACACAACTTTACTCAATGCAAGTTATAGAATGCATCAGAATGTGTCTGTTTATCTTCATAGACCGTTATTGATTCTTTTCTTTCTGGTATTTTTTAAGCGCGCAAAAAAAATAATCGTAAAATTAACTAATCTTATGGTTCAGAAAAGCGAGCTGGTATGCGTTGAACTGTACAACGTCGCAAGCACCTCACCTGCTAGTCAGCGATAGACCAGCCACGCCTAGTCCCACCTTATGTTCATTCCTATTTTGCAGCTACTCTATTTCTTCCGTTGTTTTATGAAGCGGTGCTATTACCTTTGGCAAGTAGGGTAATCCTTCAATACTGAATGAACAATCCGATTAGCGGCTAGCTTTGGTGCTCCTAACGTAGCAATTAATGACTTCAAGCCTTGTCATGGCAGAGATATTTGTGGGTTTGCAACTGTGTATGTGAAAAAGTAAACTGAAAAGCAACCAAAAGGCAGGAAAAATTCATATTACTTAATCTTTAAACACTTCAACCGTTGTGTATTTTAATGCCTTATAGCTCCGAGTGAACGTTCAATAAAACTATAGCAAACGCTTATTTTCCGTAAACAACACATAACATCATGACATATAACAATAAGAACACCATGAATTGGTCTGGAATTTTCAACTGTTTTTAAGTGCAAATTAGGAAACATCATACAAATTACACAATTATATTACACAATTTCGCAGTTAACTATAAAAGCTAAAACTGGGAAAATGGTGGAAATTAGGCTGCATGTGCTATGACTACTGTATTTTCTTCCCACACGGACAGAGTAGAAACTATACTTCAACAATTTTGTATAACAGCTGTAGTGATTAAAACTTGATCATTATCTTGATAACGATCTCATGGTATTTAACAACAAATGCATCTAAAAGTATCCTTGTAGTTTTTTCTTCTTTTTACTTTTTGAGCAAGTCTTCATGTAGCAATAGTGTTCACCCGTGTTTATTGAAAAGTCTGTTATGATTCTTTATTTATAGCAGTAATTTATATTTGTCAGTGACATATAAAATGGCTTCCTGGAACTGACACTGTCCAAACTTAGGTTTATTCTGAGAGGTTTTCCTTAAACTGAAGCACTCTAGCAGCTACTGAGAAGGGACTATTAATCTTCTTTATGATGGCATTAACAGAAAAGCATTTCTCAGTTTTCGTATAGCCAGTGCTAGTCCCACGAACTTTTATGGTCCTGCAACATTCCAAACAGTTGTTCCGGCGGCCATTTTTAAAAGTCTCTATTCTCCTCCATAGTCCATTTCATATCTTCGTACATGTTCCTTTGTAGAAATTGCTTTTCTCCCCAGTTTCTACACCTAAATATTGATATTTTAACACCGCTATCTACTTGTTTTGCGGTACAAAATCTAAGACATCATTTTATAGTGTTTTCTTTTTATTTCCCTTCATTGAGCATCGATTTTTCTCTTTAAAAACTAAATTTTTATAGCTCAAAAATGTCTGAGAAATAACCACACCATCACTCCAAGACTCAAAATATGAAAATGTTCACAAAAATGTCTAAAACTAAGACATTTAATTTGTTAAAATTAGTGTACCCAAAGTATAAATTAATTTATACATGAGCATAGTTACTAAAAATTTTAATTATAACTTAACAACTAATCAAACATCTTCTATGTATATATTTGTTTCTGATCTTATTTGAAGAATCAGGAAATAAAATTCAGAAAATTACGAGGGAGGGTCAAAAAGTAATGCCTTTTATTTTTTGCCTTAAGTAAGTTATGTGAAAACTTTGAATTTGGCGCAATTCCTCAAACCTTCTCCAATCTCCTGCAGTACTAAGTTCCTAAGTCCACAGGTGGCAGCACTGCATCCTCATCCAAAATGACTGACATAGAGAATTGTATTAGACAGCGTTCTGTGATTGAATGTTTGACTGCGGAAGGTAAAGCGCCAATTCGCATTCACGAAAGGCTAAAAAGGGTGTCAGCACTGATAGACGATGGGTCCGTCGCTATAACGAAGCTGAAGGGCAAAGAACATTGGCAGATGAAAAGCGAAGTGGCAGGCCAGTGACTGCAGTGACTCCATGCAACATTCAGCAAGTCGATGACATCATTCGTGGTGATCGCCGGGTAACAACAGGTGAATTGTGATGACGATTATTCAACAACTGGGTTACTCAAAAGTTTGTTCACGTTGGGTACCAAGAATGTCAACCGCACAAAACAAAGAAACAGGGAAAACAATGGCCTCCGAACACTTGCAGGGCTTCAATTTGGAGGGAGAGGAGTTTATGGAAAAAATTGCTATTGGAGACGAAATGTGGGTTCATTTTTTTGAACCTGAATCAAAGAGTTAGTCAATGGAATGGCATCACACAACGTCACCGAAGTAAAAAAATTCAAAACTCAGCGGTCGGCAGGGAAGGTTTTGGCGACAGTGTTTTGGGATGCAGAGGTTGTGCTTGTGATTGATTTTTCGGAGCAGGGATGCACAATAAATTCTGTCCAATACGTCATAACTCTCAAAAAGCTGAAAGTGCGTCTTCGCCGAGTTCGCCCAACAAAAACTATGGCGGATGTTCTTCTTTTGCATGACAGTGCAAGACCACACACCAGCCGTTACACCACTGCAGAAATTGAGAAATTGGTAAGTCTTACCTCACCCCCCATACAGAACTGACCTGGCACCATCAGACTTCCATCTGTTCGGGCCACTACAGGAAGCTAATCATGGGATTCATTTTGAAGATGAGGAGGCTGTGAAAACGTCCGTGCGTTAAGGGCTTAGGAAGCAAGACCGTGTGTTTTACCACACTGGAATACATACCCTAGTTAAAAAGTGGACCAAAACTGTGGAAAGCGAGAGAGATTATATTGAATAGTGACAAATTAATAGTCAATGTTGTATTGTTCAAGATATGTAAATAGAGAAAAAAATGGGAGGCATTACGTTTTGACCCATCCTCGTATTTTGAAGCAGATCTTGTGATTAAGCCTTTGGATTTATACAAAATTAATTAAGAAAGAACAGAGTTTACCAGTATAGCAGCTTGATTGTATGTAGACATCTGTGAAAACACGCAAGTATTTTTTTAATATAAATTAGGAACGGCATTGAAAGATGCTCCCCTGGCAATAGCAGGCCCTCCACCCTAAAGCAATTTTTCTACACTAACCGATAAATAAAAATATAACTTTTCTTAAGATTTCCAGTGAAGGATAAACAAACTTACTTTTATTTCTCCATTTAATAGTGCAGTTTCTGACGTGTGAAAATGATCCTTAAGTAAAACGTCAATATTATAAAACATGTATACTCCATATAGGTAAATAAAGATATCAAGCGAAAATAACATAATTAAAAATTATGTAAAACAATAAGCTTTATTGCCACTCAACTATCGAAACTTACTCAATATAAATCTATGCATTTTATAATCTATGTCCCTTGATAAAGCTTATTATATACCTTAGAAATACCTATGGTTCTAAAATTAAAGAATGCGGGTAATTGAATCAGAATACGGATTTGATACTAATAGTAGAAGGCTTCTTGGTAAAACAAGATGTTTTAAGAATCTGATAAGTTCAAATACAAACATGTGTTAGTTATCTTTTAGTCCTTTGAGCATGATTTTATATTTTGTAATTATTTGGGTTTATTATTAATGAAAGATAAAATGACAAGATTCATCTATTACTTAAGCAACACACTTTGATATTCGAATTTAATTCGTGGGGTCATTAATTTCTCCGGTTTATACCCTGATGATCAATGCATCACCTTTGACACGGTCGGCCGCTTCAGCGATGAACTGTCAGATCTTTGTCTCAGGCGAGAATTGTGATAAAAACCCAGTTAGTCAGACATTACTTTAATGGAGTTTAATAATGATCAATTTGAAATAAGTTGACAACTGTTAAGGTTAAAGAATTAAACCTGTTCTGAATATTATGATTCGAAACGGATTATCTACCAATTTCTGATGTATTCAGACTTTATGGCTTGAAAATAACTGTTTCCGTAATATAACTGCGAACTGTGGGCTGTCACTACTCGTAGAAAAGTCAATCGTGCACGATTGCTCAGGTGGTTTCGTCTGTGACCCGCATTTGGAAGCCCCGGGTTCATTCCCGTGGCCGACTACTTCACCCACGGGTTTGTTCAGTGTTTCCCTGGATAGGGGAATTTTCTGTCCTTGCATTTCTTCTCCATTAACATTTCATATCAACTTCCATCTGTTGGTAGGCCGCGCCGTGGCTCAGTAGTTAGACCGCTTGGCTCTCACCAAGGCGGCCCGGATTCGATCCCAGGCGACCGCAAAGTGAGATTTGTGATGGACAACACGGCGCTGGGGCTGGTTTTCTCCAGGACCTCCGGTATGTAGTAAAAGCGGGCGTTAAACACTGCACATTTAATTTTCCATCTGTTGGTCTCTTTCAGGGTATAAATGTCGGCGGTGCATGGCAGGATGAATATTCTCTGAGTAAACCACTTCCTCCTCCGGTACATCGGATGCCGGTCTCCAAACCCAGGTATCATGATGGGACTCTTTCCCACTGTATAGTGGGATGTTCGTTGCCCTTGCCCGCCTGGGGAAGTTTTCATCTAAGTTTCCCTGCCCTCTGCACTGTCGTGGCTCCCTGGGGTGGCCTCTTGTTTCCTCCCGGGGATGCCCCACTTGGGATTATAGTACATACAATAAGTCAAGTTCCAGTTCCGTAGAAATGTCACGCGGAAGTCGCTGCTAAATGTTCATAATTCGAGCGCGGTCCTTAATTGTTTGGGATGCCCATATTATTAATCACAGTACACACTTCTCCAACGCTGTAATAATTTAAAAAGTACCCATATTTTAGAAATACAAGCTCTTTTATTAACCTAAATTTGTGTTCATGGTCTACATAAAGCTGCCAGGCTGCCAATTCCTACCCGAAATGCTAAACGTAATGCTAAAATTCGGAGAATTTCCATTTTCTTTGTAATTTTTAGAATTATGTTTACAAATTTAGTAATTTCCCCTCCCGCGTCCAGAGATATGATTTCCAGGTACACTTAGAGCTACTGGTATTCTGAGTTTCACTGTAACTAGCTATACTAGGGCCCACTGATAACCTATATCTCATTGATGTCAAGATATTGTGATTGTTTATTGCAACTATTTACCTATATTTTGTTTATAAAATTAAAATCTTACCTAGTAGAATCTGTGAGCCACAGTTTTATATATTACTTGAAGGCGACATGTAATGTTTCAATGCTCTTTTTCTAGTTAGCCACACGGTCATGGCTATACCTGATTGAGCATTTTAATACAGCTTCGGGCCTTTTATGACATAGTTCTAGATTGGAGCACTGTCACGGAAGACCGAGATCCGTGGTTTGATTTCCTCTCGATCTTGGTTACTCTATATTATTGACTAGCTCATAACGGTAACTCCTGTGCCGTGCCGTAGAGGTTAAGGCGTTGAGCTTTGATTATCTGCCACGGAAATCGCTGGGTTCGAGCCCACCCTTTTGGACCTTGGATTTTAGGTCCGGTGTATAGGACCAGTGCCCATTCAGCATCGTGAGGAGTTTGAGGAGCTACGATAGGTCAAGGGGTGCCATGGTGCTGACACATCCCCCCCACCGAGTAATGGCTGGATGATCGCCCACCTCTGCCTTGAGTATTTGAGCCTGCGGCAGGCCATTGGGTGGGCAGGTCTGGCTCGCTCGGGGGCTGTTACGCCGTGGATTATTATATCTATTTTATATTGACAACTTGTTTATAACTGCGCCCTGAAACCGTCCTTGCCGTGCCTAATAAAATAATATCACTGCCTACCGTGCTAGGGGTCCCGGGTTCGATTCCCGGCGGTGGGGGTGGGGATTTTTCTCCGACCAAGATAATTCCCCATCTTCCCCAGAGTCTGGAAGTATGAATGAGAGTGTGAATGTGTGTGTGATGTAATGATAAAAAAACCAAAGATAACGAGTTAACACCTTCAGTATGTTCCAAAGGAGAACGGCCGCCGATATGACCATAGTAGTTAAAGGAACAAGCAAAAAAAATATATATATATATAATATTAGAATAAGTTCAAATAAATACACACACATAAAGTTATATACATATGAGCAGGGTAGGATTTGTGGAGCTCGCAGTTTAGGAACGCCAAGGTGAAAGGCCCCAGGTATAATAGAATACATTGACCCCTTTCAAACGGGATCACTGTTTGTGTAGAAAATAAAACGGTTTTTCCTAGGAACAGAGGAATTTATCAGACAAAAGAGCAAATATTTCTGTGAGCCTTTATAATAGCCACAACTAACTGTAGAGACTCACATTAAAGATACCGCCAACAAAGGGCGGCAGAGATTGAAGTTATGCGCCCCCATCTTCAGGAGCAAGCAGGTTCAATTACGAACGAAACTTGTCCTGTACAAGTCGTTCATCCTGTCGGTGGTCTTATACGCCTGCACGGCCTGGGCCAATGCCTCGAAATCCACAATCAAACACCTACAGACCATACAAAACTTATCCCTCAGGAAAATCCTATCCGTCCCTTTCCTCACCACCAACCGCTCAATACACCTGGAGACCAACTCCCCTACAATACCCGAGGCCATCCTCAAACGGGCCTCCTCCACCTGGGCGCGCATCAGAACTCATCAAAACACCAACATCAATAATATTGGAAAAGGCGAGCCGCAGCATCGCAAACATGCGAGAATAAAGATATTTTAAGTGACGGCGGCTCGCCCAACCAGCGCGCCCAGCATACCCCTCCAATACTCCCCGGCCCATGGCCGCATGTCATCACGGGCAGAGGCCGCAGTCACGGCACCCTGGATACAAGCCGCTCTCCAAACTGTCGCACAGCATAACTGCATATACTGTATATAGTGTATATAGTGAACAGTGGGAGTGAGTGAGCGAGTGTGTGTGACTGCGTGGGTGTGTGTGTGTGTGCGTGTGCGCGTGCGCGAAATAAGCGCAGTGTATATATGTATATATTTATAATTATTTATTTAAAAAAAAACTCACAAAAAAAAACAATAAACAACGAACAAGGTAACACTGTTCGCGGCGGCCGAGATAAGGCCGTTGTATGGGTGTTTAAAAAAAAACCGCCCAGCAACACAAAACAAAATAATGAAAAATGTAAAGCCATGTAAATCTTAAGCCTGTAAGCCGGGTCTTTTGTACCGGCACCAGGCGAATTGCTTATAAAATAAATCAAATCAATCGAAAAAAAAAAAGAGACTCACTGGTACACCTGACAGCGAGGGGGCAACTCCTGAAAGTGACGGCGGATGGGTAACAGTCCCATATACACTTGCGGACTCAAACTAAATTCACCAGTTATCTAGCAGTGACTGAATGAACGTGCATAATTTACAAAGACATTAAAGTGTGCCAAGATAGTCGTGTGTATTTTCCTTCATATCTAGGACGTCCTAATAGATAGGTTTCAAAGCTAGAGCAACCTCAAGAAAACCCCGACATCCCAAATCATCACCCATCCGCGTGAAATAAATTATGAGGTGTCGAGCTACAGCGACAGGACGACAATGGGCGGCCTCAGCCCTGTTGGTGGAACATACAGCTGGCTGCTTGAAAACTGCATATTCTATACTCAACGACACGTTCGCATATTTCATATGTTCATTACATAACTTAGTAAAAAACAGCTGGAACACAAAACACGTTCTTTAATAGTTTTAAGAAACATGTTATATAACGCAATTATAAAACAAATTTGTTCTTCCTGGAATAAAATATGTGATCTATTAAACGACATGCTCAGTGTAATACATATGTATAATAAACATATTCATGTGAAAGAATAATTTATTTCCATTAATTAACCTAATAGTGGTTAACTATAAAGCCCGGGCCTTAAAGTACTTACATGTAGTAAGTCGCCATTAAGGTGGTTGTCTCATGTGTTTATGAGAACTCCTAAGTGGTTTACCGGGAAAATACGAGTCAGTTGGAGAATTTAATGTCATATCGGCACGTTGGCCATAGTAGCACAATGGTAGTGCGGCTGGACGGAAACCAGAAGATCCGTGGTTCAAATCCCGGCTATGGCATTGAATTTTTCAGTCTGACTCTACGTTTCCACAATTTAGCCTACACACGGCCAGTGTGAAAGAATAATTTATTTCCAAACATATTCATATTTTATAATCGGTATTAGAGATTAGCTTATAATATCTGTTTACCCTAGCCCGCCTCGGTAGCGTAGATGGTAACGTGTCTGCCTCACGTTCAAGACGTCCCGAGTTCGAATCTCGGTCCGCATGAGTTACCTGGCTAAGGTTTTTTCTGGAGTTTTACCTTATCCTTAAAGACGAATGTCCGGTAACTCTCAGCTCTAAGGGCCCCAGGCTCATTTAAGCATCATTTCACCCATTCCATTCATCACCCGATATGTCTTAACGTTGGAGGACGTAAAATGAAAACAAAAAATCTGCTTCCCCTGAAAATGCATGTTTGGCAGCAAGAGTTTATAAACTTTTACTGTACATCTACGTATTTTGATTAAAGATAAACACCTAAAATATTTATTTATTTGCATTTGCTATAAAATACGTTATTTTGGAAAATTAGAGGAAACGGTTCCATATTGAAAACAACAGCCATATAGTGATTTTAAAAGTTATATCAATAGCTAAGCTAAGTAACTGTATACTTCCTTAAACGAGGACAAAAACAGAAGCAGTTTAGTTTAGTTATTGTTTGTAATCTTAACCTTGTCATAAGTTAAAATTAATGGCTCTGAGAAAAGTCATACCTAGCGTTTTTGTAGTTCAACGTCATTACATATAAGTAAACAGCTTTCTCCTGCACCAACAAACACTGCTGGTAAAAGTACTCCGACATTGCAATAGAAACCTTTCTAAAAATATTTTGTTTCTTTTCGCTTTGACTGTAACTTCAACACACGGATAACCCAGGATTTTAAAAACTTATTAGTGAATAAGATTTTCATGGTTCATATCCCACCATGACGTCAGGGTATCGTTCCCAGTTTTCCCATCTTAGTTGTAATTTTATTTGCCTACATTAACTCTGAAACCATTAACAGCATCGAAAATTATGATACATACAATTTTTTTTTTTGCTTTAAATTGATAAAATGTTTATTAATACTAAAGTGAATATCAACACTATTGTGATACATGAAGATTTCCTTAAACATTTACGATAATTTCATAGGCCTACATCTATGTGTTCGGAGGATAAAACTACTATGTAGGAAACGAGGTGCATGAAACGCTTGTGATTTATGTAATGTAAACAGGAATACATAATCGTACATTGGTAGCAGAAATTTTAAATGTCAGCTGCTCGTTTTTCAATCCTGCCTAATGTGTGTATTCTGTGATAAACATGATTTTTATTTTTTATGTCTCTAGACATTCACAATCTAGTTCTGTAAGTGATTCAAAGTAAAAGGTGTGTCTTTTAACGATGCTGTTGACTTCCGGGATAATATCAACACCGCCGGTATGCCGAAATTTAGTGCAAGAGCTCTTTTATATGACAGGGAATCTATTGACATGGCTGTCACTTTTAAGCTCACTAGGCCGGGTTTGAGCCCTGATTTGAATAAGTTGTAAGCGCTTAAGAAAATGAGCCACTCAAACTTATGGGTACAGGTTATTATGAACTAATTAATAGGTTTTTAGTTAATTGATGGAAATTAATAATTTCTTCATACTATCCGTATATAGGCTAAGGTTTTTGATTGGCATTGAATTTTTCATGTAGACTCTATCAATCAAAAATCTTAGCCTATGTACGGCTAGTATGAAGAAATTATTAACTTCCATCAATTAACTAAAATAATAAGTGTTAAATGATGAAGCCTGGGACTCAAGTACTTACGATAGTAAGTCGCCACAAACGGTGTATCTCGAATGCGAGAGCCCCTAGTGGTTTACCGGGGAAATGTATGAGTTAAATGGAGAATTTAAAGTAACGACGGCAAGTTGGCCATGGTAGCTCAATGGGTTAGAGCGAAAATATGGAAACCAGGAGATCCTGGTTCAAATCCCGGCCATGGCATTGAATTTTTCATGTTGACTCTATCAGTTAATTAATAGGGTTATCTAAATAATTCCCATTCCAAAACAATGTTAAAAAGAACATATGTTGTGACAGCACTTTCAGCTGTTTAACGTTTTTAATTTCTTATATATATATATGTATATATAACGTCCTCCAACGTTAAGTAATATCGGACGGTGAATGAATTGGGTGAAATGATGCTCAAATGAGTCCATGGTCCATGGAGCTTAGAGTTACCTGATATTCGTCTTGAAGGACAAGGGAAAACCCCGGAAAAACCTTATTCAGGTAACTCACCCTGACCGAGTTTCGAACTCGGGATCTCTTGAACGTGAGGCAGACACGCTCCCATCTACGCTACCGAGGCGGGCTATTTTAATTTCTTTAAACAGTTTATATGCGTTGGATGGTTAAAATTTTCAACGTTTATTTAACAAATTGGTGTTATTAATACTTCATAAAATTCATAGTGATAGCTTTAAACCTTGTAGAGATTTCGTGCAAAATGTATGCTGTTGCATCTCTGCATTTCCTGACTGCCTTAAAAGGAAAAATGCTGTACAATTCGCCTGTTCTTGGTAACGCATTCGTTGGGTACACCTTAACATTGTTGTAGGTAGGTAGGAGTGATGTAACGGTACGCGATGCAGGAAGCAGCCTAGTTGTAAAGGCTGGGAAGTGGACTGGAGAAGTCAGACAGCCCGAGGGGACCGGCCTGAAAGTGAACGAGCGCCAGTCAAGTTCACGGCTCTCGTCTCAGTTCATTAGCACACCTGGTGTTGTTCACCTCTCTTCCATCTCCAAATGGATGTGTTACTTAACAGAGAAAGCCCATTGTGTAATGGCTTTCAAAACACATCAGCCTACTTTAAATCTGCTGTTTTCCTTTATCGTAGAGATGGACTGTTCCCCGTATTGAACCGGTGTCGAGCCGTATATGCTCGTTGCTCTAGAGTTGACATTCCATTTTTTGACCTGCAAAGAGCAAGCAATGTGTAAGCATATAAAACCGAAAACTACTTTGTGACTCACATAATTTTTTATCTAACAGTATACACATATCACCAAAACATTTTTTCTACACACAAAGCTTTCACTCAAAAAAAGAAACCACAAAAGCTTATGGACCAGCCGTCAAAGTTAGTTCTTCAATACGTAGTCTTTATGCAAATAATTTGGTCAAAATGAGAAACTAAACGGTGGTTCATGCCGGAAGTATGCTGTGATGAGGTGCGGTTATTTGAGTGCTCTGTTCATTAAGGTGCGGTAGATCCAAGTTAATCAACGATGCCACGGAATGCCTGGTTGATGAACAATTTCCAAACATATTCCCCTAAAATACGTTGTGTGCTTCTTTCTGTGAAGCTTCTAAGACAGTGTTTCTTTCTAGATATGTAAAAAGATGCCAATTTTTTTTTTTTTCAATTTTTCCTTGACATTTAAAATCTCTTGTAACAACGTGATTATGTATTCACATTACACAACTCTCAAGCGTTTTATGTATTAAAAGAAAATATCTAAAATGTTTAAGGAAAAGTTATATTTTAAAACAAAATTGTTTAAACAAATATTTATACTTAAGGAAGCTCTTATTTTATAGTGTCGCAAAAGTGCATTACAAAATGATTTAAATATAGAGGGGAGCAATAGTAAAGCAAACGGACATAATAGATAGAGTAAACATGAAAAATGCAATGCCACGGCCGAGTTTTGAACCACGGATCTCCTGATTTCCGTCCAGTCGCTCGAACCCATTGAGCTACCATGGCCAACCTGTCGTCATGACATTAAATTCTCTATTTGACTCGTATATTTCCCCGGTAGACCACTAGGGGCTCTCGCATTCGAGATACACCGTTTGTGGCGACTTACTATCGTAAGTACTTGAGTCCCAGGCTTCATCATTTAACACTTATTATTTTAGTTAATTGATGGAAGTTAATAATTTCTTCATACTAGCCGTACATAGGCTAAGATTTTTGATTGATAGAGTCTAGGTAAAAGTATGCATTGATGAAGAAGCAAGTGCTATTTAACAGTAGTGCGGAGTGAACCATATTCATATGAAATTTTTACTATCTGTAAATGTTCCAATTATTCTAGAAGTAGACGTGTCAAATGAATATTCCACAGAGATCAGAACTAAATCTATCAATTTAGATTCATAGAAGTTGTTAATGATGCAGTGATGTGAAATGACCCAGTTGATTATATTTCCACCTGATTCTAAAACCTTTTCGTTGCCTTAGCAATAAGGAAAGGGAATAGAAGCAATTTTTATTTAAATCAGATGGGTATTTCGAATGCCTTCAAATCTTCCGATTCTCTTGCCTTTACTTTTCATAACCTCAATACTTTTTAACTGTAAGCACATTCAAAGAATGTCCAAGATAACAGAATGTATTCAAATGCTATGTCTAAAGCTACTTTCCTCTGTTTTAAAAGTATAATGGAAAGATTCTAAGCTAAGTGTTGTTACTTTACAGCTGATACGCCAAACCTTTGCAGTTCCCTGCATTTGCAGTTTATACAAGAGAATTAGATTTTATCTAAATGTACTTAATAAATATAAAATGAAGCTAAATGTTAAAGCGTATGTCTTAAAAGAGGAGGAATCGATGAATGTGAAAGCACTTCTTTTAAAATCTTAGGTATTTGAATTTTTATTTTGATGTTTCTTCAAGGAAGACGATTTATTCGAATCGACCGAAATCGTTTAATTTTAGTCTGCTGTACCCCTTAAAGTCCAAAAGAGTTTTTTTAATATTTTTCTCCAGTAAACTTGGAAGAGATCAGCTCAGATCCTTATAGACATTTCAGGCATAACTTTAATAAAACAGGTTAATTCAGAAAAGGATCTGTAAAATTTAATGAACCAACTTTACAACTTATTCGGCACTTTTAATGGCTTTTTATGTAGAAAAGTCGTATGCTCCACATGTTCAACTTACCCTCCCCCCCTCTCCCGATATTGATATGTACATTTATTGTTGCATGTTTACGAAAGTCATATTTTATCTTTTAATTCCTACTTCTTTACTTTTTTATCTGAGAGTTTAATTCATGGTGGATTTAAATACAACTCATTCAACGCAAGGAACCACCTCACCTTCAATTGTTGACTGTTTAGTTACTGTTAACAGTACCAGTGGTGACTAATCGATTACCAGTGGTTATAATCGATACTGCGCCAGCCTTTGCACAGCTGACAGTAATTCATTCTATTTTCGTAAATATTTGTAATATTCAATATCGTCGGAAAAAATAGTATGATTTTCTAATACTGAAATCCTTTGTAGAAATTCGGAAAGGAAAGGACTTCATCTACTGGAGTTCATCTCGCATTTTGAAACTTCTTCCTCGCTCTGTAAAGGTGCAGTTGCCGTATTTGCATCATAAATTTATTACTCCTTGCTTGGGATGTGTTTCGAATTGGCTCCTAAAAATTATTTTACATCGGTTTAGACAGACCAGATGACATTAATATCCCTCAAGCATTTTCCTCGCTTAGCAACATCTTACATGATCTGTAGCAAGAAGAAAGCAAAAAATTTATTGATGTCATAGGAAAACTACTTCTGAACAACATTCCTTATAACTTCTGTATTGGACAACAGAAAACAACACTTATTTAGATCATCAACAGACAATGTTTTCTTAACGGTGCGTCACATTTCAACCATCCAAAAATCTGCATTGTGTCCCACAGCACTGTTAAACCCTGGACCGAGTCTGAAGATCACTGTTGCATATGTTGCCCTAGAAACTCGGCCACTCGGTCAGCGTTTGTTACTTCCGCAATATGAATCCATAAAGCTGTCCCAGACTGACCTTGGCCATTCACAGCACTCACACGATAACAACGCGGTCTATCCTTTTTGCATGTGAGCCTTGTTATTGTTGTCCCTAGAAGTCCCTGGATACGTAGCTACATATCAATGAAGGAAAACTTTAAATGCTATTTTGTGCACGAATTCTCTTCAAACTGACAATGTCCTCAAATTTGTTTCATCACATGATTTTGTATAATTCTGTAAACTATTCATTCAAAAGTCATTTTTATATTTTAAATATTACACACCTTTGCAGAGGCAGCTTTGACACTTTGTTGCAGGAAGATAAAAGCATACATGAGCCTGAGATGTATCTTTGTGGATTAAAAAGCAGATGGATGATAGGGTATATATTATTAAAATCTGTATGAGCTCTTGAAAAATGAAAGAAAATCACTCATTATTCCAAAACTATGACCTGGAACACACTGCTGTCATCTATAAGTGACAGCAAACACTTTCGAAATTGATAGTGTTATAGATCTTTAGGAAAAAAAAAAAAAAAATAGCAAAATAATGTCTCGAAAAATTTTGAGTGGAGAATTTCCTGAAAAACAAGACCTCGCATTCTTAAGGGGCATTCCCATAGACATGCAATCCGCCACACACACACACACACACACACACACACACACACACACACACACACACACACACACACACACACACACACACACCAATTTCTTATTTCCCTTTCAGACTAAAGTCAATTTATCCCATTACGTTTATTCATCGACTAATCTGACCACCTTATCAAAAATGTTCAACTGAGAAGTAAAAAGCAAAATATTAATTTCTGCTTTGAATTCAGGACCACTCAAGATGTTTGTCCCTGGAACCCCCCCCCCCCCCCCCAGGGGCCTACTTCGGTAGGTACGGGTTTGGCGCACCCGAGGTCCCGAGCCAACAGTCTCCCTCGTGTGGGCTGCTCTTCGTGGTTGAGGGAGACGGTCAACAGGCCCACCCACGTGTAGGGCGTGCGTGGAGACCCGTGGAGAAGGTTTTTAGATTTTTGTCTAGTTTAGAGTTTAGGATTTAGTGAACGAAATTTTTAGTAGGTTTTGATTGATGGTTTTTATGTACGTGTATTTTTAATAGGTTTTGTTACACTTGTATAGTTTTTAGAAAGTTTTATATCTGGCTTTTGCCATGACTAGTTTTTTAAAGGGCGCTGATGACCGCCGTAGTTGAGCGCCCTTATATATACCATCATTATCATCCCTGGAATCTGAGGTGCACACTGACCATGGGTTTCTGGCAGCAATGGTAGTGATATTTTGACTGAAGTTAGTGAGGCCAGTCGAAGAGATCAGAGACAGTGCTAATTTATTTGCCACGATATTTATATTTTTAATAGTATCTATGCGTTGTATTGCAATACAGACTTTAAGGTGAATCTTTTATTGTAGAAATTAAATTAGGTAAAAATGAGAACACTTTTGAGGCTGCTCCATCTACTCAATGTTCCATATCCTCGTGACCCCGGAGGCAGCACCTGGCATGAATCCCTTCTCCTTGGTTTGGAGGGGATAGATAAGACCTTAATTTATGAGGAAAACAGCCTAAGGGACCAAACCTATAAGTAACAGCAGGCATATGGGGCACTCTCCATCACTAAGTTTACTCAACAATGTACCGAGGGCATTTTAATAGTTCATAAAATCCATCAGTACTACACGGATATAACTACTAAATTGGACCTTCATTGAATTTCAGAATGTCATTTATACTCTGGTAAATAAGGGAAAATGAATAATAATAAAGCATTTAATAACAGGCATTCAAAATAAGAATATTAATACTACAGTAAAAATTAGAATAGAACACATAGTGAGTAGCATCAAAGGTGTAGAACAAGAGTTACCTATTCACGTTTGTTTAACTTAAACATCGTAAAGCTGTAAAAAGCTGGTGAACCTCTAAATGTAAATTTTATTGCTCAATATTTCATGAATTTTGCTCATGGTTTATTAATACTAAATACCAAGCCTGCATTAGCTCTCTGCTCACAGATATCTGCAAAGGAAAAAAATTTTGGACTCAAAAAGTGTGAGCCAAATAACTTAAGATTTATTTAAGTAATTTAAAACAGGCTGTAATTTCAACTTTTTGCAATGAAACAGTCAAATTATCAAGGGATAAAACTCTCTAGATGATAACATCCCCTAGTAATAATGAAATTACTGCCAATGAAACAATATTAACATTTTATAAGAAACGGCAACTGCTATTAACGTTTGGAGCTGAAAAGTGGTTATTATTAGCAACCAAAAATATAGAAGAATGAGGTTGCCGAGTTGAGTTTATTCATCCCCAATCGCTCGTTATATGCTGAAAAACCTGAGAGAGAATACTGAAATGCGCGAGGAATTGAGAAAAAGCCTTCTTGATACCTCACGGTGTTCATTTTTATCTGTAATTTTACCGTGCAAAATGTGACGTCATCAATAGCGGCTTGCGAATGCCTTAGATGTGTTGACAGCAGCTTTGAGGTATCTCTCTACCGATAGGTAAATATACTATTTGAGAAGTGGGTCTGTCCGCGTAACATAAAGGTGCGTAATTTCGCCTGGTGTGTAGATACGATAACAGTTTTTTTAAAACTACGTACTGCAATGTAATGTACTGCAAAGCTAATTATGCATACCATGAAGAATATACGAAATAATAAGTCAATGAACACTTATTTCAAAGTAAACATCTGTTATAATAGACATATATGCATAAAATAGAACTATTTCAATTTCATCTCAATTCTTTTCTATCACCTACAGTTTCCTCACAATGTAACTTCATTACAGATCACAAAATTAGCAGAACATGTTCTAGGAATGAAAAATAAATTAGTGTTACAATATGCACAAAGCTTTTATCCAAGTCTAAACAAGAAAATGTCTCTAGTACATAGTCTTATGTGTCCATTTTCTTATATTTCCTTTCTCTCTTCCCTTAAACACTGTCTGTATAGTGAGAAGGTCTGCTTGAAGAATTTCTGTCATAACGTTATGTATTGCTTCTAGATTGGAACCAGTCACTTTGTAGCGTCCAGAGTCTTTCTTTTTGCGAGTAACTGGTCCTGTATCTTGGAAATGTTTGATGCACCTATTGGTTTTAAAAGACATAAGGATACCAACACTAACAGACATTTTAATTAAGCGTGAGAATGACAAAAATTTTATACCTTATACTGATAAAACTTAAGACTATGTTGCTAACCAAAGTATGTGAATTTGACGGTACCTGGACACTTTCGACAACATTACGCTTCGAGGGACTTGTCTGAATGCTGGATAGCGTTGTATAAACTCCTCTATGAAGCTGTTTAAATTATATTTATATGTCGCACCAATTTTAATTCCGGTGCAAAAGTAACATTCAGCCATGAAGACGCGGTGCTCTGAGTTCATATCCAGGGGAGTTGGTTGTATTAGCTACCAGCGCAACCACACTCAGAGCGCTGAAATTTGCTTACTATTCCGCAAAACTTACCGTTCTTCTCGTTAGAGGGCAGTATGATTTCAAGCTAGACTCACCAATCAACTATGACGTCATTCTTGCTCAATCTGAGGGCGGGTAATCACGAATAAAGATGAACACCGTGTATTGTACTAGACAACAATGACACCAACATCAAATGAAAATGGCTAATTTGCAGAAGAGATCCTGAGGAGACTACGAAAAGATGGAACATTTATAATTACCTGGAAAAGGAACAAGCCTATTTGCTATAAACTATGAAATTGCCATGAATGATGAAATGTATGGTAAAGAAACAAACAAGCTGCACAGTTTTAAAATTAACAAATACGCGCTAATACTTACAGTTGTGCTTTGTTTCATAACATCTATGTATACAGCACCACAGTCGAAGAAGACCTTCCATACAATGGCACAACTTTAAATTTCCTCCCCGCAGGGATAAAGTGCGTCATAGATGCTCGTTTTTAGGTGAAGCACTCGTCATGCCGCCCTTAATGACTTATAAAACCTAATGCGACTTTGGAAGTCACTGTCTTCCACAGAGTGACGCTGGAGGAAGTTTAGAGAAGGTATAAACCTTACGTATTTGTGTCCAAGTGTCAATGATCAGGTACGCGCAATTTTCAGACAATTTCGGACATGGAAATAAGCACTGCCTATATCTCTGAACAATGTCCTTCATTCTGCAATTTTTGTGAATCTGTTGTCGATTGCCTGGACATTGTCGTCTGAAGTTCATACTGATGGTCTTCCTTTTGGATCAGCATCACCCATGCCTGTGCGCTCATGGTGACATTGTTGGCATTATTTCATAAGGCTTCAAATTTGTGCATTTTCCCCCAGAATCCCACAGTGAATCTCTCCAATCTGAGTTTTTCCAAAAAGAGCCGTACTGTCTCATAGAAGTATGTTTCTAGTTGACGCGCCGTTACACTCACATACTGTGATGCACCTCTTGTTACCATAGCAGAATTGTTTAACAAAGTACCATTTCTCTTGAGCAATGGTCTTAGCATGAAATTAAATATGCCACTTACTTGTAGTCTCTAGGTTCTTCCTGGTTTTCTAAGGTGGACAGATGTTTATATTTTGAAAAACGTTAGTCTGGAATAATCTTAGAACCTAAGCGATATATATCACCATTGAACATGTAATGGAAAGATTCACAAATAATTGTTTTCTTATAGATTCTTCATGCTTAAAAATATAGCTACTTGGCTCAACAGAATACCGTTTTAATACATTAACAGCAGCAGTAATTTGAAAAAGTACACAGGAAGCTTAACCAGTAAATGCTTGGCAACAGAGTGATCTATTGCATTGACGAGCAGAAACTCGTCGGAAGTATTCCTGTAAAATCATTAATTAACTCTGCGGCGGAGATCAAATGCCTTATTTAACACACCTATAAATCTGCGACAGCTAGGATGACAAAACACAAAGCTAGGAATAGAACGAACATAAACAGTCCTTGCCGCACAGTGATCAGAATCAAGCTTACGAAAGCGGATAAGTATCATGTTTGACGTACAATTTCTAAATCTCCGACGTCAGCTTAGGTACTTGATGACGGTAATGTATGGTCATAAACTTTAAGATTAAAGTTCAAGCATTCGAAGAATGTAATTATCCAACCATTAATGATAATTCATAGTTAGATATAATAGTTATGCAACTTTATCCGTGAATACTTCACTCCATGGCACAGGGTCGCAGGAATACCCGAAAGCGCAATTAAGTTAATTAATGGAAATTAATCATTTCTCCACACTAGCCCTATATAGGCTAAGGTTTTTGATAGATAGAGTCAACATGAAAAATTCAATGCCATGGCCGGGATTTGAACCACGGATCTCCTGGTTTCCGTCCAGTCGCTCTTAACCTTTGAGCTACCATGGCCAACGTGCCGTACTGACATTAAATTGTCCAGTTGACTCGTATATTTTCCCGGTAGACCACTAGGGTCTCTCGCATACGAGATACACCGGCCATGGCATTGAATTTTTCATGTTGACTGTAATCTATCAAATATCTTAGCCTATATACGGCTAGTGTGGAGAAATGATTAATTTCCATCAATTAACTAAAATAATAAGAGTTAAATGATGAAGCCTGGGACTTAAATACTTACGATGGTAAGTCGCCACAAACGGTGTATCTCGGATATGAGAGCCTCTAGTGGTCTACCGGGAAAATATACGAGTCAACTGGACAATTTAATGTCAGTACGGCTCGTTGGCCATAGTAGCTCAAAGGTTAAGAGCGACTGGACGGCAACCAGGAGATCCGTGGTTCAAATCCCGGCCATGGCATTGAATTTTTCATGTTGACTATCTAGCGGACTTAAGGTTTTAAAAAGTCTGATGTGCATGCTTTCTTTTCTTATTTTAGATTCAGGGAATCTCAAGGACGTATTTGAGGTGAAATCTCGATAGCGAATTTTTAGGTGGAATGCCATATTTCCCGTACTTACTCTACGTGCTGGAGAAATTATAATTTAAGTGTCATGCCCGGGATATGTGGCACGGCTTTTGGCTATAACGAATGAAGTACGATGGCAACTACTGACATAACATTCTGATTGACTCCCACTTTTCTCGGTAAACCATTAAGACTTACAGTACTCCTAGGACTGTAATTATAGGGATATGCTAATAAACAATTTGAGAGGGGGTTGTTATTTACCTGAAATAGTGCCAGTCAATTGGGTAAATAATATCCTACCGTCTTGTCTTTGTAGCTTAGTAGGTTAGAATAATGGAAAGAAATCCAAACAAACGTTGCTGAAATTCCTGCTATGGCACTACATTTTTCGCCCTTATTTTGTGCCTGTAATACAACAGCAAATTCTAAATGTTTAAAAATTACTACTCACGATAAACTCCCTAGTAAATCCGCCTCTATAACTAAAAATTAAAGAAGTAGCCTTTGGGTTAGTAGACTTATAGCTTACAACAGGTATGCCAAGTTTGACCCATTTAAATCACCTTATCGCATTATACTTAAACTGTTTTATCATAACTTATCAACCCTGGCTTACATTTATTCAGCACGTAACATGTTCAATATCGCTTGAAGATACACCTCAAGCAGCTGACATGAGGCAACCTAATTCCTCTTGGATAAGAGTTCAGAACTTCGCACTTAAAAGCAGATATGGACACAGAATGAAATGGTGTGCAACATTTTAGTCAGTGTTTTGTACAAAAGACCGTTGATAGTTGTAGGCAAGGGTTGAAATATTCCGAAACAACTCTTGACTTTCTAACGTTGGACATAAAACTTGAAATTTTCACGTGTATTTTTTATAATTAAACTACATGTTACATTAAATGTATGACCGTTCCCTTCCATGAGTTATTCTATGAATTACAGTTCCGCAGATACTATTCATGGCTTACTTTCAGTATGATTAAACGCTTTCCTAGAATTGATTTCAGGTTAAATGAAATTAATTAATCGTACTTGGCTATAATTTTAGAAGTAGGCACAACCCCTTTTTGATGCCCTGGAGAAAAAATTATGAATGTCAGATTATTTCTATGGAATGCATCTACTTAAATATGCCAAAATTTAAGACAATACCTGGCTTTAAATATTTCGAATCGGTTGACGCTAGAAAAACAATAGTTGTTCCCAGAAAAATGCGTATTTTAACTAGTTCTGTGCTTCTTTGAAATATGACAGAACTTCGATGGTTAAAGCCATATTAATTCACCTCCAGTAAAAAGAGTTAGGCATTACACACTCTCCAGAAATCTAGGCTATGACTGGAACAAGAGTTTTGTGCATAAGAGCACTGGTGTTGCGGAGGAAAAAAGCAAATTTCCCCGCACCCTGGCTTCCGAATCGGTGACTCTTCACCATTAGGGATCATATGTCAGAAAACTCAGGCAGTGACCTAACAGTGCGGAAATGTCATAATGAAACACCGTGCCGGGCACAGTGCTCCTGTGTGCTTGCTGCATAATATGTAATAAAATGTATCACGATCAGTGGGTATTATATACGTTCATTAAAGTAGGATTTAGTATCAATCATTTCTAGAACAGCTACTAAAATAAATCACAACATAAAAATTCGCAAGACTGCAAATACTTTGTGTGTGTTTTTCTATACCTAAATATTCCTTTATAATTTAATAAAAGCACTATACTTTTATAGTATTACTTGGAAGTTTAATTTAAGACATAAATAAAAATCTAAGCGAATGGCTTATTCATTTTAATAACCTTTGTTAATACGTATAAATTCGCATTTTTAATATTTCTGCTTGAGGCAGAACCTTTTTCACAGTTTGCCAGATGTTTAACATTAATATTAAGTAATGCAATATTCAGTTAAAATTAAGTAATTTATGAGTTATTTGTTTCACTTTTGCATTCTATATATAGCATTGAAACAATACTTATGATCTAGCTAGGCTGTAAATTATAATATTAAATTGTTGACCAGCCTGAAAATTCCTAGGATTACATCAGTGTGCCAGAATTTCACTCCGCAAGAGTTATTGGAATTGTCAGTAAATCTACTGACTTGAGGTTGTTGCTCTTAGATATAATTAGAAACCATCGATCTCGATCGGCTTTGAACTAGTGACCTTGGGTTCGGTAGGCCAGCATTTAACTGATTGAACCACCCAGACCCACACGGGTAGGTGACCGTTTACCATTGTGTTTTGTTGCAAATTCAGAGAGGATGAAATTAGAGATTACATTAGGGAACTTACGTTTGTTGTGGAAGTTACGTAGTTATCTGAGGTCTAGTGAGAGTGAGGAGAAATCTGAATATTTTTTGCACCTTTCCTACCAGCTGTCAGGAATTTCAACACTTAATCGCGATGTTTTCGGTTAATTATACAATAAGTTTGAGGAGCTGGAGACGGTTGAGGAGCTGCAGATTCGAATGTTCCAGCGTCACTCCAGGATTCCTCTTCAGAAGACAGTGCGCGATATCCGCTCACCAATGCGTGTAGATAATCGTGCAGAACTAAATAATGCTTCTAAACGGACTAAAGATCACGATCGTGAAATGGCTAATACTATGAGCATTTATAATTTAAGAAAGTAAAATACGCGCGAAGAATTTCTGTAGAAAACAAACCAATGTTTCTGAACATGGCCGGATGAATTTCCCCCTGACGATCCATTATTAGAAAGCACACTTAATAAGGAGAACAATATTACATGTTCTCTGAAATGGTAGTACCCTCAACGCGGGTGAAATGCATTTGAGATGTCCTGAATTCATTCCCCGACGACGCCCACTGTGATCCGTGATTTGTCGTGGATCCCCCCCTACGGTCGGTATGCAAATGGTGGGATGGTTTCTTATCTACTAAGCCTTTTCTATACACATTATTTCATTAGCGTTCATATTTTAAGGGTTGTAGGGCCAGGCGATGATGTTCGGTGGGAAACAAGGGCATCGGTGGGAGTTACGAGTTTTATGGATATGCTACAGTGGTGTTGGATGCATGAAAACATTCAGGTCCTTACCATGCTTGCGCCCGTCATCATCCGGATATATTCGCTCTTCAGGTCCCTCCCAGGGTTAACAAGAGCCCAATGGCCTACGTACAAGTGCTCTGCCTCGATTACAGAGTTCTCTCTTCGTGTGCACAGCTGCAGTTAACTTTCACTGTTCTCTAAGATTCACTTTCATGGTTATTGTACAAGCAGTATAGGACTAATTTAGATTTTATCTCTATGGCTGAATGTAAAGAAAGATACGACGTGGATCAAGTATGGAGAATTTCTTAGAGCAATTGTTAATATTGCACTTAATAATAGAACTTTTGGCTTATCAACTTATGACTAAGGAAGCTTTAATATCCATAAGCTCGTATATAGGTTTGTGTACTATGTGCGTGGTAGTGCATGTTGAAATGCATTCATCTAGAGTGGAAAACTCCATTCTGACCTTTGCAGACTGTTAGCCTATCGAGTTGTAAACATCACTTGTCGTAAGAAGTGCGTGAAATTATACAATAGAGAAACCTCATATAAATTACATGTAATGACATAAATTTAGTAGCCGTGCCGCTATAGAAAGCATGAAGAGAGACAATAAACTGGGACATTCTCTTACACGAATGAACGTGATCGCAGTTTCACTGAGGACTTGGATCTATTAACATCTAAATGGCATGCCATATCTGGAGAAAGTGAACCGGCATAGACGTCCTCAAGCTCCATCGTCATATACTTGAACGAGTATCTCTTGCAGCTCACTCAATAACTACAGGTACTTCAATACATCGTAATATTACGCGTCTGGTTATACTTTAGGAAAAAAAAGTTAGATACAACTTGAGCTGATCAAAGTTCTTCTCGTCAGTAGAAAATTCTGCAAGTAGGTACACCGGAAATGAAATTGCAATTTTTAAATATTAGCAAATAGTTATTACAAAACGAAACGGAACATACTTTTGGATAAAATAAAGTGTCTCTAAATATTCAGAAAAAAATACGTATGCCTATGCATAATTATTAGTATTGCCTCTCTATACTTTCCTTGGATATAAACGTGCATCTAAACTGGAAAGTGTAGATCATTTCACAAATAAATATCACCAATAACATAAGTGAAAGAACAAGCGATGTTGGGTCGCGGTAACGTTATCACAATGACTCTTGTCATCTTTCAAGTTTGACTATCAAGGCGATAGTTCCGGCGGATGCAGCCAGATGGTGCAGATACATGCAGCTCCCTGGCACCTCTTGAAGTAACTTCCCAGGCCTCTAGGGGCGCTGCTTCACCCTTTCTCTTGGCGGTGCTTAGAACCTTCGGTGGGAACAATCTAACTGTGAGGGACTTCTGCACATCTTTGCGGCTTCGCCGACTCTGCCCTCTACTGGTCTTGGATTTCCTTCGCTTCATCCCTTCCCACAGGTAGTTGGTAATTAATAATAATAATAATAATAATAATAATAATAATAATAATAATAATAATAATAATAATAATAATAATAATAATAATAATAATAATAATAATAATAATAATAATAATAATAATAATAATAATAATAATAATAATAATATTAATATTAATAATAATAATAATAATAATAATAATAATAATAATAATAATAATAATAATAATAATAATAATAATAATAATAATAATAATAATAATAATAATAATAATAATAATAATAATAATAATAATAATAATAATAATAATAATAATAATAATAATAATAATAAAGTTTCTGGTGGAATTTTATGTGTTGGTATAATGGTTATTTCTTTCAATATGTGACACCATGGAAACAAAACACTGGCTGCAAACATTGAAAGCAAATAGTAATGTTTATACTTTGCTTTTGTGTGAGTTTCTAACTGTCGTGATTTTCCTGTGTTTTTCGTTAAACTACATACTGTTGATATATAATTAATGAGTTTTAATGTGCCATTTAACATTTATAAAGCGTTTTATACATATAAACGTGCATATAACTGTTATATAGGTTGCAGGTAAAACATTTTTAAAAAAACAGACCTTTTGTTGACTGTGTACATAGGATCATGAACAGGCTAAAAGATACAAGGGAAGATACACCTAAACATAACAATACAACAATGGGAACATACTTGAGGCCTGATATGGTAAGGAAACTAATGCATGTGTACCAAAGGCTGGCATCAAATGAAATCCTAAGGAGATGTACATTGGGTAAGACACAACATGCAAATGAAATTTACATAGCATCATATTTGTGTCAAAGAAAAGACTTCAGGTTGCTGTGACATCAGCTATCAGAAAACTCAATTTTGGTTGTTCTGCCTCACTCAAGCTGCAGTCAGACATAATGGACACTGAGATTTCACCAGCATTTCCAAAAATTAGCCAAGGGAAGAATCAATTACGCTTACTTCATTCAGAAATTTCTGCGAAGGTAACTTCTAAAACATCCAGAAGGAAACTAAAATTGAAGAAAACTTCTGCAGAAGAGAGAGGGAAGGGGCAGGAGGGTCCATCTTACCTATCTGGAGGGTTTTAGTCTGCTTCAAGGCATGTATCCGAGAAGGAAAATATTTTGGATTCTAAAATTCGATTTACTCAGTTATAGTTTTTTCAACATGTTTTGTCATTCAAAATGTTCCACACGATGCAGTTTTGATTTATTCTCTCTAAAATGTTCAACACATATTCTTAGAAAGCCAACAAAGATGTCTGTAGTATAAATTTTTAATGTTCATTATATTTTTAAAGTTATTGATATATAAAGTCATAGGTTTAATCATTATATGGCTTTTTTGTTTGCTCCATACCTTATTTTTTCTCCCTTTGGAACTAAAAGCAGTATAAGAAATTCATATGATAAATCTTTTCTTCATAACCATCTGAATATTTTTATAAATAGGAAAACTAGAACTTTTAAAATTTACATCACGTGGAGCATTTCGAATTTTGCCCAAATTTTGAATTTCACAAATTAATTACTCAAAAGCTATTAAAGAAACAAAAAAAAATCTTGAATTCTGTGTTCACTATGTATCAGTAACAAATTTAAGCAAGATTGGCTGAAAATTGCTGGATTTGGGGTTTTCAGTCCTGCATCCCCAGGGGGAATATAATTTCACTTCTTAATGTACTTCAACGCGTATACTATGCATTAATGACTGTGCATCGCCTGATTTTCACTCAATGATTATATGTATTCTGAGACAACGAAGCTAAACAAGTTTTTAAATTGAGTTCACTGACTACTAGAAAGGTCAACCTTTGTCCATAATCACCGCTTCCTATTTTCCTGTATAGGGTTTAATGTATGATCAGTGCAGTTTACATACGTGCTACTAAAACTTATCACCATATAAAGTGGGATTTCAACGCTATTTTTAATCAGTGAATAGAAGAGAATCTATAGAGATATTTTTGAAAACGATTCAGACGTTCTTTAAATGGCAGAAGAGTACATACGTCAAATTAGGGAAATGTTCGAGGATAAAGATGTTAGTGTTGGCTAGCGATTAGTATTATTAATACTTAGAATAATGGAGCAACGCCTGTTAAAGCGCCTGTGCGTGCGCGCGTGTGTGTAACACACTGGCAGACCAATATTATCGCTTGCTAGAGGAGAGAGCACCTTTTTAAGTATGCGGAAGTTTCCTGTAAGTCTAAAATGCTATTTCTTTACGGGTGGAGAATTGATCCTGTTTTGACTTCTTAATGTCAACAGAGCTACAGTTAACCTAAGTAGTGCTGTAGTACAGCAGAGGTGATAATGTATGGTCATTAGCTTGGACCCCAAAATATCACGCAGATAGTTACAGGAGTTCTATGAATTTGCTAATAAAGGAGATAAATCCAAACAAATACAGACTGAAAACTGTGATTAGTTAGAATATTTTTCCACTCTAAGAAGGGAATAAATTCGTAAAATAAAATCATAAACCTTAAAGTGAATTTTGTTTAATACAAATACACTATAGTAATAAACGACAAGACCTCAACAGCAAAAGAAACAACCTTCAATGAAGGTTGTTTCAAGTAGAGGAAGCAAATTTTTATTTGGTTGCAAGTGTGTCTGTAAAATGTAAGGTTACAGCTTCACTTGTTAGCAAGGCCGGTTGCCTGCAACGAGGAAATTTAAATAAACTCCGATTCCCCAAACTGACACTTCAAAAATATGTTTGACAAGATTAAATGACATAAAATTAAGGATATTACCTCAAATGAACATAATTAAATCAAGCTTTAAACCCCACAGAAAGAACTATTAGCGTCCAAAACAGATACAGCATCCAAAAAGTGAAGCAAGTGTATCAACAGAGTTACACAATTACATATACATTGTGCGACAGTGCAAACACGCCTATGTGCCAATTCATGTGTATAAATAAAACATCGAAAAACAATAAAGCGTCTTCATATTATTAATTTAAAAATTATTATTTCATGATTTAAGCATTATAAACTATGCTTAAAGGTAATTAGGATATAACGCCGACATGAATGAAAGAAATAATAAATAGAGACATTTTATAAAGTTACCCAAAATCCAGTAGACAATGTATATAAAAATTATTGCACAATTCATAACAATATCTTAATATAAGGGTGAGAAAACAATCCCTGTAATTTAGTAAACAATGGAGAAGGTACAGCCACTAAGAATGTAAAAGAACTGAAACTTCTCTTTTCATTGCATTCTTATATTATAATGAATACATGTTTTAACCATAAAGATGTACAGAAGTTTAATCTATAATAGAAATAGTAGCAACATCATTAAATAAGTAATAGAGAACTCTACTCCTAGCATAAAAATCACCAGACTCTTTGGAAATAAAGGTGCCACACCATATCATTTCTTAGTAAATGCTAAGCATAAATTACTAATAAGGTAGAAGAAATTAAGTAATAAAACTAGAAACATGTTAATATATTATATATATATTACATTTATTAAGAGAAGACGGCATAAAAACTTTCTACAAAATGGAGTGGGCCTGTCTATTAGGGAAGTCTGTATAATGACCAAGAATAAAAATATATGCATTGAAAAGAAAGTAGAATATTCAAAATATTCACACGATTTCTCGAAACTGATTGCATACAAATGCACATATGTTGTAGAAAACATGAGATCCTAAAGACATACAGATGAACCTAAGACAAAAAGCAGAGGTGATCTGAGAGATCTCACAGACGTCAGCATTAAGCTGTAACATTTTTTCAAGAAATAAACAAGGAAAAAACAGTCAGACTTAGTATAGATAGAATCCATAAAGATGCCTAGCTGCAGAGTTATAATAGGAATAGTGTAAGCGAAGGAATTTTTAAGTATTTAAACCAGGACGTAAGGCAGAAGTGTTACTAGAATATCGATAGGGATATCCCAAGTATGCAGCTATTGCCCATCCCTGGAACAGTCTGTAGACGGCATTCGAACCGGTTTTATCTATCAGTGGCTCTTGGTCGTTGTACTTGTAGTGAAAATGATTTAGTGTTGTTAACTCAAGCCAACTGTTTAAACATTCCTGTCTGCTCCTGAGCAGTAGTAACATGCATTACATGCGTACTCGTTTTCTGATAAGTGGTGTCCCTAGGGAGATTTCTAGCATTACTCGTCATCACGAGGATGTATTTCGTGAATAGTTACTCTGTAAGTTTGAATATTGAAAGTTTAGCATATATCTGAACAGAAGTTTTAGAAACATTTGGTGTACAAAAAAGACTTCCTTGGAGAACATTCCAATGGTTTTTTTGGTCTCCGTTACAGCACGTATTTTTCGTTTCGGAAGTTTATGTTTTAGCAATCCCGTTGTCCTAAACATATTTAAGCAGACATAATATCACAAGACAGTGGCGAGGTTAGAGAACAACCATTCTGTACTTCTATAAACTAATGCAAGTACTCGATTCCATCACATTTGAGACTATAATTGAAAGAACAGAATGTCTCAAGAACAAAATATCCCTTAACAATGACATAAAATCAAAAAAACACATGTTTCTACACATGGAACACAAGATTTAAAATATTCGTATAAAATGCTATAAATCTACGAACAAATTAAGTATTCAGATTCAGAAGTAGTTAAGTGAATGCTTCTGAGAAATCCTGTTAAACAGGCGTAAAGCCCTCTGAATACCAGTTCTGTAATAGTGCTAAAAGATTTGCGGATCAAAAGATGTTAGGTCCAAAATATTATGACCCTGGCATGTTGAATGGATATCAATTTCAGCCTTTTCGAGTTAGATGTTGTTAAAGTCAAGCAGTTGCCGCATTAGCCATTTGATGGTGCAACTACACTGTGCCACCAAATCTCTTTGATATCAGCTGTTGATACATTTTAGATTAGACATTTGACATTTTTGGATATTCCTCAAGTGCGCTTGCAAAAGTTTATCTGTACTTCCCAATACAATAAGCACTCTTCCATGCTTATTGACAGAATTTTTTGCAATATTGAGAAGAAAAAACGATGAATCATAAAGTCTTAGTCCCTTCCACATGGGTGAAACTGATCAAAGATTCACCACAAAAGAAGCCCATTGATGTTTTCCAAGTCAAACGTCCACTGGCCGATAACGGGGAACATGATGGCACTCCAGTTGTTGAAGCTGTTTACTACAAAGATGCCCTCGACCATATCCTTGTGAGAAGTATTCCTGAATGCACTTTAATCCGGGGTGTGTATTTCCAAAGAGGATGTGTACCAGAAGTTCGTCACACAATGTCTTCCTCACTTTATCGTCCCCAGTCTCTGTTGAGGAGAGTAGTGAAGTTGCTAGCCTTACACAAGGCATGTGATAGTGCGAAAACGCATCAGATACTCTTCGAAAGATTAGAGGGCAAGATATTACGATGTTCGTTCACTACTGGAACATATCACTCTGCCAGAAGGTACCACATCTTATGACACAATGATGCTTTGACGACAACGTTGTATGTCAAACCATGAAGTGCATCCTGGAATCGTCTATAGTAGAGATGTATTGGTGAAATAAAGTAATAGTTTAACCATGGCTACATATTATAATATTCTATAACGGAAACGCTTTAACATTAAGAATCAGAAGCTGTTAAGTCAAGAGACTTAACAGCTTTTCATCCATTTTAAATTAAAAGTTGTTAAGTCCTTATAGTAAAATATCCTGTGACACATGCTACATATGTCAAACCGTCGGAAGCAGTTCAACACAGATTTGTACCTCCAAACGGACCCATCACATAACATTCTTTCATTTGTATTAATATTTTGGTATTTAAAATAACTTTTGGAAACTTTGAGCAGCTCCTCTGCACAATTTTGAAACAGTGACATAGCAACTTATGCTTCTCGCCGCTTCAATTGCTATAGCTTTCTAATATAGTCATGTACCTGAAGAAAGATTGCATGTAATGTCATTACTTCATTTTACTCTAAATAAATATTGTTTTACTCTCCTATTTTCCTTATGATTGTTTTGTTCAACATTTTTCTCCTATAAATCTTAAACTTTATTTATTTCTCCAATTTTCAGGTTCCATACAATAAACAAGTGTTGTCCAAAATTCCCTAACACTTGTTTTTCCTCCATCTATAACCTGATCCATTACCATCTAAAATATTTCTTAGATTATTTACCTATCCCTTATTTTGTGATTGCAATATATGAAATACTTCAATTATGTTTGAAAGCCTCTCTTTTTAACTCTAGAGGCTCTACTCCGATTAGTCCTGGACCCGTAGGACCAAGGACTCGGATGGAAAACTCCAGGGTTCTTTCCATGGAGCAATACCTTGAGTCTAAAAAGCCCCCCATCGACTACTACGTCAAGACGGGTGGAAGTGGATACACCACTTACGCGCGTCAACCCCGCAGGGAAGACTACGGAAAACCTTGGTGGGGCCGCCTGGTGATCTATCACACCTTCTACTAGCTCTGCAGGCTAGTGCCCGGGACTTATTAGGAAACCCTCTACCCCCTCCGGGCGGCCGTAGCCTGGCCGGAGGTACCCAATTCCCCGTGGGTGTCGGGAACACACTGCCCCCTCGAGTCCAACCCAATCAGAACAACTCCCCGACGGTAGGGGCTTGGCAGTTCGGCCCGAGGTTCCTCTAGTAACGTCAGAGGTACCACGAGAGCTAAGGGTCCGCAGCGCCCGCATCTCGGCAGCTGAAGGGGACGGATCCCTTCCCCTACGGGATTTTGGAAAGCCTCTGCAGTTATTTTAAAACTCTCCACAATTAAACTTGCTCTTGTTTATTTGTTTTTGTAAATCTTCTATTTCTCCATCAGTAACTTATTTTACAAGCGTCTTGGGCTTTATTAGTTAATCTCCAAAAAATGTTAGCTCTACTTTGCGTTAGGTATCTTAGAGGCTTACTAGCTTATAAATGTACTCGACGTTTACAAAGTTGATAAATCGAAGAAAAAAAACAAGATGTCTCAGTTCTATAATATTCTTTAAAGATTGTGAATCTTTAAGAAAGATATGGAATCAAACATAAATATTCATATCAAGGTGTATAATATTCTAAATTAAGCATAATGAGGCTTACCAGTGCAAAAATATATATTTAATAAATATACTGAAATCATTAGTACAGCATTTCGTAGTAAAACAGAGTATAACGTTTTCTGGATATTTAACAATAATCAGAAGTAATTTCGGAGAGTACCCACCTGAAAAAATCGAACAATTCAAAAAGGTATGTTCAACTTCTTTATCATCTTTAGAAGTGTGATGGCATCTACTGTGGTAGGAATTTTAAATTTCACGAAGTACTCGTGTGAATAAAGTTTACCTTGTCCTAGGAACATTTCGGTTACAAATAAGATATTTTGCATTTTGGTATCTTATGTATAGACGGAAAGAACATTTCTTTTAACAACGATTCAGTTTTACTTTCTGCCCATTGCGAACTCAAAGATATGTTTTGCTTTCCATTGTTTTTGAATAAAGATGCTGGGCACTTTTCTTGACTTTCAATCCGATTTGGGTTAGAAGCCGCTCAAAATATTTCTAAATATCAACCATTCATAGCATTCCTATCAATGAATTTGTAATACCTTATTTTTTATTGCAGTACTTACTACCCATATTATTTGAGGCTGAATACGTTCATCTCTATTGCTAATATTGATACACATGTCTGTCATCGGTTATTGTGCTGATAATTAAAACGAGTAACCACAGTTTTCCTCCTCCAATCACTAAAAACTCTTCAATAAGTCAGAAACTTCAACTTGTCTGCAATGTTACCAAAACAGTTATTTGTTGGAAGTTCAGGTCCCTTTTCCGGTCCAAAATTATCTGAACAGCTTTGGTAGTAATGAAAACTCTCAGAAAATCATTTGCTCTTTCTAATGATAAAACATTCTAACAATAATTCATATGGTAATGGTGTATAAGAGTAATAAACAAACAGTTGAAAGTGTAGTGAATTACTGGATTTGTGTGGCCAGATGATTCAACGGTATCATCTGCAACTCCTTTTTATCCCCCTGCGATGTCAATTTTCTGAACACGTGCTTGTTCGCAGGATTTTCGTACTTGAAATATTGTTCGTGATGTATAAGTAACATCACTGTGGAAAATGAAATAATTATTGGTTTGCGATACATTTGAAGTAAAAGTTCAAAACTATCAATGAATTATATGTATATTGTAAAGAAAAATGCAAAGCTCATTTCCTTTCTATATGTGTTGTTGCATGTCTGTAATTTCTGCATCCAAACCCACATTATAAGGTATGATAATAAGAATTATTCAACCATTTATTTTTCATGTACCAGAATGCTGTTGAAAAAGATTGGTTAATGAGAATGCATAGAATCTAACATTTCTTACTTCCACTTATCTTGATTGTATATTTTACTCCTTAATGTTTTATTATAAGGCTGACATGAAACCCTTGCACATTACTAGCAAAATTAAAATGGTTTTAGTTGAAGAATGGGGATAGAAAAGTTCATGGACTAGTTTGGAGAACATCGACAAACACGACGGAAGCGTAGACTTGCAGAATGCAAAGTGTTTACATCCAGCATTGATTTAACCCTACCTTTTACATTAATCAGTTTTTTAAATATTTTAAATCTTTCAGTAATCGATTTTGAATCGACGTAAGTTGTGGAAACTATTGGCTGAGTACCTTGTTAAGTCACTTCCATATATGCAAATATGTTATACAACCATAACTGCGGATGTAGTTTAACTAGCATTTACAAGGGTTTTCATTCTCATTGCTCTGCGTACGATTACAGCTAATTTCGCTACGAGGTAACAGTGAAGGAAGATAAGGGAGAATGGCACTCCAAGGCAGCTAATTAAATGCACAAGGGTTGGCACAATTACAAGAGTAATTCCAGAAAATGTTAGTTACCTTGTTCTCTTGGTTGAGGACACATATGTGTATTATAATGCACTGTCTGTAGAGTAGGTAAGACATACTAATTAGCCTACCAAGGAAAGGATTTTCTTTATGACTGACTCAGGGTTTTGTATGTTTGTTGTGTTACATGTCTAGGATATATGGCATGCAATGGGTAAAATAGAGCTATAAGCTGTTATACGCTATACTTTCCTTCACTATCTTACCAGGTTTTACAAACTTCCTTTCAAATCTATAGAACCTAAAATAGTTGATATATTGTTAAAAGAAGAATGAGAAGCGAAACAATAATTTTTAAAACCACTTATATATTTGTTAAACTTAAGTTAATGAGATACTAAAGACCGGAGAGCTATATTTTTCATCTTGAAGTTATTTCCAAAATGCAACACTCGTAATCACTGTAGCTATTGCATTATGAAGCGATATTAGAAAGCATTGTTTTATAAAATTCCGAACGATATATACTTTTTCTAAAGAACTCAGTGATTTTGAGGATAATTTAAAATTTTCAAGTTAAGTGTAAATGCCGGTTGCTGAAGTAACTGCAGAAATTCACGATATTTATCTTTCGTGACACTACCACGATAAACAAAGGTGGTCTGAGAAGTTTCCGACCTAATAAAGATACAAGACTTTTTTTCGGATATTTTTTCCAACATAGTCTCCTTGTGACTCTACACACTTCTCCCAGCGATGCTCTAATCTCTACAAAATAAATGTTCATGATGGCGATTGCCTCTGCATTAAAAAAAAAAAAAAAAAAAAAAAAATATCTGTCCTCCGAGCGCAATTTTCAGATGAGGGAACAAATACAAGTCACATGAAGCTAGATCTGGTGAGTAAGGCAGATGGTCAAGCAGTTCAAACCGTAATTCGTGGATCTTTGCCATTGCAACCACTGACATGTGAGACGGTGCGTTGTCTTGGTGAAATGGGATTTTCTTTTTCTGCAAATGTGGCCGTTTTTCAGCAAGCTCTGCCTTCAGGTTATCAAGTAATGTATGATCCTGTAATGGTTTTTCCTTTCTTAGCATACTCGATTAAAATAATTCCATGACAGCCCCCCAAAAATAGTCATCATTACTTTCCCAGCCGAAAAAAAGGATTTTGCTTTTTTTTAAGACAATTGCCCATATGCAGTCCACTGTTTGGACTTTATTTTTGTTTCGGACGTATAAAGGTGTATCATCTACAGTAATTAATCGGCACCAAAACTCGGATTTATTGCGCCTTGGAAATGAGCGTTGGAAATGTTCATTCGAATACGTTTTTGGTCTAACGTGAGCAAAGACGGCACTCAACGCGCGGACAGCTTTCTCATGTCTAAATGTTGATTTAATATGTGACAAACACGTTCTTCTGACATGTTAATAGCCTCTACTACCTCTCTCACTTTAAATCTGCGGTCCTGTAGCACCATTTGGTAATCTTGCGATGTTTTCGTCGGTAGTTGCAGTTTTGGACGTTCCGAACGCTCATCGTCTCCCAAACTCTTACGGCCACGTTTAAATTCAGCTGTCCAAAATTTCACTGTGGTAAATGATGGCGCAGAGTCGCCATACATAGAATCCAACTCATGTTTGATTTGCGTAGTGGTATTGCCTTTTAAAAACAAAGATTTAATGACAGCTCGATACTCGATTTTGTCCATTTTCATAAAAACCCTCACATCAACTTACTCAAACGACTGTTACGTAACAACTGAGTGCCCAAAATGGCTGAAACTTTGGTGAGTATCTGTCAACTGAGGGACAACGAAATTCACTAGCTTTTATTTACGAGAGCTGCCATCTTCGTTTTGAGGTCGGAAACTTTTCAGACCACCCTCGTGTTTTCCGCAAATCCTACATAAAACTGAAAGATATATAGGATACTTCACAACGCATAATTAGGTACATTAATTACTTAATTTTGTGATAATCGCAATGTGGTTTCGGTTTCAGTTTTAGTAGACAACCATCTGGGCCATTGAAAACTAAAATTTTATTGGGAAATCAACATGTGAGATTTAACTCCATTAGATTAAGAGTACTTTCGGTATACATTCACCACTTTTACTGCGTATATCTAATTACATGATTACTCTGCGCTAAACCACAAGTTATGCTTATTTTAAAACGAAAAATTTGGACATTCAAAGGCGAATTCACAGGAAATACATATTTTAAAGGAAAGATCGTAATTTTGAAAGAATTACTCTAAATTCCCCTTGCTGTAAATGTTGTCTCTCTTATGATGCTTCAGTTGTAAAATGTAATGTAAAATAAGATGTAAAATGTTGGTATTTCTGTCCCAATGTAGAGTTTACAACAGAAGGAATGAATAGATAAAAACAGGGGGAAGAAAGAAAAGTTTGTAAAGTTTTGTAACGAACCATGAATATTCAGCAATTGCAATCTTCTTAGGAATGACACACAGGTGTATATGACACAACTTCTCTATGCGGTGGGTATGAACATGTATGTCTTAGAGTAAGCTCGAATAGCTACACAGAGCATATAGTTGTTTGATGTGGAAAGGAAACTGGGTAGCTTATGCATGG
Source organism: Mantis religiosa (assembly GCA_030765055.1). Classification (NCBI taxonomy): domain Eukaryota; kingdom Metazoa; phylum Arthropoda; class Insecta; order Mantodea; family Mantidae; genus Mantis; species Mantis religiosa. Next base: position 167,482,405 of record CM060951.1, read on the forward strand.
AACTTGTCGCTATATGATGCTTTTGACATCCTATTCTTTTCATGACCAGGTTATTGAAACTAATAGCAATTTCCTAACTGAGAAAAATATAGCCTGTGAAAATGCTAGATAATGACAAGGAATATGCCAAAAATTATTATCTCAACAACCAAGAATAATTGGACGAGATTTTTGTTTGTTGTAGTTTACCAATTTGCAAAAGCCATCCAGAACAAAGTGGAGTTCAGAGTTATTTTCAGAAAATACAAGACATGTATTTCCTTTCCTCTAAAGATATCTTACACATATAGTATTTTAATGAAAGTCGTTAAAGTCATATAGAGAAGATAACACTTTCTCAAAAAATTTCCATGTAAAGAGTAGTTTAGTGATGGGGGATTTGTAGAAAATTTTGGTGCCGCAACCCTGGAAGATGCTGCACGTAAATATCCAGTTTGGTATTTAATCGTCTTTCAAGTTATGCTTCACACACACACACACACACACACACACACACACACACACACACACACACACACACACACACACACACACACACACACACACACACACATGCACACACACAAACACACACACACAAACACACACACGGAGGGAGAGAGAGAGAGAGAGAGAGAGAGAGAGAGAGAGAGAGAGAGAGAGAGAGAGAGAGAGAGAGAGAGAGAGAGAGAAAGAGAACTTTTTATAAAAGTATGTTACACCCAATTGACCTTGTCAATGTGATGCCATTAAATTATTTTGTGAACACATACATTCTTTAGTTTCGAACTATTTATTGCAATATGTATGTCCTGTATTTTCTTCATCTTTATCATTAATTTTGTAAATATTGATACCTTAAAAAGAGGTATATTTACTTTTAATTTGGGTATATTATTGTAGTATGTACCACATCATTGTTACAAAAAAGTTGCAGAAAGGGTTTATTATATGTTATCTTGTAAGCAAAAAAGGAAATAAGTCAATAAACAGGCTTAAGAAATAATCAAATAATTTAAGAAATCACTATATGATGACTTTGAAGCTATATTGTTTCAAAGATCAAGAGAAAATAAAATTAACCCGGTTAAAAATAAGATATATTTAAGGATATAAGTATATTTAACAAAAGAGTTTCCATTTCTCTCACATTCTCTTTCTTGTGTATTGAGATATTAATAACGAGATTTTTGAAAAACAGTACACTGACTGAAAATTGAATTTTTCAGTCTGGCTCTACCCTGTCATAGTGCATTCTACACCCGCCTAGTGTGAAAGAACAATTAATGTCCATTAATTGTACCTAATAGTGGTCCGAACTATAAAGCCCGGGCCTTAAAGTACTTACATGTTGTAAGTCGCCATTAAGGTAGTTGTCTCATGGGTTTACGAGAACTCCTAAGTGGTTTACCGGGAGAAACACGAGTCAATTGGAGAATTTAATGTCATGTCGGCATGTTGACCATAGTAGCTCAAATGGTTAGAGCGGCTGGACGGAAACCAGAAGATCCGTGGTTCAAATCCCGGCTATGTCATTTAATGTTTCAGTCTGGCTCTACCCTTTCATAGTGCGTCCTACACGCGGCTAGTGTGAAAGAACAATTAATGTCCAGTACACTGACTGTTTACGAATGCATTATTTTAAATGGAACTCCCTATATTGTCACAAATAATGAAATGAAAGAATACTGAAAGCAAAGTACTGCACGATATAATACAGATAAGTCTAGAAATATCTATAAAAGACAGTTCCACCGTAGCTTGCCTATAGTGAACGAGCTTTCTGCTCAGATTTTTTCTTGAAGTTTTCTTTTCAGTCCTCTTTACGGTCCCTTTTCTTTACTGAGCCTTTGAAGTGCAATTCAACAACTTGGATTTAACTAACTATAGTTCGAAAATGCGCTCTAGTTCAAGAACAGAGGTTAAATAAAAGTGTAAAATATAGAGGAAGTTCTTTCTGCTTCAGCTTTACTCTGAAGGGCAGCCTTGTGGCTAGTGGAAACACGGGGGCAGGGGGAAGTTATACTCAATATGCGTTTAGATGGGTGCAGGTCAACATGTTCACTTAGAGCTTCCTGGTAAAGTTAGAGCAAGAAGGTCTGGACAAGAGGAACCAGTTATCAAACCCACCTAAGTGTACTGTACAAGTTTGTTCATGACATAAGCTCGCGACTGTGCTGCCACGCTACTGTCTTGGCTTGCAACTACTACAATCCAACCTTAAGCTAAAACAGGTATAAATTGAATAGTCGGGATTAATTTTCGAAAAATAGGAGTAGCGATTTTGATGAAATACATAACACGCGTTTGCTACATATAAGAAAAATAAATGCTTAATTATTAGTGAATAATCAGTACTTTCTGCATTGCGTATGAATTTTCTACAAACGGTTAACTATAGAACACAAAGATAAAGTTCACTAAGGGATCTTATTCGTATCCAAATAACATTTTGTGTGCGGCAATAACCATTTCCGACGTTTATTTTTGTTCCTCTAAGTGTTTCAATATTTTAAAAGGTAAATTATAATGTTAAGTTATCCTACTTTTGTTTCTCATGACGACAAGAAAAGAGAATGTCATACCAAGGACTATTTACCTTTCAGAAGTTGCCTGGTGTCCCAGCCTTTCTACATGTATATTCCTGATTATCATGTATCTTCTAAAATGTTTATTAAAATCATTAAGGAATTTATGGGCAGTGACAGCAGGAATATAAAAGAAATGTGTATAATAGATTTTAAATAAAATGAATTATATAAATATACACTTTCAAGCAAAAGTAACATCAGATTTTTCTAAGATTTAAATCCCTCCATACTAGTTTTGGAAACATCGAAGTTTATAAAATATGAACTGGCACTATATTGATAGAAGAAAACATATTTGACTGCTTAATAGCAATGCCCCTGTAGTTGTTGTAACACGAATTTCATATGTTTGGAGATAGAGATGAAGCACCACTTTGGTAAGCCACATGTTGTTCCTCGCGAATCTCTTCCCGCGATGCGATGTTTATGTATCAGCCTTCATGAAGTTGGGTGTCGTCTCTCCTTCGCGCAGCGATGAGTTAAAAATATATTTTAATTTTCCGGAGAAATTATTTTAAATTTGATTAATTATTCGAAATGCTATTGTTGCTCCAGTTAGCATGAGATCTAATCTTGGTCGTGGTATTGGATAGTTTAAGTATGGAAACTTAAGATGAAGGAAATCAAAAGGTTGAACGTTTTTCTTTCATTTAAACTCGAAACTCAATTTACATAAGATTTTCATTTTGAATCAATTTATTCACACAATTTACAATAATACATATTCTACGTTGAGGAATTATTCGAACACCGTTCAAAATCTCTGGTTTGCAACCAGACTCTTGCAAATATCCATCACTTCCACACACGTCCACTCACGATGAAGTCCAGATGCAAAAGACTATCTTCTTTTCAATTATTGATTTTTACTTTATCACCATAGTTACCAAATACTTCTAATCCACGTCACTTTTCCCTGTGGCCAATACATTAATTTTGAATTACATAGTTTTCTGATATTTTAAATATAATGTCCTAACAACATTTTTCTATTATAATTTTGTCTTTCTGTTGAATTTATTATATTTACCATTTACTTAGATTGATACATTAAAATTTATCTTCACCTGTTTGTGACCTGCTCTAGTGCCATCTATAACACATATTAATTCACAACATAACTTTCATCATTTTAAAGATATTGACATGAAATAAATTAATAAATTAAAAAATGCTCTGACACTTGGTACATTAACAACTATTTCATATTGGGTATGAAAAATCAACGTGTAGGAAACTGCAGAGTGAAAGCACTAACAAATTAAGTATTTTAAGCATAGAAACAAGGAGTTGCACAAAATTTGTTGCGGCAATACATACATCAATATGAAATATGCCATGTTATTCTTCGATTGTCAAACCTTTATACGGTGTGTGAGATGAAAACAAAACGCAGTCTTTTATCCACTAGTCACTGGCTCTAGGTGTGTCTCATCAATAAATTGTTTGTGTAGTGTAGCTTAGGCATGGTACACATTGTACGCGCTTGTAGTATAATCTGTACTTTCCTCCCAGAAAATTTAATACGATGAATTTAAACAAAAATAAAATAAACAGCCAGCAGAAAATCGTAATAATGGTATCCATCAACTATTAGTACTTTGACATTTCTTTAATGAAAATAGAAACAAAGGAAAAGTGTTTTAGGTTGCTTTTCACTTGTTTATAGCGCAAGCCTCCAACTCTAGATCAATTGTTTTTATTTGAAATTGTTTTATTCTTTCATTTTAATTATAATACGTGCAGTTCAACTCGGTACTAGCCTGAACATGCATTGGCAAAACAAAATAAACAAAACTGGGGTTTTAATTGCTATTCCTTGGAAAGAACAAGTTAGGATACGCTTGTGGACTGCAAAGTTATTTTCTTCTGGCAATCCATGTGCTTATTCTTCACACGGAATATGAGTTTTCTTGTTGACAAACCGTGTCCTTTCATATTAAAATATTACTGTTTATATGCAGTGTTTCAGCTTTTAAAATCCACATATCAGAAATGCTCAAGCCCATCTGTAATTGCAGGTTTTCAATTGAATCATTGACGTGCACGATACGAGAAATAGTTGACGAATTTAAGCACAAACTTGAGTTTCCTTGATTAATTTTCTGTGCACTTAAGGACAATCTCATTGATACTGACCTTCAGAATATAAACATTTCATGCTTTCTCTTGTTTAAGTGGTCGTCTAATTTGCTTTCCAGCCGGCTCTAATGGTTTACTAGGCTTATGTAACTTCTAACGCTGTTATTATTTGTGAACTTTCACCTCATTCAAAATGTGTTATCATAGATTAAGCAGTATTTATGTTTATAGCCATAATATACGAAAAAGTGTATTATACATTAGCAGGATAAATTAAAAGGATATGCAAAAGTAAAAACTATCATACTTGCGGAATAACAATAGTTTTGACTGACAAGATTTGGCCTGAAGCAGGAACCTCGTGTTTATGAGTTAACTTGTTTGCAACCAAGATTTATTTCAGGACCGCTGATACCAGGGTCATCCATTTCATAATTTCAATACTTTGATTGTTATGTTCACGCAAGGCCTTCTAATTATAACTTATCATAACAGCACTCACTTGTTTTAAACTGGAGGGAATAAGAAAGTTCAAAGGCGTCTGTGGAGTTTCCTGTAAACCTATTACGGACATTGTTATTTAAGAAATGCACTCATCATTATTTTAATACGAGATTTACGTTCTGTGAGGGAGCAGTAAGAATAAAACTTCCACATATTTTACAGGTAAGCATGCATATAAGTTGCAAAATAAATATAACTTTCATTAGCTGTATACTAATATGTCTAATATTTAAAGATCTCTGAAATTTTGCAAGCGTTTAATACGTCATATCCTAGTCAAGCAATAAGTGCCTTCATGCATTTATGTTTGGATCTCTGCTAAAACTAACTTACCGATTTTTTAAAGACAGGTAGCCTCAGTGATGTGCCTTTAGTTATGTACGTAACCATGTGAAATCCCTAAGGTTACTTCTATGAGTTCACTACACAAGGGCACGAACCGTGCAGTTATTGATGAGCCTTTAAACCCCACTCACTCACTCACTCCCTCACTCACTCACTCACTCACTCACTCACTCACTCACTCACTCACTCACTCACTCACTCACTCACTCACTCACTCACTCACTCACTCACACACTCACTCACTCACTCACACACTCACTCACTCACTCACTCACTCACTCACACACTCACTCACTCACTCACTTTACCTCTACTTTTTTATTTTGCAAACTATTTTCAAAAAACTCCATGCTCCTAAATACTATTATTTATTATTAATCTTTTAATTTTATTTTTTAATTTCTATTTTTTCACTTGAGCAAAAGTGGTTGATGGTAGGTATTTTAACTTAAGATTTTTAAAGTCCCTTTTAACTTGAAACACACTCACATTCACTACCAGATGCATACTTTTATATCCTGCAGATGTCGAAAAAATTATAATTAAAGAAATCTTTTCCTGTCCCAGCAGGAAATTATAACTCGAACCTCAAGACAGAGAATTTAGAACGCTGTTCAGTGATAACTCGATCACAGAGGCAGTCAATGCCTACCTTTTGTCTATCGAGTTCAATTTTCATTAAAGATTTATACAACTGCTTTTTTACAATATTTTATTATTATTATTATTATTATTATTATTATTATTATTATTATTATTATTATTATTATTATTATTATTATTATTATTATTATTATTATTATTATTATTATTATTATTATTATTATTATTATTATTATTATTATTATTATTATTATTATTATTATTATTATTATTATTATTATTATTATTATTATTATTATTATTATTATTATTATTATTATTATTATTATTATTATTATTATTATTATTATTATTATTATTATTATTATTATTATTATTATTATTATTATTATTATTATTATTATTATTATTATTATTATTATTATTATTATTATTATTATTATTATTATTATTATTATTATTATTATTATTATTATTATTATTATTATTATTATTATTATTATTATTATTATTATTATTATTATTATTATTATCGTATTTACGTCCCCCAACCTTAAGTCATATCGGGGATGAATGACATCGGTGAAATGATGCTCAAATGAACCCAAGACTTAAAAGCTTAGAATTACCCGACAGGAAAAGGGATAACCCTGAAAAAAGCTTTATCCAGATAATTCATCCTAACCGAGATTCGGACTTGGGGCCTCTTGAACGTGAGGTCGACACGTTACTATCTACGCTACTGAGGCGGGCTGTACATTCTTCTAGATAACAATAATACATTAGACTAAAATGAAAGTTTTAGAAGTTTGATGTCACACGTTCACAAGGCTTACTCTATTGACTCCTCTATAAACTATGCAAGTAAATGAATAGACAGATAAATGCATCTAAACTTGTCTTTCTTGAATACAGGGCATCTCAGAATTTGAATTTTTATGTGAGTACAATATCCCCTCTATTTAATATAGTTACTGTAATCAATAAGAATGAATAAACGAAAGTACTTGAAAATTCAAACCAATAACATAGAATATCTCGAGAAAGTCTAAAGTCACAAAGGCTTATTTGACATAAGGTGTACATGTTGAGATCTACATTTATTGTGTAGTAAGATTTTGTGTCTGTTACGGTTTATTACTTATTTATTGTATATATTTCCTCGGTTTTAAATCATACATAAGTCATTCAGAATTGAAAGAATTTCATAAGCAATTCTCAGAATATATTATATATAATATCGTACATTAATTAAAAAGTAATAGCCACTTTTGACAAATCAAGCCTAACAAAACATTTGTCATCTAAAGACTAATTTATTGTAAGAGAGTTTCTTAAACTATTAAAATCATTTCCTTGGAAGTCGTTGAGGTTTTGCATTTAAGCCATGTTTCGTTTTTGAGGTTATGTCCTTGTCACACATGTCTGTGCGCAGATCTTTTACTAAAATGCTCTTTATCATCCAGAACGGTCATTATTGTATTTCTGGTCGAATTTTAGTATCAACTATTTGAGTGGAATGTAATAGCTCATAAAAGTGATTTTATAAAGAATGAAAGCTGTCTATAAACACAAATAAATAGACTTGAAGGTTTTAGCAGCTCAGAATTCTTAATGGAGAGAGTCACTGAAAACGGCTACTCTTGAAATTTTCGAACCAAACTTGGGTTCCTTCCTAAATACGAGTCTCTAAGAAACACTAGACACCATAAAATAAGAACTACTAGCAGATGCATTTACAAACTCCATGAAGAGATACAGGGAACAGTAGAGGCCGACAGCATCAGATTTATTAATATAATCGTAATTAGTTCCAGTTCTTCTCCAGGAACCATTATAGAATATAATGGTATGACAGTCAGCCTCAACACGTTCTTGAAGAAAAGAAAGCCACCTATGAATTAAGCGTGGCATATTATAAAAACAAACAGAACCTCTCCGACATAAAGGTCACCGATGCAATGATTGGTACCTGGAACATTCTTCACGGGCTGTTATCAACTTCTACAGTGAATGCTGTATCGGAAACAAAACCAATTATTATAATTACCACGTACTAAAGGTTCTATGTCAATTTTAAAAAATCGTTGGTATAATTGTTAAATGTTTGTTATTAACACAGTATTTAATATGTCTAAAGTTATAACTGAATTACGAGGTATGTTTTTCTAAGTCAGTACCATTTTGGAATTTAAAAAAGACGTGCATAGATATCGCAATAATTTTACTTTTACATGAAAGCCTGTACCTTAATCTACTTTTCTACATAATTTCCGTGAATATTGAGGCACTTTTCATAACGTGGCACCAGTTTTTGAATACCCTTTCTTATAAAATTCTGCCGCCTGACGTGTTAACCACTGTATCACAACTGTTTTGACTTCGTTATCGTCTTGACGACGCTGACCGCCAAGATGATTCTTCAAGTGCAGGAACAAATGGTAGTCGCTGGGCGCCAGATCAGGGCTGTATGGAGGATGATCTAGTTTCCCACTGAAAAGATTTGATGAGATCTTTGGTCCGATTAGCCACATGTGGAGGGGCATTTTCATGCAGCAAAACGATACCCTTACTCAACTTACCACGTTTTTTGTTCTGGATTGCACGGCGCAGATTGTTCATTGATTGTCTCATTACGAGGCAGAAACTCCACTAGCAATACTCCTTTTCTGTCCCAAAAAACTGTGCACATGATTTCCAGGGCAGAAATTGTTTGCTGAAACTTCCCTTTTGTGGGTGATGATGAATGTCGTCATTCCATGGATTGTTGTTTCGATTCTGGTGTGACGTAGGCCACCCAATTTTCGTCACCGGTAACAATTTGGTCTAAAAAATCTTCACCTTCATTGTGGTACCGCTCAAGGAAAGTCAATGCACTGCCTAAACGTTGGGTTTTGTGCAAATCCGTCAACATTTTCGGAACCCAACGTGAACACAATTTCCGGTACTTCAAATTCTCGGTCACAATGCAATATAAAACACTACGAGAATATTGAGGAAAATGGTCGCACAATGATGAAATTGTAAAGCGTCTGTTTTCTGTCACCTTTTCGTCTACTTTCTGCACCAAATCTTCAGTAACGACCGAAGGACGCCCACTCCGTTTTTCATCATTCACATTTGTGCGGCCATCTTTAAATGCTCTCACCCATTTCGTTACCATTCCATCACTCATAATGTTTTGTCCGTAAACTTCACAGATCTCACGATGAATATTGATCGGTTTTACGCCTTCAGCACTAAGAAATCGTATAACAGCACGTAATTCACAATCGGTGGAGGCATCTTAAAACTCAGTAACCAACGTATACAATGAAGAATCAGACTGTAATGGCGTCAATGCATAGACAAGATATGTAGGTAACCAGCGCGCATGCGCGGAACGCTTACCGTAACGCTGCGGCGGCGGAATCGCAAAACGGAACTGACTTAAAAAACATGCCTCGTATTATGTTTCTTTGCATTAGAATCTCATTTTAATTACGTTTCCTGTTTTTGTAATTGTATTCCATAAGAGACAAAACAGATGATTCTTAAGCCTATTGTTGAGAGTAGTCTGCTGTATGGTGCAGAAACCTGGGCTCTGAATTAAGATAAAAAAGTTTGACAAAATCTCTAGAGATGGATGGATTACGGAGGAGTTTCCGCATTTCGTGTATAGTACAATCAGAAATGACACTACTTTGGAAAGGTTAAACATTGAAGAGTCAGTGATAGATTATAAAATATTTAAAGTGGTACGGTAGCGTCATGTCCCAGGAAAGGTGACCTAAGGAAGTAATAAATTGATCACCTCCAGGGCGGAACTACTGTCTACCCACCACAATAAGGCAAGCGAGAATAAAGAGGTAGAGGAGTTTGAATATTTATCTGCTCTGGGAAATGAGTGTATGAGAATGCATATGGGTCACTCAGGCTGCCAGATCTAATGGTCGTTTCAGTAGCCGCAGTGATAGGTAGTATGCATGGATGAATTATGTGACAACACTGTGTATTTTACATGAACCTATCATCCTCCATATCCTGAAGACGAGCATAAATATCATGCGGACAGCAAAAACAATTACGTAATTCATTCCTCTGCCTTGCATTCTTGTGGAAGGCAGCAGTACAATGCAAGCGATTAGATCTAGAGGAATACAGGAGGAATAATGTAGAGACCGTTGTAGTCGGAGACAGGGATTAAAAGCCTTTAAAAGTAAATGAAGTTGTTTTTATTATTCACTTTATTTGTTATTGAGTATTCTTTGTCATAGGGAACGTTTCAGTTACCATGCATTTATTTTTATATTTCCCTTATTTACTAAGAGTATGTAGTGTAAAAATTAACAGTAAAATTATTTGAAAATTCGAATCAATAACAAATAATATCTTCGAAATCTGGAGCACCACAAAGCATTTGTTAAAAATGTGTGAACTGATAAACTGCCTTTCAGTTTTTCATTAAAATACCTAAGTAAATCAAATATTATGAATTTTTCCGTGAAAAGGTAGTTTGGAGTGGAGGATTGTCTCTCACATGGCATAGTGAGCTAGAGAGTAACAGCTTCGTTTCCCGATCAAGTAACGTTCCCGTGTTCGATTCCATCCATAGGCGTGAGGCTTTTAAGGCCAGGTATTCTTCCAGTGTTCAATTCAGAATAGGAGATAGTGGTAACACAAAAGATCTTAAGTTGAGGTTCGATGTGCACTCCACACTTGTATAATGCAGCTGCTATTATTACTACCATTATCATCACCACCACAGCTACTCTAGGAGTGAGGGATAATTTTACAATGTTCTATACACCATTCTTGGAAGACGTTGCAAGGAAATAGTAGGCTGAAGCAGTAGGACTAGGACTGGTGATTGAGAAAACCGAAGTTCTAATCCCATCTGGAACGTTCCCCCTAACCAATTATTTCCCCATATTTTTCTGAGTCTTCATAATTAGCAATTACCAGGGAGGTAACCTAAACTTAGACTTGGAACCATTATTTTCCTAAATTTCTTTTCACAAATGTCATTACACTAATATCATCATATGAAGATCATCCTCTTGACTCCCACCTTCAGGTTTCCGAGAACATAACTTCAAACTGGGTGGAGATTAATAGATATTCTTCGGCGACAATTCCTTATCATGGGTTCCTTCTGAAGGGAAGTAAATTCCATGGTCCTAAGTCGTAAACTTATGGAACTAAAGGAACCTCATCTAAGCTAAAATAAGTGGTCTTTACATCCTCATTCAATAAAAGGAACCATTACATATAATGAGCGTTTTAAAACTCCAATTTAAATTTCACCATCTGTAGTGCAAGTGCGGGGGTTAAACACTATAAAATAGATCTGATGATTACATTGCCATGATTTATTATATATATTCTTCAAAAAATAAACTTAAACTCTTATATGTTCAGTGAGAATAGGAGATTACCATAGATTTCAGCAGTTGTTAAATATTTTAAAAGCTGTTTGATTGAGGTTATATGATGGCTTTGAAATATCATTCTCTTGGCAAGACCCGGAAAGGAATAGCTATACAGTAATGTGTATATTTACTCATTTGTTTATTTACTCTATGCTCTAATTTTGATAACTTCGTTAATCTTAGGCTTTTGGACATCCTTGTAACTATTTTGCCATTTATGAAAGCTTAAATCATTTTATACACGATTTTTTCAAGCGTTTAAATTATTAAAATCCGTACGCTGCTTATAATAATATATGTCCAGCATAAACCTACAATTTAAGAAAAGGTTGCATACAGCATGAGAACTCCCATAGAATACTATAATGGTAAAAATTAGGCATCGAAAGGACATAAGTAGCACACATGAGATATAATTTGTGTCATTTCATTTTCTACATTTTATATGAAGTACTCGAATAATAATCTTGATGAGGTAAACAGTCTTTAAGAACAGCAAAATTACCCAACCCCCAAAAGGAAAATACATAGAGGAATATTTACAGATAGTTTGCGGTAGGGCAAATGATTTATCCAGATAGTTACATATTGCATATACTTTAAAATATAATCGTACATAAAAATGAGGTCGTTTCCTTAGTCATGCGATAAATTCATTAAGGTATGTGTTATGAATAATTAGTTATGAATAATTGATTTGAAAATCGTTAAAATTTGCTAACAGTTGCTTAGTTTCTTTTCAGTTGAAGAACGTAGTTATAAATCAGGTTTTAAAAATAACGCTTAGGACGAACTGGACCTGCAAGTTTAATCATAAAAGTACTTGCGCAACTATAGTTTTATTTCTGCACGATTATTTCTCATTTAGCAACTTGCAAGAAAAAAATGGCATTTTGCAGGTACTTACACTGGTACCGGTTGCTAATCAGAGGCAAGGGCGGCAGCTAGCGTTTTTGCTTCTTGAAGGTTGTTTAGTTAGCATCCACCATATGTTAAAGAAGAACTGAACACTGGTTCACCCTCAGATATTTTCCTGCTTTCCATAATCGAAAGTGGTCCTGTTTATGCACAAAAGGCCAACTATTTGCAATATCTTACATTACCATATCATAATCGATATATGTACAAATTAATTGATGTTTGTTAGTGTCACAAAAACTCGAGAACAGCTAAACCGTTTTGCCTAATTTTGGTTTTGAAATATTTGTATAACTCCAAGTAAGGTTTAAAAGGTGAGGAAAGAAATCTGAAGTGATAATGGATCGGGTTATTAACCAAATATAAAAGTAGACACGCAAACTTTTATGAAAAACTTACATCTTCTTTTATTTTCGACAAACAAAAGCACTACAAAGTAGAAAGGTATTTCACTCCTTGCCAGAGTCTTCAAAGCTATTTTACTTAGCATATTTTATTAAAAAATGTTTATCGTTTGTTACCAAGACTGAAATTTTTTATGTGGCGTGACGATATATCTTTCGAAGATTACACAAAAAATTAATTTCTGAACACGCTACAGCACTATAAATATTTAAATACAGTTAATTGTTGCCAAATATTGGTGAATTCCTGGATACCTTCTTTATAATTTGTGTTTGTGAATTCGTGAATGTGAATTGAATTAACATGAAATTAATTGAATTACTTAGTGACTTTGTGAATTTCACGAAACTTTTTTTCTATGCCAAGGAGAAGACTAAGCTAATTAGGTCGTAGAACTCAGTCAAATGTGCGACGAGCTACGTCATATACTGACCGCACTGATGGGCAGCGAGACGCAGCTGACGCTAATTATCGTTCATTACGTCAGAATAACTTTCTAGAATGTCTGTTTCTATCGGGAGAGTTTCTTTGTACAAATCAGTTGACACAGTTATAAAGCAGATTGACGTAGTCAACTATCCCACAGAGCTTTTAAATTCATTAGAATTGCCTGGACTCCCAATTCACAACTTAAAATTAAAAGTAGGATCAATTGTAATCATGCTGCGTAACATGAACCATCCACGACTGTGCAATGAACGAAACTAACTGTGAAAAGGCTAATGAATAATCATCGAAGCAACAATCATCAAGGGAAAGTACAAAGAAGAGGATTTCTTGATATCGCGTATTCCGACGATTCCAACGGATTAACCTTTTGATTTTAAGCGTCTACTATTTCTCGTGCATTTGGCCTTTACTATGACCATAAATAAATCGCAAGGCAGTCGTTGGAAGTTTTTGGAAACAACTTGGAGTTTCCTTATTCTCTCGCATGTTCGCGCGACCGTAAACCATTATCTTTATATTGTTACCTAATTATCGGAAGGCACGGCCAACTAGCAGCAGGGTGGGCGATAGGAGGCATTTAGACCACACCTACCCATTTATCTTGTAGCGCTAACGAGGGGATGGTTGGAAAAACATCACTAGCCATCTCTTTCCCCTGTTCCTGACGTCTGGAACAGTAAGGATGATTCACTACACCGCGAGGCTTCCAGAAACAGCGATCTTCCTATATAAGGCTGCAGTGGACGAGTCAGTTCAGTTCTTGGCGAGCAGCCGTGAGGAGCGCCGAGTGAGCGAACGAACTTGTACGTAATTGTGAGCGTGCAATGGACCTGTGACAGACGAACTGGTGGATTGTAATTGTATGCGCTAAGTAATTCTATGTAATCCGCAATTGTTCCAACTGTTATTGGGTGGAAATAAAGAACATTTTGAGTTTGTGCAATTGGACTTTTAATTTCACAAATCCACAAAGTCACAATATATTTACGCACATCAAAAAAGAAAAAAATATTGTTTATCAGAAAGCTTTAAATTTATTAACTTAATTGTGTGTTGTATTTAAATTTCACCCCAATTGCAGAACAAATAACTAATCCAATTTTTTATATAGATAAGTTCAAACAACTTTTATTGGCGGTACGAAGTTTGCCGGGTTAGCTAGTAACTAATAAATCTTTCGGTAGCGTTATATTGCCATTATAATTCTAAGGTAGCTAAATTGATCTCGGTACAGAGTGAAAATACTGTAGTGAAATGCAACAAATTTATGTCTGTGTACTTACTCTGCTAAATTCATTAAATAAATTTAATGATTATTGGCAACATTCAGGTTATTTCGTCAAACATTGTTTTAAGATTTTAATAACCAACTTCAATTCTAAACCCAACATTATTAGTGAAATCTCTACTGTCAAATGGAAATTCACGAAACCTTTGTTTTAGTTTTGCCAGTCACTGTAGGTTGCGAAACAGTCCATACACTTCATAAAGTATTCAAAAAAGACCGCAAGTCAACTTTGCACCTCCTTTTATATTAGCATAAGTTATATCTTAACCTTTCTCTTTCACTCAGTGCATTGTATTGCTTTTTTGTGCACTGCAGTTAAAAACACCCAGGTGTCTTTACTCGCTATTAAATTCACCATTTTAAAACACATTTACATTCTCTTATTCAGAAAGTTAACAACATAACATAAATAATGGTGTAGAATTATAAAAGGCCTTCTTGTTGTATTTTATGGGCCTTTCTATATCTATATTCAAAGTAGCTTTAACAACTAAAGCGGACAGCTCGCGTAATGCGATCTACTCACAGATTTATAGGTATTGCACGTAACACACTCCAGGTATAAGTGAGTGAACAGCGGTAGGTCATAGGGTGACACGCAGACAGCTCATAGAGATGCAAAGTGCCCAACAGGTGCTAAGAGATGTTCATCCCGGTGCTAGGAACCGCTGCATAGCACCAATACTCTGGATCCAGTGTCAGCAAGTTTCTCCCACTTGAGGACCGCTCAATGACTAGTACAGCATTTACTGCGCAAGCATCCGCCCCACTTGTCCATTGTGCTGTACATCAAGAGGCTTAAACCATACCTGAAAGATAAGGAAATGGAATGAGCGGAAATTATGGAAAGGAAATCGTGGTATGAATAACAATACCACTCCAGTTTTCCCCTAAATGCCAAGGAAAAAACCACGAAAACAAAACAGAGGATCGACGAGGATTGAACCAGCAGCTCCAGAAAGCGAGTTACCATGTCGCCACCTAGCTTAGTAAAAGTACAGCTAACTTTCGTTTTAACTCTCTATCAATCACTATGTACACGCAGTACGTACAAACAATAATTTAGTCAACACTTAATTCTTAAAAGTTTAAGAGCCGCATATAAATTTTCTCTCAATTACATTTTCTTTCCAAAACGTTTAACGAAAAATAAACAAGTGCAGTTCACTGTTAATACTTTTTCCAGACCAAAAAAATAGGATTAGTAATGTCCTAGGCTTTTAGATGTCATGCATTGTAATACACAATAGTACTGCAGAATGCTGTTTTACTTATGCTTTTAAGCAAATTCTTTTAATTTTAAACGCGATGTTTTTTTTTTTTAATTTACGTCCTCCGTCATATCGGACGGTGAATGAATTGGGTGAAATGACGCTCAGATGAGTCCAGGGTCCATGGAGTTTAGAGTTACCCGACATTCGTCTTGAAGGATAAGGGAAAATCCCGGAAAAAAACCTTATCTAGGTAACTCACCCTGACCGAGATTCGAACTCGGAACCTCTTGAACGTGAGACAGACACGTTACCATCTACGCTACCGAGGTGGGTATTAAACGCAATGATGTGCGTATTTTATTCACAATAATATATTAATAAATTCATCAGATTATAGTGTAACTTAATCAGTATTATAGTTTGCACAGCATTCAAATTCTACGGCGTCAAAAGAATTACATTTTGACAATTCCAGATTCTTCGTCTTACGAAAAGCTCATTACACAAAAGCGTTTCTCTTTTTGTATTACCATATTTAGTAGAAGATGTAGCATATATTATACTCTATAGGTACGTTGTCACTAACAGTGACAATCTTTTTACGAAATAAAATATTTCCTATGTTTTATATAGACGCCCGAATAATACAATTTAATAAAAAATTCAAAATGAAAATGCCTTTGCTTAGTGTGAATGACATTACTGGCTAGTTCACTATAATTTTAAGAGAATAATGAAAACAGAAAGGAACATGCTATAAATGAGAATGAATTGTTGTTACTTGAAATCTAATGATTTTCAAATATTGCTTGGTTAATTAACTTTATATAAGCTACTTGAAGGTTTTTAGTTATCATCCGCATTAAATTAAAGAAGAACTGAACACCGTGCATTACGTATAAAATATATAGAGAATGCAAAATTTGAGATCTGAGGAACTTGGATATGCTACATTAAATGATGCTTTCCAATTTTTATTCTATCTAGCAAGGTTTTCTCGCAAATCACAAAATAAATTTTTAAATCACTGCAATTATACATAGTGTCCAATATATAAAAAGTATCGAACTTCATACAAATGGTACGTGTTACGCAAAAACTTATAATTTTCAAAATCAGCGCGTTTGTTTCCATACAAGTAGTATATTTTCATAAAGCGGGAAAGTGTTGCAGGATAATTTTACCTGCACATGAGGTATACCTACGCCGCCAAATTCAGGCATAGTATAGGTCGGTTCAAATAGTACCAAATCCTTGTTTCACATATGCTTGTCCCGTATCTCTTAACGGTCACGTGACCTTATCACCTCTCATTGGCTGCTATTGCAGTACAGACTGTTGTGCGTTAAAAATTAGTTCGTTATTTAACATGGTGATATTTCTTTATATGTTGGATGAGAATTGTCAAATTTATATTTTATATATATTTATATTTTATATTTTCGTAGCTGTTTGAATTAAATATATTCCGCAAGAGAGTTGATTTACTTGAAATGCTTGTTAATTCTTAAACGAAGTAAAGAGGAGGTTCCTTTGCTCTCAAGCACATGGCACGATAACACGTGATTTAGCGGTAGTGATGACACATTTGTTTATGACTTTTATCACTGACCTTGTTTTGAACTGGATTATACATATATCGCCATTCGAAGGTGTGTTGTGCGGAGTGCGAGAGCTAAATTATTTTATTCATCGTTTATTGCGCGTGTACTTATTATATGTATAATGGCAGAGTCCACCGCCAGTTTTTCGCTGAAGCATCGCAAGGGAAAATATTTACAAAGCGGCGAAAAAAGAATTGTGGTGCATGTGTTTAGTGCACTCACAGCGAAGAATCCGACTTTGTCAGTGAGAGAAGTCGAACAGCTGTGCTCTGAACTTACAGGTGTGAGTGTTAGATTCGTAGGAACATCGCGACATGAAATTGAGACAACATGAAATTGAGACGAAAATGAATCCAGGGACGATATTGCTGTGTGCGAAGACGTTATTTAAGGACAATCAGACTGTACCGAGATACAAGTCGGCATGCCTTGACGAGACTTGGGTGAATGAAGGACACACAAGTATGGCGTGACACGACTTTTAAGCCTGAAAGACAAGCATTTTTGCAAGGTATGTATGCTGGTTTAAAAAAAAATCCCAATGGAAAGGCCGAAGGCCTTTCATTATAAACTTATTTCAGTTTCATTGCTCATTCATTCAGTTTAAACTTGCTCAGTTTCATTATAAACTTCATTATTTTTGCATGCCTTTATATCCTTATTTGTATGATTTTATCTATCTTCCTGGCAATTATTGTGACGTTTACTGCAGTTTTATATGTGGCGAGAAGGCACCGCCTACGGCCTATGGCGCGAAAGCATTAGCCAATTAGGATGAGGGGGAAGGTAGTTGCACGCGGAGTGATACATGTCAACGGGGCAAGGTTATATGAAACAGAGTTTAGATTGTGCTACGACATTGAGAGGTGTAGTGGAATTAGAAGCAGAGTGAACATGCATGAGTATGCTATTGTTACAATACAGTACAATATGTCAAATACGGTGATTGCTGGAAGTCACCATTGTATAAAATATGGTGTAACGCTTAATATACTTAGTTTTGCAAATCCTTTTGTTTGGGTCTATGCTGTATTCCTGACCGTACTTGTTGGTCTGTTTATCTTCACACGTTTACTGAACTTCGTCACCCACCCAACAAATGTCCCCGCATCTTGACCAGAATTGTGGATAAATGGCCAGGCCTGGCAATAAGGTGGTGTATTCAGAAAGATTCTTTGGGACAGTAATTACGTCTGATATATGAAGTCAGTTAATGTATCAAGAAATTGCAAGATCAATAACTGCAGCCAAAGCCAAGCATAGTTCCGGCTACGGTCATTTTGGCACAAGACTGCAGTAGTCATCGAAGACAGTGCTATGGAACTGTTAGATCGAGAGCAAGCGATTAAGTGCTTGGCAGATTGATACTGCTCTTAAGGGTATATATGACTGAAATTTTCAAATTCTAAACTAATAATGCTAGCTTTTTCAAATTTACACCATAGGTGTAGTATAATGTAAACATGCTACAACCTAAATTTAAACGATTTTGCTCCAGCAGTTTAGAAATTATGATAAATTTTGTATGTGTTTTGTTACGTCACTAAAAAAGTCCCTTGCGACAAAATATTTTGAATTTTGGTCTAATATTTTAACCCTATGTTCATAATACACATACTTTTTGAAATTGCCCTGGGTTTTTCTGTGTCTCCTTTAGTTTAGATCACAAAAATTTTTTAATTTACAAATATTCTTTTTTTGTCTAAAAAACTGTAAGTTTTGTGTCTGAAAATTAAAAATATATGCTTATATACATTTCACATTGAAACCTAGGGCAAACTCCATTCCTCATGATATTCTGAACCTGTGTAGGAAATTTCATGAATGTAGTACAAAAACTGCATCACAAGGAGCATTTTACAGGAAGAAAAATGCTGAAAATATGAACATTGAGAAAACAGCGATTAAAGATTTGATTGCATAACTCACATTAAAATCCACCAGGCTGATAGGTTGGTCCATCAGATTTCTTTTTCCTCTCCTCTGTTGCTGCTTTTTCCACCTTTTTCTTCTTTAGATGTTGCTTTTCTTCTGCACAACTTCGCTTCTTGCTTTGCAGGATACGAGTCTGATCTCGCTGCACTGAAGTTTTCCTTGCTGAGTCTACTACACTTTCACCTCTGATATTTTGCTGCAGCTCCAATGACTTAAAACTACCCATGTTAAACTCACTGATGCTTTTAATAACAGCAAGATCCCATTTTTGTTTTGATATGAAAACTTCCTTTGGGCACTTATTCCATATGACATGATGCAAAGATTCATTGGCATTCTGTGTTTTTCCTGTTTTGCACCTCTCTAGTAATGTTGTAGAAGCCAACCTCTGATATATTGGCAACATTTTAGGAACTATTTTGTCTGAAAGCCTTATTTTTCTTTTCTTGAATTGAAAATTTAAGAACGGAAAACAGACAAAGAATGTGGATGTAGGCAAAAGAGGGCGTAACTCTGACAGAGTTTAAAGGCCACCGACATCTAAATAAGCATTTAAAAATGGCGTTCGGAGGTAAATGATGCATTTTTCACATTTGGGAATGTCTAAATTATTTTATAGAATTAAAATAAAAAAAAATCGTTATTTTCACGATTTTCATGAAATTTCAGTCATACATATCCTTAAGAGTGTTGTTACTCAAGCGTGTTCCACAATCAGTCGCAGAAAGATATCAACAGGTAACTGACAGAGCTCTTACCTCTTTCGTCATGCCACCATTTAACTTTTATACTTCTGTTTACTGGTATTTTAATTAAGTTATTGCAACCCTACTGTTTCATATCCTGCCCTGAATGCACTGATTGCTTCCTCAATAAATTTATGTTTAATATACGACAGATAAATGAACCGTTATTTGCCGATGATACTATTAATATTGAAAACAATGAATCCGTTCTAGAAAAAGTTCGCTGAACAATACAATATTAAAACGTGCATTGTAAAACCAAAGCAGCAGCATTTGCAGAAACAGGGCCACTAATAACGAAAAGAGCAACTGACAAGCAAATAATAAAACTAGTACGCCATTTCAGCTAGTTAGAAACTCACTGGTTGTGACATGTTACGATTATAAAATAAGTTAGTCTAGTTTCAGAAGATCTGAGCAATAGTTACCTAATAGATATTTTATAAGATCAGTTTGTTAAAATGTCCTAGTAGCACCTTTATTGTTCTATGGAACTGAACTTCAAAGAGTAACTAGGGAGAAAGTGAAATACATGCCATAGAAATTAAATTTTAAAGCAGAGTTAAAACGATGCACGTTCCAAGTGGAATAGTCCAGGCGGTAAGAATTGTTACTCACATTCACTGGGTTCGATTTCCATGCTGAGCAATGTTTTTTTTTTTTTTTTTTTTCAGTTTTCTTGGGTCGCCATGCAAATGCTGGTGCATCCCCCTAATTTCCTCTCCATCCTTTTCACCCCATTTCTTATTTAACTTCATCCTTCATCCACCTGGTTCCTTCAGAGTATTTTCAATATGCGTCTCGGTCACTCCATGGTAAGGGAAAAGGTTGATCTGTATAAACTCCGTTCACCGGCGGTGGGGTCATCGGTTTCAGAGCCTTTCAGGGGATTTGTTCTCGTTCGGTGGAGGAGGGTGCAGGTTTTACTACCCAACTTAAATGGAGCTTAAATCTGGAACTCTTAGGGATCATACCCTCGGCTTTCTTGGGATTCCTGAGCTAGCAGGAATCTCCCCTCAAATACTGGGGCATCCCCTTGTGGGGCACTACAGAAGTCGAAGTAGAAAATAGCAGTCGAAATCAAACCAGTTGTATTCAAGAAACAAATTCATATTCACGTTTTAAAATGTTGACCATGAAAACTAACGATATTAGTAATTTAATTTCAGAGACTAAGCAAAGTATGCCGTGAACCAAAGAAATACATTTGATTTATCTATCCAATAGTTATTGAACATTATAATGCTTAAAATATATGTCTGTTCAAAAAGTATCACGAATTTTGAATTTTCGCAGGCTACGTATATTTGATTTTCGATTGTTTTGTGGCGTTATGTTAGTACTCATGTCCCTCACTAATGTTGACAAGCTCGGCTATGTCCAATGTTCAGTTAATTGTTGAGAGCTATTTTGCTTGGATGTGTTTTGGCTCGTCTTCTATTTTTTCCTGTTCCAAAAAAAATGGAACAAAGAATCTGTATCAAATTTTGTGTGAACAAATTAGCTGGCGGATGCATTCCGAATGTTGACTGTGGTATATGGTAAAGCTACCTTGCAACGTTTATTGCTGGTACAAAAGGTTCTCAGAAGGTTGAGAAGATGTGAACGACGAAGAGCGTCCCGGACGTCCGAGCTCGTCAACAGACGAAAGCATTGAAGAAGTGAAGAAAATGGTATTGGCCAATCGTCAAATCACCGTTAGACAATTTGCTGAGGACCTAAACGTATTGACAGGCTAGTACCATTCAATTTTGACTAATGATTTGGACATGAGATGGGTCGCGACAAAAATCTAGAAAAGTTGCTCAACTTCGACCATAAACATCATCGCATTAACGTTGCTATGGTGTTCGTGAACTCTGTTCAAGAACAGAACAACTCTGTTCAACAGCTGTTGAACAATTTGCTCCAGAGGGTCATAACTGGTAACGAATCGTGGGTTTATGGTTATGACGTGTAAACTAAAGCTCAATCATCCCAATGGATGCTGCCAAACGAGCCAAGACCGAAAAAATCGTTCCAAGTTCGGTCGAATATGAAGGTTTTGATTATAGTTTTCTTCGATTCCGGGGGTGTAGCGCATCACGAGTTCTTGCCACAGGCTAGAACAGTCAATATGGAATATTACCTACAAGTTATGCGCAATTTGCCCGAAACAATCCGCCAGAAACGCCCAGATTTTTCGAAGAACAAAAGTTGGCTTTTGCGCCATAAAGCTACTGCTCACACATCGTTGTTTTTGCGCGATTTTTCGCAAAAAAAAAACCATACACTTATGATGCCGCAGCTACCGTACTCCTTAGACCGGGCCCCCTGTGACTTTTGTTCCCAAAACTGAAGAGGCCCATGAAAGAACGACGCTACGCCAAGATTGAGGAGATAAAGATGGCATCGAAGGAGGAACTGAAAAAGATCACAAAAACCGATTTTTTAAAGTGCTTCGAGGATTGGAAAAGAACGCTAGTACAAGTGTGTAATATCTTGTGGGGATTGCTTTGAAAGGGACGAAATAGATATTCATGAATAAATAAATACTTTCTGGAGAAAAAGCACAACATTCGCGGTACTTTTTGAACAGACCTCGTATACTGTAAACACTGAATTGCCTTAAACAGCATTCAAACTTTCAGTTTTTCACTTTCTATCAGTTTCTCTGGGTTGGCGTATGAGCGTAGTAACTAAGCAACGTATCCAACTTTTATTTGTCCCAGTTTTTCTACCTTCATAGTTACCTTCAGTCCCACTTAAATTTATCCGGTGTTGCTATTCAGAACGTTAGCCAATAACTGATTTAACAGTAGCAAAAACCATATAAGGTTTTAAGTAATCTAAATTCACACAGAGCATTAAAGCATTATATACCTAAGGATAGAAGATGAAAATATGTCATTACAAGTAAATTTTCTTACTATTTGAAAGACTGTTTTCATTATACCTCAAAATAAACACTGCTGTAATGAAAAAAATTTAGTAAAAGCCAAATTACAAATGAACAAAAAGTTAAAAAGTTTATTGGCAAATGTAAAATGAGAAAGCCAATTTAAACCTTCATTCAAAATACTTCAAATTTTACCATTTCTTTGTAACTATATTTAGTCTTTACATCAGTTTGTAGTACACAATTTAAAGCAGCTTATATGGAATTCAGATAAACTTGCAAAGACATCTGAAACAGATCTTACATATATCAAGTCGCAATCTGTGTTTAACCTATATTATAAGGAGCTTCTTCTTCTTCTTCTTCTTCTTCTTCTTCTTCTTCTTCTTCTTCTTCTTCTTCTTCTTCTTCTTCTTCTTCTTCTTCTTCTTCTTCTTCTTCACTCCAAGGGCTAGGCAATGCTGCCTGTTCCAGCTTAAAACATGTCTAACCATCATTTTCGTGGTCTTCCCGGATATCTCTTTCCCCTAGGTTTATAGTTTATAACTCTTCTTGAGATCCTATCTCTCGGAATTCTCTCAATATAAGGAGCTATATAGTAATAATAACCTTAAATTGGGATCAAATGTACCTTATATTCTTCAAAAGTGAGTTTCACTTACAAAATATTCCACTAATCTTTCTGCATTCGATTTATTTAGTTTTCTAAATTTTCTAGTTGTATTTTGAGCTACCATTTTGCAAATATTCTAGATGTAGGCAAGTAGTCTTACTGATATGTAATATAGTTTCTTAAATCATCATTACATCTGAAAACTCTACATTGGAGTTAAAATATCATTATGTGTTATTTTTCATAAAGTTGCATAATACAGTTTACCAGCTTCTAGGGTATGTTTCATTTAATCACAAAATCGCTGTATCAGTCTCGCTGCATTAAATTTATTCTGCTCTTAAGTTTATTAAATGCAACTACACAGCAGCTTCATGTTGTCAAAGAGACTTCTTTAAGGTTCTCTTTCGAAAACATTCAACTCTAGAAGCTTCTAATGCGGTTATAATCAGCTGGCGATTCAAACAGCAAGTCGACTTCTTCTCTCGCCTCACCAAATCATATGCATAGGATAAATAAATAATGCTGGAAAGGCGGTTTATCCAACACAAATTTCATTTTCATATATTTTACAATTTACACGGTTATAGGTACACAGAAACACCTCATTTAGTTCATGAAGTTACGTTGCATAATATAACGATGGGCGTATGACGTGCAGTAACAGGAAAACCATGTATATGGCCCATATTTTTCAGTGATGTAGTTGTCCAAATTTTTCAGATGTCAGAAAATGAAAAAGAACATGGATATCTAAAAATTGATTCTGCAACGACCCATTTGCACAAAACTCCTTGAAAGACTTAAAGATCACTTATGAGTAAGTAACACAGCAGCTTTACAACGGAACCCCTTCCCTATGCAACTGATTGCATGGAACACGATCCACGGCCCCGCAATATTATAAACGCAATGTTCTCTGATTACCTCTATTTATTTGTTAAAATACATGTGTAAAAATTTAACAAGCAACCAAGTTAGCACGTCCAGGTGACGTAAATAAGTCCAAATACTCAAACATTATGATCAAAGACACCGAAGTGGAAACACAATCTGTGCGCTCTGTACGTCGTTAGTGTACCCCAAGTGTTATAGCACTGTCCTAAAACACTTCACAGGTTTTGATGAACATTGGCCACTTTTAAGAAAGCAAGCATGCTGTTTTTGAAAATGATAGCACTTTTTGCGTAACAGTGTCATTTTTATGAAATTTGATACTTTTTATAAAACAGACACTATCAATTACAGTATTTTCAAAATTTATTTTGTGATTTGTGAGAAAACCTCACGTGATAGAGGAAAAATGGAATTCAATTTAACACATCAAATTATCTCCTTTCAGATCGCAAACGGCAAACAATTTTATTTCGCAGGACAATGTAGTTAATCTGAGCATTCTTGTTTTAGAACTGCCTTCCACTGACAACTTGCTACCTTAAGAACTGCATAGCAAATAGGCTCGTACTGGAAAAAACTATTTAAGACGTCTCATCTGCACTTCTATAAAGTGTACCTGAAACGATTTGCATACTGAGTTATCATAGAGAATACTGAGCAAGGTGGTGCCCATGGTAACAGGGGGTTTCTCGGATTAATTCCCACCCGCACTGCCACTCTGATCATGGGGCTTTTCCTTTGCTTTTATGGATCGGTAGGCAAACACTATGGGGTTCCCCTTCTACCACGAATTTCCTGCTAATCTGCTACGTCAGTTTTATTCCTGGTTCTTGACGGTACTACTGGGACCTCTCTTTCTTGGAAGTGTCGTCTACGCTCAAGACTCCCAAGGATGGCTAAGGTAGGTCTAGCCGCATGTTAAGTTGGAATGGTTAGAGAACCCGTCCTTCCCATTCCCCTTCCTCTCTTCCTATCAGTGGTCAGTTAATGGCCTACATGTGGTACTGCGCTCCACCCTCGTCTGCCTACTGCTAACTCTTTTTACCATTAAGGATCACCCTTGTCCACAACGTCCGATAGCTCACTAGGTTATTTACTTAAACATAGCCAAGTCCAGACTCTCAGTAGACTGTAACACACTAGTGGTGTTTTCATTTCGGAAAATATAACTCTGAGGAAGCACCTAAATATAGAAGTCCTAGTTGATTGTAGGAATAGATTCAAATAATTAATTTAATTATTAGAAATAGTGTATTTTAACAGGTGAGTCAGCTGCCCGTATTTATTTTTATCTATGCAGGCCGCAGTTTAATTCTAATATGAAAACATTGACCCTTTTAGCACAAAGGTCGTTATTGCAGCTCTGCACCCAGCACTAATAATTACAGCCCTGAATGAGGACCAAGAAGCTGCGAAAAACTTAAATAAACGACGATTTTTCATGCATATAATACTAGCAAGGTGATAAACGAATGCTTTCCCAACGAGCGACATAGAATATGTGGCAGCTGGTCGAGATGAGTAGCTGTGGGCATATGGTCCTGCAAGGTCTCGGTTCGAAACGACGTGAAATTGGTCTTTTCCCTTTCTCTTAGTCTGTATTGTCCGTATTTTAGTTACTAAAACACAAACAATAAACAAAATAATGAGCAAAATAAACAATAAAATTATGTATTGTTGCCGCTGGTTCTCTTGTGAACCAAAGACAAGAATGACAATCCGATAATTGGAGATCATGCTTAGATTTGCGACCATTTATGATCTGTGCCGTATTTGGTGTTGTAGACTATGTGATGTTGTTAGCTTACTTTCTTTCCTTTTTTTTCCTGTAATTTTACGTCCTGCAACATCAAGTCATATCGGACGATGAATGAAATGGGTGAAATGATGCTCAAATGAGTCCTGGGTCCATAGAGCTTAGTTACCCGACATTCGTGTTTCACGATAAGGGGAAACCCCGGAAAAAAATTATCCAGATATCTCACCCTGACCGAGATTCAAACTCGGGACCTCTTGAACGTGAGGCAGACACGCTACAATCTACGCTATTGAGGCGGGCATTTGCATTTTTTATGAATATTAAATGTTTCGTGCTTAAATCTTATGTTTCATTTCTTCTACTGACAAAGGAAGGTGTTAACTTCTCAGTGAAACAGAAAAATAAATTGTCAAAGTGTGGATTTCATCAACGCAGTAAATGTTCAAAATGATGTACCCTGACAGTATTTGAGGGGTTTCAAATGCTGAATACCTTCATAGATAATGAAGCGTTCATTTACGCCAAACATTGACGCAGGCGCAAGTAGCTGAAGCCACTTTGCATTTACGAAGTGTTTGAAATTTGGTTGAATACGTCAAGCACAATACCGCTCTTATAAAGTATCTACTACGAACTATAAATTCATATGTAATCTGCCAGTAGAAAACAGGGTGATTGTTGTCTTTTATAAACACGTATAATGTTATAAAAATGTTATTTGTATCATAATATCACATTATAGGCTACAAGAGGAAAAAACAAAGGGTAAAAAAATTTGAGCTGAACACGAAGGATTTGAACCCAACCTGTAGAGGCAGAGTGGCGAGGTAATCTACATAAAACCATTTTACCCATACTACCTTGCGAACTGAGGTTTCTATACGAATATGTAACCGCAGACGTTAGACTCCCATCTCGAATCTTTACATGCCTTTTACAGCTTCATACGGTGTTTTGAGCTTCTTTTAGTAGTGTTAACGCACATAAAAGCTGCATCTGCCATTACATTAATTGTCTAAAAGCTGTATGAGCTAAAAACTACCGTAATTTGTGACAGAAGCCAAAACAATCTAGCTAATTCTTAGCACTTTTTGACATGGCTGTAAAACGAAAACACGTGTGGGCTGAAGACTTGAATCCAATTAGTCCCACTGTGCAGATCTGCCATTTTGTGTTCCAGTGCTGTTGTCAACTGATGCATGTGATCAGTTTTTCCTTCAGAGGTTGCCGTTACTAGAGAAACCTCGGGCCGAACTGCCGAGCCCCTCTATCTGGTGATTGTTCGGATTGGGTTGGTCTTGAGGGGGCAGCGGTTCCCGATACCCATGGGAATTGGGTACGTCTGCGGATGAGGTTGACGGAAGACATCAATATTCCCGGTTACTAGCCTGCAAAGCTAGTAGAAGGTGCGCTAGATCGCCAGGCGGCCTCACCGAGGTCATATCGGTAGCCTTCACCTTTGGTGTTGGCGCGCGTAAGCGGCGTATCCACTTCCATCCCGTCTTGTGTCCTTGGACCAGATGGAGGGGGGCTTGTTAGTAACCCAGGCCTTGTCCTATGGAAAGCCCCACGGAGGCTACCGGACGCCCTTTGGGGACAGCTCGGATACTCCCTGGTTTTAGAGGCCCGGGTCTTGGTCCTACGGGTACAGGACTGATGGGAGTAGAACCTCTGGACTCAACTGTTCCTTCAGATGTGTGTTTAAAGGTGTGTGTGAATTACGCTAATGAATAAAAGTTTGCAAAATCGTCTAAAATTACTACTGGAGCTATCTGTGGCTGGGTATGATGCTTTTGAAATCGACATACTTAGTGATTGCTTTCTGTCCCTTACAACACTTATGCTCTGAGTTATCTACCCTTTCTCCTTTCTCTATAAACTGCTCTGCAAATCATCCATTAGAAGGCATTCAAGAAAGGCATAAATAGGGGCAGGTTACTAATATAAAAAAATACAAACGTACACTGAAATGTAGCTGTAAGAAACATAAAATCAGCGTATGGTATATTAAAGTGAACAAGAACTGAAAGCATCACAGATTGGTAGGTAAGATCACACAGCTGATTTAATTCTAAATCTACAAGGCGGGGGCGGGGATTTATGAAGTTAGTTGTGACACTAAAAAAGGTCATACCTTTGGTGAATACAATGGATGCTCTTAACAGAGTGTTTTGAAACCAAGTGGCTTGTTCCTATTAGCGAACTTATTTCCATACAATCGTAGAGCATAGGTAACATTGCTCCGGACTTTGTTTGCATTGGCCTTTAACTTTTTGTACTGTTTAGCTAATAAGGTCTAACGTGCAATAAATTATGATTAAATAGACAACTTGGCTACGTTGTTATTGCCACTCTTCATAGTGTACACAGGGTGAAGGTCAGACCTTGTGCATTAACTCAGAAAGATGAATTGACTGAATGCAACGGTCATCCTTGACACGAACGATTTCTATATGAGTAAAGTAATTTTTACGGATTTGATTGTGGTCATATTTCAGATTTCAAATTATAAATACTGCCAATTGCGAGACTGAATGCTATGGTCATCCTTGACACGAACGATTTCTATATGAGTAAAGTAATTTTTACGGATTTGATTGTGGTCATATTTCAGATTTCAAATTATAAATACTGCCAATTGCGAGACTGAATGCAACGGTCATCCTTGACACGAACGATTTCTATATGAGTAAAGTAATTTTTACGGATTTGATTGTGGTCATATTTCAGATTTCAGATTATAAATACTGCCAATTGCGAGACTGAATGCTATGGTCATCCTTGACACGAACGATTTCTATATGAGTAAAGTAATTTTTACGGATTTGATTGTGGTCATATTTCAGATTTCAAATTATAAATACTGCCAATTGCGAGACTGAATGCTATGGTCATCCTTGACACGAACGATTTCTATATGAGTAAAGTAATTTTTACGGATTTGATTGTGGTCATATTTCAGATTTCAAATTATAAATACTGCCAATTGCGAGACTGAATGCAACGGTCATCCTTGACACGAACGATTTCTATATGAGTAAAGTAATTTTTACGGATTTGATTGTGGTCATATTTCAGATTTCAGATTATAAATACTGCCAATTGCGAGACTGAATGCAACGGTCATCCTTGACACGAACGATTTCTATATGAGTAAAGTAATTTTTACGGATTTGATTGTGGTCATATTTCAGATTTCAGATTATAAATACTGCCAATTGCGAGACTGAATGCAACGGTCATCCTTGACACGAACGATTTCTATATGAGTAAAGTAATTTTTACGGATTTGATTGTGGTCATATTTCAGATTTCAAATTATAAATACTGTCAATTGCGAGAGCCAGTGTTCGAGTCCAAGTGTACCGTCATGAAATTTTACAAAAAGTGCTTTAAAACAACACTGTGCACTCAAATTATTTTCTCGCACTCTTGCACTGTTCCTAAAAGAGCTTATACTTAGTGTGATCCATATAAATCTGAACCATTTCAATACATAACTTTTGAACCAATAATAGTACACACGTGCAGCTTTGGGAGAACATAATACTCAATTGGGAGATTATATTACACAATTTACTTCTCAGAGAAAGTTGTTGGAAGTGTCCTCCATGTTTGCATTCGTTTCGCCATATTCTTTCAAGTTTTACGGAGAGTATCCTCGCCAATGTAACTTATTTCAGTTCAAATAGATTCCTTGAGAACATCAATTGTCCGTGGCCTATTCTTGTAACTATTTTTTAGATACTCCCACAATAAAAAATCCGGCGAGGTTAGGTCAGGGGATCTGTGGGGCCACAGACCTTTTGAGATCATTCGATTATCAAAAAAACTGGTTACAAGTTCCATGGTATCATTAGATGTATGGCACGCTGCTCCATCTTGCTGTAAATAACCTCTCAATTCGATATCATCTTCGTAAAACTTCAGAAAATACGGTGAGGCGAGTGTAAACATCTATAGATGCCGGTGGTGGACACTTCCAACATTTTCTCTGAGATGTAAATAGTGTAATGCTTCCAATTGTGTATTATATTCTCCCTAAGTTGCACGTGTGTCCTATAATTGATTCAAAAGTTATGGACTATTGAAATGGTTCAGGTTTACATGTTTCGGGTTAATCGAAATAAATGAAATATAAATGATTTTATCACCTTCTAGTGGAAGTAGCCTGCATTGCCCATGGTTTGACGATTTATGCTATAATATTTAGACTTAAGTTACACTTTTCCACTTAGGTTGCAGTTCTATGAAGCATTTAAAATGTATTACTTGATACACTTCAAGTAGTACACAAAATGTTAGGATACATCACAAAGAGAAAAAGTAAACAAAATAAATATAAAATCCCAAAAGAACTATGCAAAAACGCTGTTAAACAGCCACAAATATACAAGGAGAAAGTGTATGTCAATTGCAAGATACAAATTTTGAGTAATAACATTTTACACAGTTTTAAGCAAGCATTAACTTATTTTTAAAATCATTATTTGTAGAAACACACAACGTATAACAAACCCAGGTGTGGTTACCATTCATTCAACAGTGTGTGCAGCCATAATTTATAATATTGTCATGTTTTAGTTTACTCAGCTTCCCAATGAGATCCCAGGTATAGTAGAAATATTACGTTATTTTATGTGGTAACCAATCGAAATTTACACGAATAGCAACATATTTGATTATTTGGCGTCGTCCATGGTTTGACGGTTTAGCCCTACGGCATTTAGCCTGAGGCAGCACTTGCCGAGCTAGCTTACGATTCTTTGTAGGCGTTTAGAAATATTACATAGAACACTTAGAGTCAATTAGCACATTAGGGCATACAAAGACATATGTATACCAAGAAAATACTTTGCAAAAGCAATATTGCATAACTATAGATGACATAACCACACCCATACACAAACACACGCTCGCTCATATACAGAACTTATTCTAAAAATGTTTTGTGTATTCAGGGAACCCCAAAACATATTTCTGGCGAAATCTCGTCATCGAAATTTTGGGTAGAATACAGTACTTCCCCTACTTGCAGTAAATCCGGAGTTCGAATCACTTAACATAATTTTTAGAGTCCGAATTCACAATATAGTGATGCTTAGTTAGCCATATAAGGCTCGCTTGCAATAAATTTGCGATGCGCTGCGATGAGATGCCATGCGATGCAATTTGAAGAAGGGTGGGGGCCACCGAGACACGGCAGGAATCTATTATGGGCTACCACCTTCCAGGAGGAAGGAGTGAGTTGAAGAGAGATCACAGGCTGGCGGTGGGCATCAGTGAAGCCGCACAGAAACACAGAAATTTTTTAGCAGTTGGATGGATTCTCACCCGGCGCACCACCGAAGCTTCACGTTACCATCAGGGAGAAGACGGTGAAAGGATCCTAGCGGCATGGTCTCTATTTCAAGGAGAGCCAGGGGAAAAGGTTTACATAGGCATGCGCTTCTATCATCTGTCCGCATCCGCCGAAACTACCGAAAGGTAACAAACCAAGGCATGGCAAGATGAGGTAAGACAAGACGAAGGGCAAGGTAAATCGAATGCGTAACTCCCTGCTGTACTCTGTTTACATTACGCGACGTCACCTAGCTCAGTATCCTACGTCTTTAGCTTCAAATTGGTTTTTCGTTGGTTTTTTTCAGCAACTGCATGTTAAAAGCGAGTACAAGCGACAAGTAGGGACACCACAATCGAATTCTGCAATTGATCCAGCAAACTACTGGGAAAATATGTGCATGTGATGTATTTAAAAAATCTGGTAAAGAATAAAAGCTTTCACAGGCAAGTTTCTGTATGTTACTTATGCCTGCATTGTTATCCTAGTATACTTTCTCATGTTGACGAATTACGACCAGCTTACAGGTCGGACAATGGTTTTGTGCCGGTGAGGACCGTATGCGCACTAGTCTAAAGCCAGTTGCCGAGGCTACACTCTCGGTCATGCGCAGAACTCTCACTTTCGGTCATGCGCAGTACACTGAAATGGTCAGTATCATGCGAAATATGGCCGTGCTGCATTGTCTCCCATCTTCCAGCATCAGCAGAAGGTGCAAGTGACGCTTGGGTATAGACTCTCCTCAGTGCGCGAAGAAAGTAGGTCACCGGCACAGAACCGCTGTCCGAGCTGTACATCCTTTCGTTTTTTTTTTTTTTTTTTTTTTTTTTGTAATTTACGTCCTTCAACGTTAAGTCATATCGGACGTGAATGAATTGGGTGAAATGATGCTCAAATGAGGCCAGGGTCCATGGAGCTTAGAGCTATCCGACATTCATCTTGAAGGATAAGGGAAAACCCCGGAAAAAACCTTATCCAGGTAACTCACCCTGACCGAGATTCAAACTCGGGACCGCTTGAACGTGATCCTTTCCTAATTATTTTTCTCGAAAATGTCAGTATTCCAGATATTTCTATTCTTTCTTTTTTAATCTTCCGTCTCCTTAAAGCTCCCATTGCGGAATGTAACTAGAATGCCAACCAACTTATAAATAGGCCTTAAGCTAAATAATATGTTCGTTTTTTAACAAGTGTTTTAGGTTTGCAGAAAGCCCAGAATCATTTCCGAATCATTTAAGCACACATTTGCTCATTATGCTTTCAAAAAAACTTCATGAGGATGGGATGAAGCGAAGGACATAGAAGATGATGTAGTTGTGGCCTGCAAATATATCCTGACACTAGTGGGACACTTCATAGGCCTACCTCTCTCTAAGCATCAGCCCATCGCCCTCAATACACGATCATTTCACCAAACAACATAATACCCAATAAGGAAATTCTTCTCCCAGATCGATTTGGTAGTACTTTAAGAAAAAACTTAACATACACGCTTTAAATGTAATATTTTGCTTCAAGAAGGTTAGTAATACACCCAGAGAGGAAATCACCCAAAACATTTTCAACAATAGATTAATTATACTAATAGATGTACGAAATGCAGTTTTAACACGGAGAGATAAGTTAGAACTGCAGTTTTTTTGTGAGTTCCTATTACTAAGGCAATATTTATGTATTTTCTCTTTTCGGGTCTTCTGTAATTGTGGCCAAATAAGCAGAATTAGAGAAGTGGTTTTCAGCAGGCTGCAGCATTTCTGCGATACAGCTCTCCTCGCGGTTATAAATTTGATAATCAGTGACCCATTTCGCTTATAGTTCAGTTATCACGTGGCTGGTGCACGAATGTACATGTTTTATAATTCTTTCTGCATTTCAAAATATTATTGCCAGAGTGGTTATCAAGGTCTGTAGCTTAATCAAGTACTTCATTCGTTTCACTAATCCTAGAACTATACCGTATTTTATGCCAAAATTAAGAACTGTGTTTTGCATATGTTGATACCTCTGGTTACACATAATCAGGCTATACCGGCATTCCTATCAGGTAAGATTTATAACTGTATGTATAAACAAACTATAGGGAAATAAATGTGTAACTTCAATGAATAGTTGCCTTATGTTAAATTTAATGCACGATGTAATCAACGACAGTTAAGTTCATTAGCTAAACAGTGTAAGTATTTGGCATTAGAAAGGTCCGTTACCTAACTTCCATGTTCAGGATAAGCAAATAATAAAACAATGTGGTTACGGCTATTAGCTATTACTAGATTTAAGGTCAGATACTTGTAATTCAGTTATGTTCTTAAGTCAGATGGTGTTTTCCGTTCTCACATCCATGCATATACTGAGAAAACTTAGTTCACCAATAGAACAGCAAGGTGATAGACACCAAGATCTTGGCATCAGAAGTACAGTAGAAGGTTATTTTATTTATTTTCTTCGTCTTCTTATCTTTCTGAATGCAACAATCTTAAGCAGGACAGGAATTTTTAAGCATTAAACCAAGATGGAAGGAAATAAGTTTGAACTGACACTATCTATTTTATAGGCAGAGAGCGTGCAGATAAAACAACAAAACGTGCCTTCTTCCCTCGTGATCTTTTGATATTTGCAAACAGCACTCGGACAACACTCAATGACCTTTAGCCTTTGTTATTCAATTCAAACCATTATCACTACAGAATTCGTTATGCTATAATGATTTGAGTGTAAATAACTTGAAGTTAACTGCTTCAGAATTTTTATGATCCTCATAATCTTACTCTCAAGACCGTAAGGTTGCGTCATTGTGGAGAAGGAAAAGTGGATTAGCATAAATCGTTTTCAAGAAACTTAGTTCGGAAAGAATAGAATGGGGAAAACGGCTGGGAATAAATTCCACAAATAAAATTTGTGTTTCACGCCTTTTTATTTCCATTTTTCTCATTGATAATTTTAATTCCCATTCCCATAGCACTGACGTTTTTATGAGAGCAAAACATTTTGTTAAGATCTTTATTTTCGACATCTCTTGTGCAACTTCTTAGTTGACAAATGCATCATGATAACGATTTCACAAAAATTCAAAAGTAGTCATTGTTGAAATGTCTAATGATAAATTTCAAGATCTGTGATTGAACTGTAATATTTAACTGAAAGTGGGAGCAGCAAGTAGTACTGAATTATTCCAGCATCACTGACCAGTAAATTACAAATATTAAGATTTTTCTTATGGATAACCTTATGGGAACCTCGAATTGGAACCAACGAGATAGTGCAACCGCTTCTGCGCAGAAGCTTGCACGATGCTATGTATACGCAAGCCACCCAGTGATGTCTACATACTAAACTATACATATGAATATGGAAGCTTTTTCCACATTTAAAGACAATTGTCATTCAATATGGAAAACCAAATATACGAGGGCTGTTCAATAAAGAATGATCACAATTTTTTTGACAACGTACCTTTACTCATCCTCATAATTTTGATGGTCCTTCTCAAAAAGTCTCCCTTGAATGCGATGCACTTGTCCCAGCGTTTCTGCCAGTCTTCAAAGACATGCTGGAAACCATTTTTGAGAGATCCTTCAAAATCGCCTCCACAGCCTTCACCACTGCTTCTGATGATGGATAATGCCTCCCACGAAGGCGTTTCTTCAAGTTAGGGAATAGAAAAAAAGTCACATGGGGCTAAATGTGGACTATAGGGAGGGTGAGGGATGTACTTAACGTTGATTTTTGCAAGATATTCAGCAACATTAGCAATATGCGGCCGCGCATTATCGTGGTGCAGCATCCAGCCTGCTTCACGGAAATGTGGCACCCAATGAAATTTTCAGTATTTCAGAAAGTGATCTTAAGGTAATTCATCGATCCTCTCTCACAATAACAATAGAAGTGTTGATCTTTACTTCCGCAAGAGCAGTAACTGGAGGCCCGAGTCCACCTCCCCTTGAAATTGATTGTCTCCCCTCTTAAAACATTTTAAACCACCTTCGAGGTGTGCTGTAGGAAAGAACAGACTCTCTATAGGCCTCCTGTAACGTTGTATAGGCCTCAACAGAAGATTTGTTGAGACGAAAGCAGAATTTCAACGCCGCATATTGTTCCTCGCGTGTTACCTCCATTGCAGCGGTAGGCGATACTGAACATGTCTGAACTTGCCTGGTTCTCACAGGTGGAACCAGAAGTACCAACAATGAAACTACTACGGCGTTTTTGTTTCACATTAAGCTAACAGAATATAATAAGATTGAATTTTAGTGCAAAATATTATGACCGTAAAAAAATTATGATCATTCTTTAGTGAACAGCCCTCGTAAAATAAGCATCTTGTCAAATTTACAGATTATATTTGGACATGTATAGACAATGCAATTCCTAAGCACCTGGAGTACCAACAGCTGATCACTGCAAATAACAAAGGCTTTTGGGCAAAATACTAAAAAACAAATTACTTTGAGAACCACGCATTAACCACATTACCAAAATCTCTTTAAACAAAACTATCTTATCTGATGTAGAACAATGGCATTTTGAGTCTTGAATGAGATTTAATTAGCAATTAATGTACAATGCATTTGCAATTGATTGCAATTAATGTACAATTATTTAAAAGATTGTATCTCTTATAATTATAATTTTTACAAACCCATTATAATTGATTAAAATTCTAATAGTCATGGACGCTTACTCACAGCTGATATAATAAGATTCGCTTTATCATTATACTATTTCAGGTAGCTAACAGGTATATTTTGCTGCATAATAGTGTTATAAAACATATGGTAAAATAATGACAAACATAACGATGTTATTGTTAAAATATTGAGCACAAACAACAATACTGCAGATTAAATCATTTAAATTTAGTAATTCCTGCTAGACCCATTTTTTGGTGCTTGTACATATTAAAATTATATGTATTGGAACCTAAATCTACTTTTGAGTTTTTAAGCGAGAACAAAATGCATACAGGGCTAGTCCAGACAATTTCAAAGTGTGCATATAATTCAAATCTCCTAGTTTTTAAAGATGTGCTTCTTACAGAAACACTCCATCCAATCACTCTGCATCAAGGCAATACTTTCATTTTGAAGTACATAGTTCATGGACAATGTGATATCTTTGCTCAAGATATGAAAGACATTTATAGTTACCACGGCCTTAACTGCCATGCATATCAAACACTTAGGTCAAGAGAGCATCTTGAAAAGGGGAATTCATGGGATATGAAAGCAAAATAGAATTATAAGCAGTTTACGTTTCAGCACCATGTTTATCTGGATTGATGTAGTTATTGTAGCTTCACTTTAGTGAGTGTTATTGGCTATTCGACCCTTAAGGTCAATGTCAATGAAGTATTCTACATGATATTTCATGCGATATTATCACCATCCTCGACTCCTAGTAGGATATAAATATCAGCAAATGATTAAATCAGAGCATGAATGAAGTATCATTGAGTTGGTATTACTGTTCACAAAAAAGTAAATCAATCAGTGAATAAATAAAGCAAGAATAAGAACCATAGGCAACAGCTGATACAAGTAAAATCAACTAATGCACATATTTGTGTTTCTTAGCGTTTTTCTTCTGCTAATCTTTAACGTCAGAGAGAATTCTTATAACGAACATTCCGCTCTTTCGAAACTATAATTTCGTTCGTGGTGTAATGCTAGCTGGTGAGATTTTGTGTTTAACCAAATTAGAGTGGGTTTGATCTAAAATAATATTTGTGGCCTTTTCACCCCAACAGTGCAAAAGCGCGGACGTACGTATTCATCAGTTTAGCTGCATACCAGCAACGTTCGTAGGTATTAATGCTTTATGGGAACGAGGCTCATGAACCATATTGATTAATAATAAATCCAGGACTGCTCGAATTTCAAGATCTAAAGGTACACTTTAACTACATCAGTGCCCAATACTTCACACGACCAAGTGTAGTTTGAAATGTTGGCCAAAATAGTGCTATATATTGTTTAGAATATTAAATCAATATTTATTGCTCACGCTCCCTAAGAAACTAGATGTGAAATTAAGATTATTTCATTGTACATTATTGTAGTTTTCGTATTAATACAAAATATAAATTTAATAATTGAAAAATCGCATACACACATGCAGATACTAATTCACATATTCGATAACTAAAAATATATAAAATTCCATCAAAGCAAGTTTCCTTTTGTCATGATAAATCACATAAGATGCGAACTGACAATACATGAGCATATTAGGGTAAAACAATAAGTAAATGTTAATTGGTTCACATTCCTATCGTGTCTTTATGATATTTCAGTTTCAAGTGTGTAAAGGTTGACCATAAAGTGTAAAAAGTTGGGAAGCTCCTGCTATCTAGGTATATTACCTTCAATTATATATTGTTTTTAACACGTTAATATCTTCAAAAGAGCCTAAGTTTCTGTAAGTTCCTGAAAATATTCAACCTTTAACATTATTAGAAACGATGGAGAGAAATTGGATGGGCTTATCCCATGGACCAAAGGAGAACTTCTACATTACTTATGCAGATGTACTAGCTTCCTCTCATTTGCAATAACTTCTGCTCAAACCGGCCCTGCTACATTGTCACTGGTTCATTAAAAGCTTAATAAATACAGAAAATACCGGCTACTTTTTGCTGTTTTGGGAGAGCCAGCAATGGGATCTTGGTGTACAGAAGCCTAAGAATTTTAATCGCTGTATTGGACCGACTAACGGATGACTTGACCAAAACAATCAGAATACTGTACAGGGAGAAATCGCTGCCATTGCAATTTAACATAATTTTCACTAGTGAAGAGGTTTCTATATATATAAAACTTAAGGATGCTCGCAGGCTGGTAAATTTTAGGAAAACCTGCACATGAATTATACATAACATATTCTGAACTCATTCTGATATGTGCTGATGAACATTTTTCTTACTCCTATACAGAAACGTTCAGGCTGTTTAAGTGCTTTGATTTGCCAGAACACATATTTTTATAATAGACTCATCATCAAAACTACTCTTAATGCTGTATTATTTCAAACAAATTTGAAATATAATTACTAGACAAGGAGATCTGAAAGCACATAGAAAGTAATTTCCTTAATGACATAAGAGAACTTCGTTATTACATTATTGAGAAGACAAAGTTAGATAAAATATAGCTGGAGAGGATTTCCCACTGAGTCTAAATGTTGTACGTCAGAAGCAGGGAAGGAGAAGATGGCAGAACTAAAAGGGAATGCCAGATCCAGGCAAAATGAATATATGGAATATATTTATGACAAATGTGATTAAAATAGTTAAAAACGTTAGGAAAAGCGGAGAACATACAGAAAAGGGGTAAAGAGGTGAAGAAAACACATGTGTATAACTTTCCACAAGAAAGTATAAAATCAATATATAGCTAAGAATGTTTCAAAATAATATTTAGCAAAAGAATGTGTTCTTTAACGACCCGGGCCGTCCTTACTTTATGGGGAGATTTAAATAAATCGGAAAAAATGTATTACTCCGCCGACGGCTGTGTTTGGAGAGGATATTCGCACTATTTTATTCTCACATGGTAAACATGTACCCTGTCAACGAACTTCTACATAAAGGTTTGCTTTGCCGTTTTCGAAGTTTTGAGTAGCTTATGCGGTACCACTTTTACGTTAAAGTTAAATGTAAAGGTGTGTCTACTGTGTAATATACGTTTACTCTTTTACGCTGAATGCTTACAATTACTCAACTATTTCATTTCTTCACGTCACTTCTCCTCATTTATAAATTAAAAATTAAAGCATGGGTCTTTCTGCGGAACAAAGGTGCTAAATAACTGAGTAGCCACTTTGACAATCACTTGAAAGTACCACTGGCATGCAACTAAAAAAGAGAAACCTTACGTACCTTATTAGAATCCACAAACGGAGGAATTCCTTAAACGGCATTCACTTCAGAATATTGTGACTTTGTGGGCTCGTAGAATTAAAAGTTCAAGTTTCAGAAGTTTAAAATGTTTTTATTTCCATAGAAATACACTTTAGACAATCCTTACATTAGCATAAATACGTCACATACACAGTTACAAACAAAGAGTTACACAACAAAGAGTTAACTTCCAAAACACACACCAGTTCCAATTACCACCCTCTCATTGCGACTCTGTTTACAACTGTCCTTTGGCGAGTTGCGGCTTCCTTATATATACTACGACCCATATTACTAGACATTTCTGGAATATTTTGTAACAAACAAGAACTCGAATGTTCTGTAAGACAATCAAGATGTCACTAGAATTTTCCTTTTTATCTAACTTTATCTGTTTGGCGTGCCTTTTATCTCCGTGCTATGTTTATCTACCTAGGCAAGCTCTTTATCTCCACCCGGCACTATCTGTCCCTTATCGCTCCGCACCGCGCTTTCGTAAATAATGGGTTCGCGACAATATTTTCCTTTGATAATTCCTTCTCCACACGATATATCTTCACACTCAACTATTACATATTTTCTGTTCACAAATTCAAAGTTATGTCGCGAGGAATGGTGTGGAAGCTCGTTTTGTAAATCTAGGCAATTTGGAATTATTGTTACTGTTTGAAGCGCTTTGTAATAATGGTGGCTCTTTTCTTTCAAAGAAGCTATGAGCCTTGCCCCAAATAGCACTTGAAACAAATTCATCATTTTCACCTTCCAAAGCAAGCTTCTTCTTCGATGTTTTCCTGGAGTAGAAATCTGACCCATTTTCACAACCTCTCTTCGAGCTGCATTGATACATGGCGCGGAAACACCGGTTAATTCCGCTAACAAATTAACAATGTCCTCAATTGCTAAGATTGTTTTTTTTTTTTCATATAACTTGCAAAATACGTTAAATATAATATGTTTTGCACTACTTTTTAAGTTTTCTCTCTGTAATGTTTACATATTCCACGGAAGCAGCCATGTTGTACAACTGATTCTCTCACTCCCTTCTGCTTTCAAACAGTGCAAGCGCAGCATGCACTCTGATTAATACCTGCAAATTACACTTAAATTAACCAAATAAAATATTAATTAATTACTGTTTGACTGTTGCATTTTTAATAATGAGAATTTGTTTATATATTTTCTATTAGATGTAAAGTCTTTAAAAATAATATACGAACTATATTTTTCATCCACTGATAGTTACAAAGCTAAAACAGCCAAAGATGTCGTACACGTGCACGTGCTTTTGTTTACATCGGTACATAAACTAAGGACGGATCCGGTTATATATGGAACATTTTATCCATCTCTTAGGTTTATAATTGGCACTTAAGTCAGTCGGGTTGTTGAGGACTTCACTAGTATGCTCAAACATTCAAAATATACATTTATCATGAATATATACTTCTGACAAGGACTGTAATACAAATGTTTCAAAATTTGTAACAATTTCCTTGAAAATATTTGTGCAATGCATAGAAATATTCTTCTTTTTCATTTGTGCTCTAAGAATATGCATTTCCAGTGAAATCTAGGAATCCAGGTATTCAACTTCTGGGTGAAATATATATTTTCTAAAGTTACAGTAAGTTTGTATAGAGAGAGTAAAACCTGAGTGACATGTTTTAAAATTAGTAAAATACAACTTGTTAGCCTTCCTTTTATGGTTAATTTTAATAATAAAGACGTTGTCCTATGTGTATTTGCATAACCGGACTTGAGTTATAGAGGAGCCAGGTTCTATGCCCTTAGCACTGTAATCGAAAGGTTTAACGTATTATCTCTTCACTTTACAATTTTATTTAAATAGCCTTGTTCTCTAATGAGACCCAGATTATTAACTGAATTAATTGCATAACCAGAGTAATTGCTGAAACGGTTCAGCTTCTCCAATAGTACATTAACCTTAAATATAATATTGACATAAAGTTGCATTACTAAAATGTATTTAAAAACTTTCAAATAAGGTCCTTGATATTTACTTCTGTGATTGAAATATGCTATAAACTTTACAATGCATGTTTTTAAAAATAGCACAATATGCGTAATATCTTGTCAAGGTAGTGAGGATTTGTTGCTCCTAAAGGCAATGTGCTTAAGGGTCAAATCGTGTTCGCTCCAATTGGCAACTAAATCTGTTATCCTCTTAATGAGTTGTATTTTTGTGCTACTGGTTTGGTGTTTAGGCATGTGGAAAAGTCAAGGCCGGACAATACTTTTATTCGCCTCTCAGTTGCCAGTTATAATTAGTACATACCTCTGTTGATAATGCAACGAAATGCTACACGGTAAGGTGTGTGTCTCGGATTACGGAGACCGTTGGTTCGATTATCCTACGTTGACCTTCAGATTTTCATAGTTTTCCCTGGTCTGTACTTAATCTTTGATGTCTTCTTCTCTAGAACGAGTTTTCTCTCCTTTCTCTTTCATTCCACACAGATGACGTGGATACTTGCTCTCGAAGAGTAGAGGACTGTCCGGGTGGTAGTTCTTCGCTCTCTCTCTGTCTCTCTCTCTCTCTCTCTCTCTCTCTCTCTCTCTCTCTCTCTCTCTCTCTCTCTCTCTCTCTCTCTCTCTGAGTAGTTTTAGTAGGAGTGACTCTTGGAGCCTGGAACTGTTAGGGACCCTAGGCTCTAACCTGACAGGCCCCTATGGCTCCTTTACTTCATCCTTTCCTCCAGAGGTTTTAGCAGCAATAGATCTCCCATGTACTGCACTGCATGATGTCGCGAGCCCATTGTTGCGACGATGCGTGGCCAGCGCGCACAAAGAGATACATAGTGTAGCGTGGAGATAAAAGCTTGCCGAAACAGATAAATATAACTAGAAGGTTCGTCTTTGTAGTGACATCTTGATTGATACAAAACATTCCACAAACGTCTGGAATCATGAATAGACGTATAAAAGGAAGCCGCGGTTAGTTGAGTAGTCAGTGGTAATTGGACTCATGCAGCTGTCTTTTGAAAGTGAACTCTTTGTTTGTGAGTGTGGCTGTATTTGTGTATGTTTGTTACGTAATTCTGCTACTGTAATAGTTGACCAAAGTGCATTTCTACGGAAATAAATAACATTTTGAATTTATGCAAATTGAACTTTTAATTCTGATACCGAAATTAAGGGATGCGATGAATAAAAAATCCTAATGGAATTCAAAGGAGCATTGTATACTTGTTACGGCACGAACAGGTGCATTTGCTTGAGTTGTGTAACAAAAGACACGGGAGAAAGGGGGTTTTCTTAGCAAGAATTCTAAAGGGATAGCACTTGACTCCATTTGAAAAGGTATTTTTCGGACCCTTAATAATGGCATGACCAACTCTAATAATCACAATGGAGAAAATAGTCACAACGGAGTGTTGGGTGAATAAACAGGTTTTCCAGAGGTGAAAGTGACACACGCAGTTGTGCACAGTGAGGACACACAGTCCGTGGTGGGCAGGCCATTAAGACGGTCATCTGCTTCTGTCTTGGGCGAAGGCAAGAATTAAGTGTTATCGCGTACTAAACATTCTACATACGATCACTGTGAACAGTGAAATATTGATAACCTTGGTCGGCAACTTTGAGTTTGATGTGATGATAAAAAGAAGCAGTCATTAAACCAGTTTGAAACGTACATTCCAGTGTCATTAGAACCATCCTTACTCATACATATCCACGCATACCCTTTTCTCATACACTGCGCTACCCATTTTATTGCTTCAATTCTGAGAATCTACAAAGTCACTATATATATATATATATATATATATATATAATTTACTCTATTGATAATTGAGAAACTATTATTATCAACCATACGGAATACATGTAGGTATCCTTAGCTTCCGGAGAAGGCCGCGTCGTGTTGACTAGTTGCCGACGTTTTGCCCACCATGTTGTAGGTTTCTTCTGGCACTCGAGCCCTGAAGAACTAGCCAACATACGACGCGGCCTTCTCCGGAAGCTAAGGATACCTACAATAACACAGGCCGTGGAAGCCTACGCACCTACATACTGAATACAGTTTATCATTATTAATGCCACACACCCCGCGAATTCAT
Organism: Mantis religiosa; assembly: GCA_030765055.1. Lineage (NCBI taxonomy): Eukaryota > Metazoa > Arthropoda > Insecta > Mantodea > Mantidae > Mantis > Mantis religiosa. The sequence goes on from CM060951.1 coordinate 167,525,944, forward strand.
TTGTAAATCTAATATGAAATAAAAGTATCAACACTTAAAATAATTATGAAATTTAGGGAATGTGAATTAAAATCTTTAAAATATTCACCTTGTAAAATGTGGTTTATTTATATATCATTGAACCTCTTTTCGCACTCCCTTAGAGCACTTTACCCCGTTTATCTTATATGGATATTTTAACAATAACAAACGACACATCTGCAATTTAGATACTGTCACATATTTACTGCAGGCCATGGATTTAATTTCACTATAATATATACATTGACTGGCCTGTGTTCTTGATTATTTTATATCAAAAACTTAATTAGTAATTTGAAATTCCTGATGTGCTGTTAACTTTTTAATCTCTCCTCATGTTAAGTAGCTAGAGCCTTTCATTTTTCCTCATTTTTATGAGATGTTTCTATTCTAAACATTTTAATTCCCGGATAACTATTCATAACTATAATTGGTTATCTTTTATGCGTTCTAATTTGGGACTCATTTTCAGCAGTAGCAGTATTTTAAAAAGTGATAGTAATCACATGTTTATTCACATTCTGTGGCCAGGATTGTGAAAAGAAAAAAAAAATATCTACGCTCCAATACATTACGCGTAAAAAGTGTACCTAATTAAAATAATAAACGCAAAACGTGTATCATTGTCGAACAAGTTTGAAAAAAGTGTGCACCATATTGGAGTAATTATTTCGGAAGTAAAGCTCACTAAAAAGGTATATTCTACGGAAGCAGGTTAGGGTAAGTTATGATAAGTAGGCAGGCGGAGATTTCGGCATCGCATATGTGTGGGTGGCTTGTAGTAATTGCTTCATAAGGCGTTTCCTAGGAGGTAGAGACGAGACGGTGGTGACCGATCCAGAAGCCCGAAGAGAGCAGACACTTCGACTTCAGGACAGCAACATGGGTCGTGCCAAGAGAGGAACGAAGAAACCAGCAGTCATCGCCGCCGCACAGTCACCCGAGGAGGAACGTCCTGCAACACCGCAGCCAGAACCCGGCCCTGCTACCCAGCCGGGAAAATGAAATTTGTAGTGTTTAACGCCCGCTTTTACTACATATGGCACCGCAGACGATGACACTGATGATACATGAGATGAAGATGGAGCACCGGTGGAATGAGATGGCAGAGGAAACCGGAGATCCCGGAGAAAAGCCGCCCCAGCGCCGTGTTGTCCATCACAAATCTCACTTTGCGGTCGCCTGGGATCGAACCCGGGGAGTCTTGGTGAGAGTCAAGCGGTCTAACCACTGAGCCACGGTGCGGCCACCCAGCCGGGAGCAGACCAGTCGCCAGCACTAGCCAGCCAGCCAACGCCGCCTCAAGCACTGCACCGCCACACGAGAATAGTGGTAACGGGAGTGCCTCGGGACCTGCAAGCACGATACGTGCTTGCTGCAGTGCAGCAGCAGTGACCCTCAACAATGAGGGCCACCCGCATCACCTCAGCCCGAGGTCCGACACCACTCGTCCGGTGGAGCTAGCCAGCCACGCGGAACTGGAAGCTGCTTTAGCTAACGGTCTGCCCTTATTAGGGCTGGTGCTGCGCACTGAATTCAGCCGATAGGACCGTCAAGCTCCATTCTGCCGCTGCTGCGCCTACGGGCATGCAGCCGAGTCCTGTGCAGGCGAGCCGAAGTGACACTACTGTGGTGCTCCCAGCCTCACCTCGGTCTGCACAGAACACGATCTCCGCCGACGCCGCCGCTACTGTGCCTCCTGTGGAGGGCACAGCCATTTCACCGGACAGGCGCTATCCCCCTGTATCCCTGCAGGAAGGCATCGCCTGTCCCTCCAGCGCCGCCAACCACTCAGCAGCAGCTGAGCACTCAGCCACAGCAAACTCATCATCAACAGCAGGCAACACCAGACTACACCACCAGCCAGGAGCAGCTCAGGGAGCAAGTCCGGGATCTAGGGGAGGCCGTTCAGAATCTTCATTCGGAGCTCCTGGTCATAGCGGCCAAGCTGACCCCCCTAGAGGACCTCCTAAGAGAGCTCCAGACCACGCAGACAACTCACAACACAACAGAGCACCAATCCATATTCCGGAAGCTCACTACAAGCGTCAGGGGGCTCCTCAGGAACTCTGTGAGCTCAACCTTCCTTCCGCGTGAACCACCTTCAGAGAACCAGCACATCACAGAACAACAGCGCAAGACCGTCAGCCAGTTGAACGTGGAGGACATCAAGTCTCGCCACGTACGGTGGAAAGCAAGACACCAATAATCCGGTACCTGTCTTTACCCATTACCACCTTTTAACCCCTAGGCTACAGTTAGGTTCCATGTCTGTAGCCTAGTAATAACTTCCACGAAGCTCGCACCCATTGGGTGCCAGCATCCCATCTCTCACATACTAACGCGGGTGCTATGCGGGCCGGTTCTAAGCCACGCCATTCACAGATCATTATCCTTTCATTATGCGGTGGAGGTTTACTAGTGGGTATTGCCAAGGACAGGTGAGACCCACAGTCCCCATTGTGCCCTCCAACACAGTGGGGCTCCGTAAAAGGATTTTTCCTCCACTCGAAAAAAAAAAGACGAAGAGAGCCGAGGCAGGATCCCTAATAGCTCTAGATGAAACTTTCCGATGGTGTCTAAGTACAACCGACACTCTCCTCTGCTGCAGACTGGCACTTCATCCTGGGAGGCTCCGGGATCGGACAAAGTATGGTGTGACTAAATGAGAAATTAAGTGAATGGAGGCAGGAATTTTGGGAGATGTAATGGGCTTTCCAGCATTCATCTTAGGGGCCCGGGAAACTTGATAAAACTGATTTTCATGGGTCAAGGAACCAAATCCACGACCTCATCAACTGCTCAGCTACTAGGAAAGTAGGTTACTTCGGAAGTAATTTACTCCAGTAATAACGTTGGAGTGCTTAAACAGTATTCACTCTTTTAATAAGTACGCGGGACGTAAAAGTTAATTATAGCAATGTAGTGCTTTGTTTGGAAGTAGTGATCATGAATAACATGAATAAGTTTGTGTAATGGAAAAAGAGAGCAAGTGCAAGAATGAAATAAGAGATGGTATACCCTCTCTAACTCTCTCTCTCTCTCTCTCTCTCTCTCTCTCTCTCTCTCTCTCTCTCTCTCTCTCTCTCTCTCTCTCTCTCTCTCTCTCTCTCTCTCTCTCTCTCTCTGCTCAGTGGCTTACCGGAACACAGTGTGTAGCTATACTCTCAAATGTAATACGCTATATGCCCAATGTCAACCTTAATGATAAAACTGAATAAAAATGCATCCATATTAAAATAAAAACGCATTCATAAATTCTGTAAAAGAGAACGATGAACAATAAAAACATGCAAGCATATTAGCTCATCTTATTGATTTAGTTATGTTCCCACATTTACACCTTCTAAAAGAAAAGTTTCTAGTTTCGAAATTTGGTTTCAGTTCCATAAGTGTGACGGTGATATTTACGTTTTAGTTACACTGTTTCGACTGCACTTCACGACATGAAGCCCTCTCCTTCCGGGAACTTAAATCTGCATTTTGTGATTTTTACAACGAACAAGGCATAATAAATATGAAAGGTAAGCAACAAAATGAAATTGATTGCACAAAATTCAAATGAAGTAACCCAGAGATACCGGGTTCTATTCCTAGGTGGTGTAGAAACTTTTCGTTAAACATTCCCTATCATCCACAGAGAATGAGAGTATGATAATGTAAATAAGTATTAGCATAATTAATAGTTACGGCTGATCAAACCAGCTTAATAGCTTAATAATCTCTGACATTTAGCACATCAGCTGTTTCTGAAGCTAAAGCCCCCAATGTGGGCGTTTTAAATAAATAAAGATAAGTATATGGAGGTTATATACTTATATAGAGGCTATAGAAATGAAACATTAACAAAATAGACAAGTCTGAGACATTATTACGATGTAACAAGAATACGAAAACCAAAAAGTAACAGAAAATCATAGTTTTTATACGAAACACATAATCTTCTAAAACTAAACGAGTCATAGACAAAACCTACGATAGGTGATCAGTAATATAAACAGCTCAACTTTAGAACTTATATATACATGCTCCCATTTACTGTCCTTGCTCAAACAAGTTCAATGATGTCATCTTGATCTTGTATCATGCTGCTTGCCATTCGCCTACAAATGACCTAGATTTATTTGCTAGAGAATTCCTACCATCGTGATTAAGAAACCATATGGTTATCTCTCAGCCCCAAAAAGAACAAAATGTCTTTATCGTCGAAGGTGCCCCACTTGGGGGCTTGACACAATGGCCGAGCATGGTGTCTTACGTACCGTATCCCCTCATTAGTGACACCCTAATCCTAATCCTAACGTGAGAGCTTTGTATTAGCGACATCTCGATTCGTTTCCTGTCGACTCCACTACTAGGTATGATCATATACTTTCTGGAGGTTCTACTGCTTTTACTTGTTAAAGACAGTTTCGGCATCCATAAATGATTATAATTATGTTTACGATGTATATTTAAGGCCGTTCAATTACTACGTCATTAGCATTCTTATATCACAGACCACGGCAAAGGCCAGAGATGACAAAATCCAGAATTTAGGTCAATACACAGAACTAATCATGACAGAGATAAGGATGAATTTAGAAAACTAGTTGGAAGATTTACCTTTGACCGCTCAAAGATCCTAGGAAGACATGACGACCGACAGACCTTTGTTATGCTAGGGAGAAAGAAGACCAGACCCACATAAGCGTGCGTAACATTGGGGTGACCAATCGAGACAAAATCATATCTTCGTGAGGACATACATGAAAAATATTATCCAGTTTATACAAATCTCCATTAGAACTCTAAGCTTATTTTCACGGAGAACTGACCATTCTTCAGTTGAGACATCATCGCCTTCTGCAGATTATAACCTCTTAATGTTACACCAGATGTGACAAAGCTGACTTGCCATCCCTGTTGCCAGCTCTTCTCGTGCAAGCCCAGGTGAACAGGGATAGAAGCAAATACTACCTTAACGCCGAAAAAGTGTAAATCATAGACGACATTCTGAATGGTATCTTATTTGTAAGACTCAAGAAGGCTCTGTAGTGTATTAAGCACTCACGAGAAAGCAGTCAAGTAATTTTTGATTACACACTTACAAAACTGCGCGGTGTGTGTATAAAAACCGAATGCATGCACCCATAAAGTAGCACTAGGTTGATACAGGTTTCTGGTGCTTCCTGTCTGAGAGGTTTACATAGCGCCAATCCAAATGATAAACTTTAGCGACCATGTAAGACTTGTCTCTTTATTTCCTTATCCACCTAGTCCTTGAAGGATACAAGTTGACCCAGACATGAGTAATCGGTCGTGTATCTTAGGTCCGTGATATCTACCAATAGTGGAGTTTGTGATATTGGTAATTGTCTTTGTCTTATATTTGTTCATTGTGAGGCCCTTTTAAAATGCTGTGCGGTTGGCTTGAAAAACAATATTATATCGTTATAGTAGTTAGGCCTTCACGGCCGGAGTCATTTGGTAGATAATGATTATCCGGGCTTGTAGGCCGTGGTCTAGTGAAAAATTTTCTTCCAGACGTTTCGTTCGAAACTGTGTCAAACATTCTCAGTGGCGTGACCGTAACACTCTCGTTGTACTCTCGGTTGCTACTGATACGGAGCCTCTCGATTTTACGGGATTTTTATATGCCTTCTGAGTGGGTGGAGCCATCTTCCATCCTTCAACCATCATCTTTAGTCGAGTGTGGACGGATGCTTCCTGTTGGGGTGTATGGCCTTCATCAACATCGATTAAACTGATCCAAAACCAAAGAAGTCTAAATCCTTTCTGCCTTACATCAGAGATATCACCGACCGCATTGGAAAATTCCTCAAACAACACAACATCCACGTCATCTGCAAACCCACACAATAAAAACGAAACTTATTACGCTCATCTAAGGACCGAAAAGAACCTCTCTCCTCTGCAGGTGTTTACAGGATTCCACGCTCATGTGGCTCTGTATACATAGGGACAACTCAGAGCACAACAAACACGCGCATTACGGAACATAAGAGGTGCTGCCGTCTCAGACAAACAGAAAAATCTGCGGTCGCGGAACAGGCATTACATGCTCCAGGGGAACACATCATACAACACGCTGATACGACCGTTCTGTCCTCCGATGTCCATTACTTTGCTCGTTTAAGCCGTGAAGCAATAGAAATTAATAAACATAAAAATAACTCCAACAGGAAAGAAGAAACCAAGGGGTTAAATAAAGCTTGGTATCCAGCTTTAAGGAACACACAAACGAAACCCGACCGGACACAAACCCAGGCCCGTACGTCACCAATAGCAATCATTGGCATCAACCACTTTTGATAAAAACAGCCCCCTCCATAGTCCAGCCCACGCAGCGGCCGAATCTATCACGAAGAAGCGCACCAGCTGGAAGATGGTTCGGCCCACTCAGAAGTCATATAAAAATCCCGTGAAATCGAGAGGTTCCGTATCAGTCGCAGCCGAGAGTACAACTAGAGTGTTACGGCCACGCCACTGAGGATGTTCGACACAGTTTCGAACGAAACGTCAGGAAGAATATTTTCCACTAGACCTCAGCCTAAAAGCCCGGATAATCATTATCTACCAATATCATATCGATTGCGAAAATCATATTTGTTTGTTCCCATGAATATTTATCCCATCTTCTATTTTAGATTTCGAAATATACCTTTCAGGACAGGTGTGAACATTTTTGGGATCCATTCTCTAGAAAGAGTGATGGACTTTTATTACTGATGTCCTTTTTACTTTGCAGTAGTTTTCGTTGGTGTTTTCGAGCTTCTGCTCCTTGCATATTAGGTTTGTGTGGAGTGAAAGAGCGGTTATGGGCTGGATATATTGTTATCCTTAATTACATTTCTTAAATAAAAATTATTAATCACCTGTTTTGGTCTAAATGTGGTGTGCTGCACCAAAACCTAAATGATAGCCCGCTTGCTCTGGTAATTGGTTTTTGTCTAATTCCTTTGTTAATCGACATACTAGAATATTGAAAATTATTACTAAGGATGGGCAATACCTACTCTATATTTGCTCCTATCGTCTTTGCTCCCTTCGTGGTAATAAAGCAATATATTTAATGTTATACTATGCACCCCTTGTAATTGCTAAACAATTAGTGTCGATGTCTGTGTACTTTTAATGGACGGTCTTTAACTGATGTGGTTCTCATTCTATACTGACAGTGAAAGACCCCTTAATTTTGCTTAGAGGCCTCCTTATTAGGCTTGAGGTTCATTGATGTGCCGTAAATTTACTTATCATCCGAAGGAGCCCATGCTAAGAATTTTTGTGCCCCGAAAAAAATCCATCGCGTTTGTATGGAGTTTGAAAACAGCGATTTCGGAAACAAGATGCTGGCACGTTACACTTAGACCCGACGGACGACAACTTTAGTACATTTTCCATGAATGGCAAACTATCAAAAATTCACTAACAATTGTCAATCTAAACCACCAATTCATAGAAGGTCAAAATTATGCATGTTATTTTTCATCCGGATACCTCAAACATTTTAATCAACATTTCAGTTCTATTAGAAAAAACAAAGCTTTTTTCCATTTAAATTGTCTTTAGATGTGAAGAAATATTTTTAGAAAAACCTTTTTTGACATAGAAATGGAAATTTTGTTCTTTCTTTATTATTGCTTTTATTAATTTTTGGAGGAGGTCTAAACGTCCTTCAACCCCTTAAGGTGCGAAGGTACTGCACTTGGAGTTAAAATTCACTTTTTTATTTTTAAATTTTATTATAATGCCATTCCTCTAGATTACAAATATATAGTTAAAAAGTTCATTGGAGCAATAGTTATACCTAATTTCCTAATTATATTGGTGAATATTAAGTTTTTGCCACGTCCCTTTTCGTAAACTTTCAGAAAGTCGATCATAACTTCTGTAATAATGAACAGATAATTCTGAACTAAGCCTTGTTTTGTTAGGGATCTTTCAAGCTTTCTGCTGGTACCACTGTAACTCCAATGATGCTAGTTTTCCTTTGTCTTTGGCTGTACATGTGAACATTTAATTCTTCTTCTTCTTCACTTCATGGATTAGGCTCTCGCCTGTTCCGTCTTCACAGTGTCTCCTTCCATCTTTTCCTCGGCCTCCCTACGTCCCTCTTTCCTTTAGGACTATATTGGAAAACTACTTTTGGCAGTCTTGTATCATCCATTCTTCCAACACGTTTAAACCATCTTCTTCTGTACCTATCCATTCTTGAGGTGATAGCTTCCACTTGTAATTCATTTCTTATATTTTCATTTCTGACTCTATCTTCTCTTGTACATCCTTTTGTTCTCAAGAATCTCATTTCGCAACTTTGTATACTGCTCATGGTTCTTTGTGTAGGTACCCTGTCTTCACATCCATAAAGTAACGTTGGGACCGCCATTGTGTTATAAAATTTTATTCTTGTTTCAGATCTTGTTTTATTCGTTAGGGTTTTGTGAATTGTTCCACAAATTGTTTGAAATCTCATTAGTTTTTTGTTCGTATCTTTATCTTTCTCATTGCTGATTTCACATCCTAAATAATTGAAGGAGGATACTTGTTCCAATACTTTGTCATTAACGACTATTTTCGACCTTATTGGTATTTTGCCCCAGTTTGCCATTAGGTTTTTACTTTTCTATCGATATTTTAATATTAAAACTTTTGCATATTTGGTTAAGGTGGTGTATTGAACGTTGTAGATCATCTTCTGTTTCCTGTATAATTACTATGTCATCTGCATATAATAAAATATTTAAAATATTTCCTTGGGCTACTTTTATGCATACGTCAATTTTTTGTCTCCAATTTTGGATTATTTTATTAACATAGATGTTAAAAAGTGTCGGTGACATTGGGCACCCTTGTCTGACTCCTTTGTTAGTTAAAATTTCTTCTGATTTCTCTGTCTTGAATCTTAAAATTCTTTTAGTGTCCTAGTATAAACTTTTCACCACCTTTACCAAATGTCTTGGGTAGCCTTGTTCTTTCATTATGATCCACAGTTATTTGTACTTAATAATATTTTGTACTAGTTATTGGTGAATATATGATACGGGTAGGCCAAAAACATTTGGAAAGAGACAGTTTATAGGCAATCGTTTTACTAGAAACATAAATTTAAATGCGCAAAATATAAATAGATTGTGAAACCACATGTAATATTGAGGTTATTAGGCCCAGTTCACACAATACATGTGCTAATCATGATAGTAGTAATACACAGAAATTGATGAGCTACGAGTCCTGAAAGCAGATAAAATGGTTGAAGAACTGGCCAAGGTAAAGATATTTTTACAAGATTGAAGATATTAACGCTTCCTTGCATGTATATGTTCTCGATCCTAAAATTCTTTGTATGCAATCGTGCCTTATTTGCAACAAATAATGTAATTCACAAAATAAACACTAGACAAAAGTATAATATCCATTATCCCAGTACTAAACTTTCTTGCTTCCAGAAAGGTGTGCATTATGAAACTATCAAAATATTTGGCGCACTTCCTAATGTTCTTAAAGAAAAAATTGATAATTTCGGTGCTTTTAAAAAAGCTTTTAGAGAGTACCTCTGCTCAAAATCTTTTTATTCTGTACAAGAATATCTGAATGACAAATTATCATGATAATGCTTCTGTAGCTCTGTAAGTAGTATCTAACTATTCGAATGACAAATCATTACTAATAAATATTTGATGCAAGTTGAAAGTTTATTTTAATGTATATGTATTTAATAAATAACAATGAATGGTATCCACTGCAAAAAGGTTGAAACGTACTGGCATAAGCCAACTGAAAGCTGGTTTAAAATTTTTTTCATTCTGTATCATATATAATTATCCCTGCTTTGTTTTCCATATTGTTGTTCATATTGTCTGTATACTATAATATGAGTCTTATGTTAACTTTCGTACATATATATGCTATTAAACTTTATACCTCTGGACCTGTTCAATGTTCACAGCCTTTTCTAGCTACAAGTGAACCTACTGAACGCAAATCAATCTAATCTAATCTAGAAGGCAAGAAAAATGAAGAGGAACTTGAACAGAACAAGTGAGAATACAGAGGGTCATGCAGCAGGATTGTTCTGACTCATGTGAGGAGTCAGTGATCAATATATAAACTTTAAAGCTGTTTTTCTCAGTTTCACGTTTTTTCAGGTTCGGGTACACTTTTTTAAAAAGCTAATCAACCAAAACATATGAATTTTTGGGTGTATTAAGCAGACTTATAAGAATAATAATAAGGTATTTTCCTCTGAGATTCATACTACTTGTTTTAAAAAAAAATCTGAAATTTCCATACCTTTTTTTATAAAAACTAAAAAATTATAACAAACTATCAGTACAAAATTTTCAAATAATAACAGGTATTATTAAAGATAAATGTTTTAAGAACATACCTGAAAATTTTCAGGTACATATCAATAATAATTTCTTAGTAATGTGCACCCAAAAATCATGGAAATAGCAGTGTGGAGATAGGCAGTACCTTCTCACCTTAAGTTATACATTATTGATGAATAAATTGGGATTACTTATGCTCAAATGAAGTCAGGGCTCTATAGTTAGGCTTTCCAATATAATGGAAAACACAGGGAATAAACCTTGTTTGAATAACTTATCACAACCGATATTGAATTCGGTACCTCTTGAACTGAGACATACATACCACACCCACGCCATAGAGGTGGGCTGAAGAGTCTTGCCTAAAATATAAATTTAATATGTGCCAAACTTTCCTATTTTGAGTTATGCTATTCCTTCTTAGTGAGATATGGCATTTCATTACTACATTCAAGGTACCTTTGTTTGAAATCCTGCACACCCAAAATGTGTGCTTTTGGGTCAAATGCAACGCTTGCTGCCTCGTGCATCTATGCGCTAGAGAAAGTGCACTTATATCGTGAACGTAAGGAAACGTTTGTTGTGACATCTACGTTAAGTTATATCGGGTAACAGGCCATCTTGCCCATGTGGCTGTATTGTACAAATAAATCTTGAATGGGGTATGCATGGACGAGGAGAGCAATAATGACGCTAAGTAGCCTAAGAGGAAGAAAAATTGAAGAGAGAGCCTCCATTTGTAACAGTTTGTTATAATTAGCACTAGATTCTGAAGAACAATGATACAGAAAAAGACTACATTTCAATACTAGAAAAATAAGAAACAATTTACACAGAGGGAAACCTAAGGAAGATTATTGAAAACAAGAGCGAATGAATAGTATGGGGAAAACAGAAAACAAATAATTAGGAAAAGTAAGCTTGCTTTTATAAAAATAAATTTGAAGCTAATTAGAGAAAATACGGATAATGTAACATAAAAGAAATATTGCTTACAAAATACCTCCTCATTATATGTACACAAAGAATATTAAATGGAGGGGAAAATAATAAAAATAAGCAGTTTCAAGAGGGACCAATACTTTGGGAAAGTTGTGTGTAAAGTACGTAATAAAGCATTCATTCATGAAGAAAGATAGAGATGGTCTTAAAGTCTTAACAAGCCCATTATTTTTGTTGAGATCCAAAATGCCAAGGGTACAGTTATGTTTTGGATGAAATAATGCATAAAGTTTAACATATCAATAGCAATGTACTTTAAGGTAGAGGTCTGAGAGTGTAAATGCATTAACTGACCAAGTGATACAGATTTGTGTGCAAAGTATTGAATTACAGAAACAGGATTTAAAAATCCAAAGTAGTGTACTAGTAAGGGTTTAAAATGAGGATAGGGAAGATTTTGGAAGTGGTGACGTAGCCCTCGATTTTTTAAAAGTCTTATAGTATAGTTATAAATATTTATCAAATGAATTATGTTTTATAATCTTCACATACGTTGTTAAACTATGATGAAACTATTTTTGTAACACCTAAATGACTTAGTTATTACGTATACACAAAGCATTGTTGAGATGTTTGAAGTGTATTCATTTGTACGTAAGGGTTTTAAACAAGACTTAAAACATTTCTGAGCATAGAAAGGTGACTTAGTTTGACAAATTCGAAAACCAAGTACCAATTTTGAAAAGATTGTACAGAAACTTAAAACATTTCTGAGCATAGAAAGGTGACTTATTTTGACAAATTCGAAAACCAAGTACCAATTTTGAAAAGATTGTACAGAAACATCTCATCTAACATAAATTTTTCTTTCCCTGCCGTTATTTATTATTCTAATTACTTTATTTTAATAGTGATAAACATTTGCAGATATAGATTACTCGCAACTTTCGTTATCTATATAAAGGGATTTTTTCCCTGGCGCGATAGCCCTAAGAGGACCAAGGCCAAGCCTACCTCGGTAGCGTGGTGGTAGCGAGTCTGCCTCACGTTCAAGAGGTCCCGAGTTCGAATCTCGGTCAGGGTGAGTTACCTGGGTAAGGTTTTTTTCCAGGGTTTTCCCTTATCCTGAAAGACGAATGTCGGGAAACTCTAAGCTCTATGGACCCTGGGCTCATTTGAAAATCATTTCACCCATTCCATTCATAGTCCGATATGACTTAACTTTGGAGGACGTAAAATTACAAAAAAGGGCCAAGGACTACCAACCCGACTGCCGAACTCACGCCCACTTACGCACGGCAGAGGTGGGCGATTATCCAACCGATACGGGGAGGAGATGTGGTCAGCATCTTCGCATGCCCCAGCTGGAACGTTGGTTTTCGTGACCAGGTAAACGGAATAGCAATAGAAAAATGTTTAAAAACTGCACGTGTTTAATTTAACTTACTTAGCTTAATTTACAGGTTGCTCCTGTAAAATTTTGAGAAACAGTAACAATTTAATATCGACAGAACTGTAAAAGATTTACTCCTTACACCACAAATTAGCTACTTGAAATATACGAATGAATAAATAAATACATAAATACATAAATGCACAAATATATAAATAGATAAGTTCATAAATAAATAAATAAATAAATAAAAATAAATAATTGTATTTTTCAGAGTTTCCTAAATTTGTTGTGCAGGTTTTTTTCTGTGGTAGTTTTAACGAAATCGTTACGCCATTTTTGAGAAATTCAAAGTTACTTAAAAATTGCACAAACAAAAGGATGATCTGCTTTAGGAGATATCTTTTAAATCCTCGTATCGTATCCATTGTTTAAATTTAACGCGCTCGTGCAGATACACACACAGACACATAATCGTATCTTTTTATAAACATGAATTTTGTTTCAAGGGGTCTTAAAAGTATATTTTCGGTATATCTGTCGGTATAGAATTTTTGGCCCTCTACTTACTAAAGTGTAAGTAGGTAATAAAGAAACAGAAGTTTACAAAGGAATATCTCGTACATGCATTGCTTCATTGCAAGCGATACACAATGTTGTAATGTAACTCCTAAACCTTGGAGCAATGCTAAGTAATAAGAAGCCTGCATGAAACGAAAAACAATCGAAATAATAAGTATGCGATGCTTATTTCCTTAATTGGTGCACTCTGTGAAATCAGTATCAGTAAAATGTTGATTTTTGTTCTAATTCTATAAGTGTATGCAGCTAAGTCCTTGGATAACAAAAACTTTTTAATAACGTTAGGCAAACAAGTTCTGTTATAGCTCTAATTTGTTTCCATCTGGGTGACTCAGTTGTTTGGTCATTGCTTATTTCAAAGTTGCAGGTTCAAATCCATTCCATACCGATTGTTTTAAGTGTACTAAAAAGCGACAACTCCATGTCAGTAGGTTTACCACTTGCATTTAAAACAACCCCTGCGGAACAAAATTTTGGCATACCGACAGCGCTAATATGACCTGGTAATTGACAACGCCTTAAAAAGAAATTAACAATAATTTTAATAGAGCAGGTTTTTCCCATTGCAGTATTAGAAGCCGTTTAACAAATTATATTATTGTCAACTGAAAATATTTCATGTCTTGATAGTTAAAAACTATACGGCATTTCAAAAGGTTCTAATATTCGTAGGTGGCTTGGAGGGCTGGCAGAGTTTATGTCCGCTAGATCCTCTTTATTCCTTCGTTTATTATCCACTTTAGGGGAGTATGCTTTCGCTTAATATGAATCCTGCTGAGCCCTTCTTTTATTAAAGAAATACCGAACTAGGCAGAAATTATGGAATTTAAAACCTCATTTACTGCTCTTATTTATAAATGTTAATGCACATGCATAATTCTTTGGTTGCTATGAAACATATAGTATTTCCACATTTTAAAAATAATGTCTGAAGAACTTAGAGGAGTTCGTAGTGCGTGTGTACAATTTTAATTCCTACTTCCATGAACATAAGGGAATCCTGGTACAGAATTTTTGTGTATTCTTAAACATCTTATGAGTTCGTAGGGAGCCTAAGAAAAATAAAGTTAACCTATTAAATGAAATTCATTAAATCCTTCTTCTTCTTCTTACCTCACGATTAGGCATTAGCCTGTTCTGGTCTCATATTTCTTGAAGCTGTCTTTCTGGGGACGTCCTATTAATCTTCTCCTCTAGGTCTATAATTAACAGCTTGTTTTGTTATTCTTTCTTCAGTCATTCGATGAAGGTGTTCATTCCATTTGTTTCTATATCTTCGTATTTCCTAGGAAAAGAAGGTAAGAAGTATTGGTGGGTTCTTACAGAAAGTAAAAGAAAATGGGCAAGAAAGGTAAAGAATATAAGAAAGGGAAATTGGGGGGAAAGAATGGGGCTAATTAAGTAACAAAGAGGCATGGAGGTTAAGAGCTACATGGCAGAGCAGAAGACTAGGGTGTCATATAAGCCAAGGTAGTAACAAGGTAAAGATAAATAAATGTAGCCTAAGCTTGTAAATTGTAACATTTTGGAATGTGCACAGTAAATAATTAATTCATTCAAAAATTACTTAATTTCTGATGTGACCTTCTCTTATACATCCCTTAACTGATCTCAAGTATCTCATCTCGGCCGCTTGTATTCTACTCTTCTCCTTTTTCCTTAGGGTCCATGCCTCACTTCCGTAAGAGCTCTCTTAATTATTCCATTAATTGCTTCAATTTTTTGTAGTTTATTTCCTATGTCTTGAACTATCGAGCGGGATGGCTTAGGCGGTTTCGTCTGTTACCCACATTCGGGAGGGTTCCATTCCTACTGACCTAAGGTTTTTTTGGGGACTTTCCCGAGTCGTCAAGCGAATTCTGTGTAAGTTAATTACATCCCCCGAATATCCTGTCCCTTCATTTCATCTCCATTATCATTTCACATCATCTCTCATCTGGTGGTCTCTCTCAGGGTAGAAGTGTCGGCAGTACATCGCAGGATATGTCCTGAGAAAACTACTTCTTCCTCCAGTAGGTTGGTTGCTGGGGCCATTTTGGGACCGGCTGCCGGCACTATTTGCGAACCGGCTGCTGGGACAGTTTCCGAACCATAGTACGGGGGAATTTTGTCCTGGCCTGCCGGGAGAGGTTTCTATCTAAGCAAAATGTAGGTACTCTGCCCTCATGCACTGACGTGGCTCCTTGGGACGACCGCCCTCTGTCTCCTCTCACCTCATCCTTACTCCTGTGGATGTCCCTCTTGGGGACATAGGTACGATAGACCAAGACTAGTCGCAGTGCCAAATTCTCTCCCTAGTAATTCTAATCTTATGCCTTAATGTAGGTTACATCGCAGGTGAGATACTGAAAACGTGATAGCGGCTGTTCTGATCGGATTTCTTATCTAGAGTGACATTACTTTTGTTACTGGCTTTGATTTCACCATACCATATTTCCTACAAATTTGGTATAATAAATCCTAAAAAGGTATCCTACTAAAATCCTAAAAAAAGCCCCTGGGAAAGCCAAAAGTCGTAGTTACCATTATGACTAATTACCAACTTCTGTGTTTAGTCAATTGTATATAGCTGATTACAGGACCCTATATCAAAAAGGAAATGTGATTTTTAAAAAGGAAGTAATTCCGGCTTGGTACTGTACTGGGAAAACATAGAAATGTTGAAAATGTTGCCCGCCTCGGTAGCGTAGATGGTAGCGTGTCTGCCTCACATTCAAGAGGTCTCGAGTTTGAATCTCGGTCAGGGTGAGTTACCGGGATAAGGTTTATTCCGGCGTTTTCCCTTATCCTAAAAGACGAAAGTCCGGTAACTCTAAGTTCTACGGACCCTGGACTCATTTGAGCATCGTCTCACCCATTCCATTCATCGTCCGATATGACATAACGTTGGAGGACGTAAATAGCAAACAAAATTGGATTAATTTAACATTTACCACTCAAGGTCTTCCGCGTGTCTGTGTGACCTGTCTGCCTGCGACTCTGAGGTCCTCTGCCGTTCCTTATGTCATCCCTTCCTCCTGGGGAAAAGATCAAGATGAACATCGCAGTGCGCTAGGTGTCAACCTATAAGTTTGACATATGACCACAAGAACTGATATGTAACACTTGGTGGTCATCAATGGAAGACTAACCTATAACAGTGAACCTAATTTGTATAAGAAA
The DNA here is from genome assembly GCA_030765055.1 of Mantis religiosa. Taxonomy (NCBI): domain Eukaryota; kingdom Metazoa; phylum Arthropoda; class Insecta; order Mantodea; family Mantidae; genus Mantis; species Mantis religiosa. The sequence goes on from CM060951.1 coordinate 167,542,378, forward strand.
TATTACTGAACAGGAAGTGATAAATAAATCATAGACATTCAAAGAAACACCAAAACCGGTAACGGCAAGCGATTTGTCAGGGCTGTTTGCTTTAACACTTGGCTGACTGACGTAAATATCATACGACACAAGTTCCAGGTGCAGTTGCAGGAGGGCGTGTAAGTTGAAGCAGCCCGCCACTTTTAAAGTCACTTTGACTGAAATCAGCGGAATGCGATTTAACCTGTTCCTTTCACTTACTGCCTTTATCTTGACGAAGGTCATAGACATGTACCAGAAACTCTGACGAAGACAATTTGAATGAGGAACTTTCTTTTCCATGAACGACTTCCGATCCGTGCTGAGTCGAGAGTAGGGGCAGTATCAGGAGTGGTGGGGGGACGAAGAAAGTTTGTAAAGACTTTTCTCTTGAACTGGGCAGTGTTGTATAGGGTGGGGATGAAACTAGGCGAAAAGACATTTTAGTATTGTGTAGAGACAGCAAGTAGTTCGTATTGCGGTCACGGGCTTGGTGGTGGTGGTGATGATGATGATTCAGTGAGTGACACCCAGTGCTCCACAGCCCTCTCAAAAACAAGTGGCTCTTATAAAACATTAATTTTCTGAGTGATATACTTTCCTTCCAAATAAGCGAGTGTTCCTTTTTCTTATATTTTTCTTCCTTTATCTTTTTATAAAAAGGTTTTCTTTGTGTCATCAAACGTCTTTAGTGCTTCTGTGTCATTCAGGTAATAACTTATTTCTTAAAGTAATTATTAATACAACATATTTAATATTATTTAATGAAATTTTCCTACGAGTTTTGTAACGAAATAGATGTATGTAAATATAAATCCAGACCATATTTTACACTTCCCTCATTTTTTTAAACGTAGAGTAGAATGTTCACCCAAACATTCGTTTTCGAGTATTCACCAGAAATATATATTTTGAGGGCCCCTAAACTCAAAAGGACAGTTTAATGAACGTATGTGTGTGAACAACGAAACTCTAAAATCCAAATACAAATTGTGAGTTAAATTCAGTATACTTCAAGGAAGACTCGACACAAAGACTTCAAACAAAACACCTCCACCCCAGACTATACTTTATATGGATATATTTTCGAAAAAGTTTCGTTTATAAAGCACAGACCCAGTGAGCTTTGTTAAATTAGCACATATTTAGGATATTTTGATAAAAAATTACATGTTTATCTTAAATTTTCTGAGAATAACCTTTGAAATCCAGCTATTAAATCACAAAACAGACAATATCTTACTACACAAAAACCAGAGATTTTGTTAAAGTTGCCAATTGATATCAAAGCACTTGTTTTAGAATTATCGATTCTAGATGTATTTCTTGTAGATTGAATTTTTAGGTATTTACATTTTTATCAAATGAAAAGTCGTTCGCTGGTATTTATGTTTCGTTTTTTCAATCAAATAGAACTGAATATCAAAGCAGCGACGAGTTCTTAAAAGATTTCATTGCCGTTCAAGGTGACGCTATTCCGCGATTCTGTTCTACCTAAAAAGTAAAGCTCCGTATATATCAAGCTTCTTTTGTTCGGGTGCAAAATTTAGATTATGTACGTGTATGCTTCCTAAACTGTTGCAGTTTTGTACGGAATATATTACGTATAATCATTACTAAAGTAAACTGTGGAACTGGTTTAAAATGGACTTAAGTTAGTACAAAAGTAAGGTTAGTTTATATGAACAGCTTCCTCCTAGTTTAATATTAAAGGAACCGCTGCGTGCAGATTAACATTTTGAAGAAAACCTGTCGAAACATTCCAAATGTTATGAATTTGGACCAAAATTAAGGTTATTTTCCATGGAAGGCCTCCTAAAATTATAATTATTTTAGGGATCTGTGGATTTTTCGACTCAAATACTACACCTTTTTAGAGTTAGGAGGAAGTACCGTGGACCCGTCATATTTGACTAATTTGTATACAGTATTCAAGGCTCAGTATTCAGGATCTCTTAAAAAATTTAGACAGGCTGTAAACGATAGAAAGTGTTACGCCATTCTTTGGCTACAATCTGAATTCTATGCGAGTATTTACCTCTAATTTAGTCTTTCGTTCCATGTTTTAACGCTAAATGGCACCTGGTTTGGGCTATAATCCATCGTTTCTCACTTAATTCTCATACAGTGAGTGACGTTTTTTATTTTTTTCATTTCTTACTAATAATATCTGTTGTTATTTCGATTCAAAGCACCTTCTCTGGACAATCAGCCAGGTGAATTCAGGAAAGATTTTCGAGCTTTTCGTTAGCTAACGAAATAAAGGGAATAAAGATTATATCAAATGCTGAGCTTATTAAAAAATGGTATATGCTACGAATAATTGTACTGGAATTTTCCACCTGAAGGTTCAATACGTATTTCCTTCCACTCCCCTATTTTCACTACACACTTATTTCTTTACAGTTTAATATCTGCAAGGATAATAGAAATATATTGAAGCGCTTCTCTAATTATTTTTGGCAAGTAAAATTCTCATCAATATTTAATTTATGCTATGTGTTTGTAACTGTATTTGTCTCGTAACATTATAAGAGACAAGCCAGATTGTAAACTAACGTTGAATATAACATAAAAAAAGCATAAAGGTGTAAAAGCATACTTCCGTTTGCCGTTAAATCGGCATCTATATTCTTCGGTTATGGTGATTTCTATAACAGTTATCCTCACTGATCTCTTCTGAATATAGTTAGGACTTCCGAATTACAGGTATTAGCATGTCTTCTTCCCTAACTGCAAGATACTTTAAAAGACCAAAACAAATGTAATCTCGTAGAGTAAATATTTCTTCTCGGATCAAGGCAAGATAAATATTGTGTCAAGATCACAGATCTATCTCTCTCTCTTTCTTTTCAGTAGTTTCCTACTCAGGATGGTATTAGTTAACTTAGGCTTTCAGCTGGACGTGAAGAAACATACTGTAAGATTTATTGCCCCTTTAAATTATCCATTGTTTTACTATGCTATGCCATTCATAGATACCGGTTTTCAACTTTCTCTGAAGAGGGAGTGGAGTAAAACAAATTAATAACACAGATTACTGGACTCATCAATTAATCTTACGGTTTCGTCTAACGGTAACGTTAGTAACACACTCCTGTTTTCATAACTAATGCCACTAGTGATTTTGAAGTTGGCGCTGCAGAATTTATATAATGAAGCTTAAAGGTCCCAGCTGGGATTTTTAAACATGCTCCACACTTAAATGTAAATTCATGGAGCGTCGAGAATGTCAAACAGTCAGGGAAATAACTAGTTTTCAGACAACTGTCAAGAAAGTTTCCAGAGGGTTCTCATACTGTGGGTTTTGAAGAAGTGGAAGGATATAAATGCGAGTTTATTGAAGATGTTGAAATTGAATGGGCTTCGCTGAGCTGTTTATCCATTTTTATGTAGCTAGGACATAGTTAAGCTTATATGTAATGTCTGTCTAATCTAGGAACATAACCTCAAAAATAAAGTTAACAACTGACAACAAGAAATAGCACCAAAATACTGTATAAGAGGTAAACAAATATGCTCTAACCTTGGAAGGACAATGAAAGGAAGTACAAGAGCTTCTCCTATTTATGATTTAAATTGAGGAGGCTGGTGTTTTCATAAAAAGGTGTTGCATGTAAGGAAGCCATAACTCAAAGCAATAATTTTCCCATGGATTACGTAGATAACTGGTTTTTTACATATTAACACCCTAATGGGTGAACTTTATACCCTTTTCCGTAAAACATAAAGATAGTTTCATTGTCTATAGCTAAGCAAACGGCTTGTATTAAAACATGGTTGCAATGGTCGCACTGCTACATTTTATGCAGTATATAGATTTCATAAAGAATTCGTTAGAAACCCCTAAAATATCTTTTGATAGCAATACTGTGCATGTAAATGTACAGATGCCTATGTCACATCGGGAATGTTGATTTGAGAAACAACTGCCGATGTTGAACAGTGCCTTTTCTTAATGAACAGGCACGTACATCCATCGCACTGCAATAAAGTACAATTGAATCCCTTTAAATTGAATTGATTATGTAAAACACAAAATCATGTCTGATGATCAAGCATCAATATTTGCATCCACACAGTTATACATGCCTGAACTGAACAATACTTTACAAACATTTAAATTGTTGCTACCTTTTCAATATGTTTTCCCTCCTTCCATTGCATATTAACTGTTGTATATCCAGAATCAGAATAACTGAACTCAGAATTAAAGAATAAATAAAACTTGATATTATTGTTCTTTCTGTTGTCTACTTACGTTAGTTATCAGGAATACTTTTTTTCTAAATAAATACATATACATGGTTAATTTTTCTCGGTGATCAGCATGTTGACTGGTTAAGAGTTTCTACAGGCTTGACCGAGTGATCTTGACATTGGCACAGAATGTAAACCATGTAAGGTTATTATCCTTCACAAGAATGTCCATTGCCGCCTACTTCTGCTTATTTCTTAAAAACATGTGAATGTTAAACAAAATTGTGTCACTAAGCAAAATCACTATCATCAACCAACATAAAATAATAATATTAACTTGAACAAGAGTTTATAGTACCATTCAACAGGGATTCTACAGGTCAATTATGTAAACCATTATTTGTCTCTGTTTTTATATGATAATATGATTTGCAATAAATGCAGGAAATAAGGAAATAGTGAGCTGTCAACTAAATGTCTATTACAAAACATCTTATAAGCAGCCAGAAACGTGTAATATATGGAAGATAGTGTGCACAAACAGCTTTTATTGACATAAGTAACATAAATCTTACTATGCAAGAATTAATTTTACTCATGAACAAAAATAAGTGAAATATTATGTAGTAAATTATAATACCACACCGACATATATCTGTGAGAAAGTGCTTTAATAGAAACCAGAATAAAATTGGTCATTTCTGTAAATATTCAATAAATGCCATTTTAAAAGCGTGGTTTAACCGTGTTATATTAGAAACCCTTTAGTATAATTCTGGACGCTTAACTTTTCAAATTCCTTAAAATATTGAAATTACACAGAAGGAATAGTTTACCGATTAAGGTCAGCCATCAATAGCAATGTCATAGGTAGTAACAGTTTTTAATAATTGAATTCCGCATGAATGAGTATCTTGTCATAATTATTTTGAGATTTTTATTGAGAAATTATTATTTCATAGCAAATACTTGCTTATACGCAAAATTCAATAATCAAAGTTAACCGACTAGAACAAGCAATTTTCACCTAGAAAATTTTATGATTAGTCTACCTTGCCCAGAATAGATAAGTAGGTAAATTATTGCATTCCACCCTAAAATTATATTAGAAAAAGTTCCAACGTGTTTGTGTTTGTTTTTGTATGCACGTATGAAGACAGCAGAACTTAAACAGTAACTAAATGCAAATAAAAAAGTATAGAAGCCCTATTAGCATATAAGGTTCGCAATAACCAACCATAATTTACGTTTTTCAAAAATATGTTCTCTACTGAAGCCTCTCTTAAATACTTCTTAATTCAAGCTATTAGTCTGTATTTACCAAACTTGGTATTAGGTCCAGCGCATTCCATGGATGCTATACAAAGATTTTAAAAAGATCCCCCTTCAAAATTACTCTTTATTTGGAAACTTTTTCGAAAGTTTTTATTTTCCCAAATACTGCCCTAAAATATTGTGATCAAAAAGCCATGTATTTAAAATATTTTCATAAAAATTGTATTTATATTTTGAATTTCCTCCGAATAATCTCAGATGTGCCATTAAAGTTGTATAATAATTGATAAACTGTAAGAGACAGAACAATTTTTACTGTAAAAATATGTTGATTTCTTTAAATTTCACCATTTACTTCAACTTTTTTTGTTTTGTGACAGCCATTTTAAGGTGCCCCATGTTATTTATTTATTGTGATTTATGTCAGACGATGAATGAAGCTCAAATGAGCCCAGGGTTCATAGAGCTTAGGGTTACCCGACATTCGTATTTTAGAATAAGGGAAAACCCTGGCAAAATCTTATCCAGGTAACTCACCCTGACCGAGATTCGAACTCGGGACCTCTTGAACGTGAGGCAGACACGCTACCATCTACACTACCAAGGCGGGAACCCTGTTGTTGGTTCACATTTTCAAATCTAACACTTTTTCTCAAATAGGAAGTCGTTATGCGCGATATTTTTTCTTCTGGCCATGCAAATGGAACAAGAAAATTTCAAAGCTATCATATATGCTCCTATTTCGATTGTACGTATAATGAATTATGTAAAAAATTATTCCTACAAATATTTATCTCGATTAAGTGAACTAGATAGAAGAACAAGTGTTTTTAAGAGTAGTTTGTGCTAAATATTATTCTTTGTGTAGCTTGGTTATAATTATTTTCCAATAATCCATATCTTCGTGTAATATTAATTCTTGAAATTAATATTACTATTGTGTTAAGAATATTAATTAGAAGAGCATGAAAATTGAATAATTCCTCATTTGTGTTTTATTAAGGTTAGCTGTTAATGTTGTGTGTGTGTGTGCGCGCGCGCGCGTGTATGTGTGTGTAGAAAAATCCTGTGAGTATACACATAAGACTTTTAGACACATATTTATCTGTATGGAACCACCCATTCTCAGTGATGTTTATAATAATTATTGGTATTTTCAGTTTATCACGCTTTCTCTCTTTCTGTTGCTGAATATCCTGCGTTAATGAGACTCGCCAACCATAAGGAACACAATGACTGCTTTCTCTTCTCTCAACACTTTGTGCGAGAGATATGAGTTACTTGACAGAGGCGCTCAGAGATAGTGATCTCGTATCCCTAAGCTCGAGAGAAATCTTGAGTGTAAATAATGATTTAATGGCATTAATTCTCAAATAAGCACCTTCAATCGCTCTTACTACAACGCATGAATTTGATTAAAGTTATGTTTTCTCTCCGATATATTAATGTTTTCTTACACGCAAGATCTAGTTTTGCTCTCATGAATCCTTTGGTCTGAATGCAGCACTCGGCATGATGTGAAACATGTTGATATTTTTAATGAAGGTTGAAACATATTTCAGCCATTATTGACACGCACGTACATAATGAAAACGTAACGTGTAGTTAATTCTAACCTGAACGACTGCCTCTGTGGTGAGAATATTTCTTTATACAGGATTGTTGGTGTTCTCCCTAAACCCTGGAAGCGTCATTGCTTTCAGCGAGTGAACGTCGTTACTGAAAATCAATTGCTCCAATGATAAAATGTGGGATGTGACCTTAAATATTATAGTCGGTGTATTAATGAAGCATTAAAATATAAACTACATGAAAAATATACACAGTAGCAAAACTTGGTGTTCAGTGCGAATTATTAGGGTTATATAATTTTTTAATTTGGGGCTCATATTTGATAATGGCAAGGCACATCGCTATTTGGAACACTTAGTAGTGATTTTATTTGTAGCTGCATGATGTAAAATATGGTGTCACGGTGATGAGGCAGCAGAGTAAACAAGAACTTCTCATATAACTGATTGAAATATACCCTGAACAAGTTCTTACTGATTGAGGAGGCTAAACTTCAGGATTGTTGAAGTTCCTATTGTATTGCCCCAGAATAGAACACTAAGCTATACTGCTTGCAGCGGGAGAATAAAGTGGATGTAAACAAACCGTTGATCGTAGCGTGCCTTCTTCACAATTATTTCCATGATGCCTCCGCCGTGTAAATAGTCCCTTGAAAAAGTGTTGCTACTGAGGAGTGGAGTTTTGAGTTCGTTTTGCTAAAGCGCACAAAAAGTGCATATTTCAACTTTAAAAAACATATACTAATAGATAGTTAAGTTAGTTTGTAATTAAAGTAAATCTTTCTGCGCGCGCATATTGAAGCTGACAGGTGTATCCAGTTGTGAATCATGACAGAACTGGCGAGTATTGTTAAACATGCGCGCGGAAAGCCTTTACGAAGTGGTGAAAAGATAATATTGAATGTATGTAACAAGTTCAGTGAAAATTTTCCAGAACTTGCTATCGATGAAGTGGTGAAGTTAACATTTGAGTTTTCCGGTGTATCGGTTTCCAGCATTTATAATGCACGCAAGCAAAAAGCCACATTCGGTGAAGTTTCAACTCCTGAAAAGATTTTGGTTTAGTTGTTTGAGTAAGGAGAATGGGAATATTTTAAATGTATGCATAGAACAACAGAGAAGATTAGTAAATAAGAACTGTTGGTGGAAAGTGCTAGAGAGAACTGTGGACAAAATAGGAATGGGGGATATATGGAGGGCAGGTGCAGGTAATGAGAGAGGATTATGGAAAAATGTAAGGACAAGAATGGGAGACATAGAAAGGCAAGAGATATGGGGAGGCATGGAAAGCAAAGGTTTATTGAAGTTTTATAGGATTTTGAAAAGGGAGGGAATAGCATGGATGAGAACAGATGCAATATTTATGAAAGGATTAAGGTGGAGTGAGGTAGGAATATGTGAATTATGTGGGGGGAGGAAAGTGTAGAACATTATGTGGTAAGATGTGAAGAAGTTGAGAAGTGGAGGAAGGAGACATGGGAAAAAAATGGGACAAAGTTGAGGGCAAAATTGTAACAATAAGAATGCTAACAGGGAAGCAACGGAATAGGAATAAAAATGTAGGAAGATTTCTTGGTAAAATGAAACATAAATGGTTGGGGGTAGTTAGAAGCAAAAGTTATGAAGGGGGGAAGGAAGTAGGGGCGGAGGAAGGATTTTGTAGGAAAAAGTAAGAGATACAGGTAATCCCTCAGTGAAGCATAAGGCTGTTATGCCAAGCTGGCTGAGGGGTGAAAGAAGGTAGTCGCTCAATTCTCAATCCTGAAAAGAAGAGACCACGTGCCAGATCAGTGCTAGATGTTTTCTGTGATGTGTTTGAGAGGTCGGAAATCCGCTGAAAAGTTCATTAATTCCCCAAATTACAACCGAATAGCGTTATTGTGATGGACAATGCCCCCTGCCACAGTGTGAGGTTAGAACGCATACCAAACAACAAGTGACATCATAACATAGCTACACAGTAAAAATATAATTTTACACGAGGGTTATGTTAAGGCGAAATTGCTGGTAATGGTCAAATCCCGTGCTACAGAGTACGCAAAATACGTAAGTGCAGTTAATTTTCATGGATATTAATAGTGTGCTACATGATAGAGCAAAAAATGTGCCTTTAATGTCGAAAATTTATATTAATATTGTAGTTAACGCAGCGATTAAGCGACTGGCTTAAATAAATACGTGTTTTTGTGTTGAAAATGCATATTCATATTATTAATGCATATTAAAATAATAATTAACGAAGCAGCAGCAGTACTATCATTCCGAGTGCATGTGGACACGGAGTGATACGGCACGTTATTCTCTCGTTGGATATAGTGTACTGCTGTGAAATTCGGTCTTGGCTGATAAATCCCTATTGAATGTGTACTATTATTTATTCTTGAGAAAAAATTTTCAACAAGAATATGAATTTGTGACAATGATCACATGTTTCCGTTTTTTATTTACTTTTAACTATATGGCTGTCTGCAAGCTCTGAGGTTCCGTCTTGCTCTCTAAAGTAATAATTTCACATGAGTATGACAAATCTTTATTAATATTAATAAAATTTCTAATTTTTTTTAAAGTTTTCTAATACTATCAGGTTTACAACGATATATTTACATTGAAAGGATAAATTTAAATAGGCAATTTAACTGTATAAGCATAATTTATTGCTAACATAAAATAAAATAAATCAACATAAACAGTTTCGTACGATTTACATAAACTTATAATGTATTTATTCTTTTAAATTTGAACACAGTTTGTATTTAATTTCTTTGTTAACTTTATAAAATTACATCGCTTTATATTTTATATTACATAACTAAAACGTGCTCTTTTATCATAGATATCATATATTGTAGTGACGTGAATATTATTTCATTTTTGCTTCCTTTGTAGTTGCAAAATTGTGTGTAACGTAACAGTATGGCTTCTCCCCGTTTTTATATTCGTCCTTTAACTGAATCGGATGTGTCGGTGGCCTATTAACTTGGGGACATATTTATTGTAGACTAAAACACACTCTCACTCACATTTGCAGACTCTTGGCTAGAGAAAAATTATCGTCTGGGAAACGAATGCAATACTCCAAGCAAGCAGGCAGGGTGTGATCTAAAGACTGACAACTAGATATATCTTATTTCTTTCTTTTGACTTTAGGTTGTTACTTGTACTTATAAGTATTATTTTGCTCTAGTTTTAAAGAAACACTTTAATCCGAGTCATCTCCAACAAAGGGTCATTAGCGGTTCAACCAAAAGCCAGACAATAACCCTTACGAAAAGTACAAATCGCTTTTGACTCGGAAAGCCAGAGTGGCTGGCTCGTCGAGAAACTTATCCGGGACATCCTAAATGCAGCCTCTCACGTTACTACAAAGTTGCTTTCCTCAAGTGCTTTATAATAGACTGTGATCGATAACTTCACGTTTTAAAAACATATTAAAGAATACAACGATGAAATCCTATAAAATGATGGCTGTTGCAATTGCAAAACTTGAACAATAACAAGCAAATATAAAAGCAGATTACAGGCGGCAGAAATGGCAGTTTTATGATCTGCTCTGGGATTCATTAGAAGAGACAATAAAGAATGCTATGAGAAATGAATTACAGATATTTAACATAAGTTAAGAGATAGTTCATAACAGAAAAAAGTGGCTAGAACACGTAGATAGAATAAAATAGGCATTCGGAAGGCATAGAAACCTTTTTTTTTTCTTTCTTTTTTTTTTTTTTTTTTGTAATTTACGTCCTCCAACATTACGCCATATCGGACGATAAATGAAATGGGTGAAATAATGCTCAAATGAGTCCGGGGTCCACAGAGCTTAGAGTTACCCAACGTTCGTCTTTCAGGATAAGGGAAAACTCCGGAAAAAACCTTATCCAGGTAACTCATCATAAACGAGATTCGAACTTGGGACCTCTTGAAATTGAGGCAGACAGGCTACCATCTGCGCTACCGAGGCGGGCCCTAGAAAACTATGGATAACCCAATGGAATACGCAAATAAACCTTTGGAGGTTTAAGTCTTGAAAGAGAAGATGAAGAAGAAGAAGAAGAAGAAGAAGAAGAAGAAGAAGAAGAAGAAGAAGAAGAAGAAGAAGAAGAAGAAGAAGAAGAAGAAGAAGAAGAAGAAGAAGAAGAAGAAGAAGAAGAAGAAGAAGAAGAAGAAGAAGAAGAAGAAGAAGAAGAAGAAGAAGAAGAAGAAGAAGAAGAAGAAGAAGAAGAAGAAGAAGAAGAAGAAGAAGAAAAACTTAACGGTTTTATATACTATAACCCATGGCGCGACAGCCCTTAGAGCGCCAAGGCCTACCAACCCGACTGCCGCCTCACGCCCATTTATGCAAGGCAGAGGTGGGCGATCATCTAACCGATACGGGGAGGAGATGTGGTCAGCATCTCGGCATCCCCCAGCCGGAATGTTGGTTTTCATGACCTGGGCCGCTTACCTAACGTAAGCTCCTCACTTTCCTCACGATGCTGAGTGGGCACCGGTCCTATACCCGGGACCTGAAATCCCCACCACATGGGTGGGATCGAACCCGGGCCGCTTTCCGTGGCCAGGGACTAAGGCATGCTGCCGCTACGCCACGGCGCAGGACACTTAACGCTTTTACCAACTGTTTTACATATGTGGTGCAAATGATCGAACCAAATTAGTAATTTGCTTACAGAGCTTTAAAAGCGTTCATATTTTAAGTTACAATTGTCATGCATAGGTTCGCACTGTCGGTGTTATTTGTTCTGTATTACATTTTAAGTAGATAACGTTATTCAAAACTCTTTAAGAGTGATTATACTCACTTTCTGTTTCTGTTGAATAGTTCATCTGCTTTATCAGCAGAGGAGAGTAAAACAAATAAATTGTTACTTACATAATAAAGAAAAATTGAACTAGAAACTGTATTTAACTTGGCCAAAAGTAACGAGTATGATTTCCTTATGTTTGTAGTAGAACTATATTAATACATACCTACTCAGTGGGTATGAAAAGATTAATTGTCCAGGCAGTCCACTAATTTCATAAGAATCCAACTTTTTAAAATTTAAACGGTAGAGAACGGAGGGGGAAACCTCCACGCAGCTAACCCCTCCACAGGAGGAAGGGATTAAGTGAGTAAACAGCAGGAGGCTAGAGGGCCTCAGGCACGCAGATCACTGAGACGCGCGGAGGTAGTAGCAAGAGCTGAGAGTTCCTTCATCCTGGCATCAGGACCTTTTGGACAGCCACCAACTCTCCGGTATAATGTCGAAAAGTGTTGTCTTCCCACGTAAGGACAGCGATCACACAACTGCGCTACCAAATCATGTATAATACTCAAGCATTGCACCGCTATATTCCACGAGAATAAAAGCATACTGAAGGATAATAAGCAAATGGAATACAGGGAAACAATGGAAAGACAAAGAGACTATAGGAGACCACGAAAACTTAAAGCAAAGAGAAAAGTTTTCGAGATCAAACTTGTCACCTCCCAAATGGAAGTCGCACACGTTACCATGGCGCCACTTGCTCGGTTGTTAATATAGGATAGGAGTGACACCATTCTATAAAGCATGAGCATAGAAGTTTAAATTTTCCAGGACAAACCACATGCAATTTCACAGAAGAAAAGCGTATTCGGCTCACACCAATACAATATTACTTTTTGAACAAACAAACATGAATATATTTCGGAAATTAATTATTATTTCACACTGGCCGTGTGTAGGCTAAATTGTGGAAACGTAGAGTCAGACTGAAAAATTCAATGCCATAGCCGGGATTTGAACCACGGATCTTCTGGTTTCCGTCCAATGGTAGTGCGGCTGGACGGAAACCAGAAGATCCGTGGTTCAAATCCCGGCTATGGCAATGAATTTTTCAGTCTGACTCTACGTTTCCATGAATATATTTCATTGATTTTTTTAAACAAGTTATAAAACAACCGGGAAAGTTATCTCCCCTTCCCAGATAGATGCAATGAACAATTTAACAACCCGTGCAATAAAACCACGCAGAACAGAATTGTATTTCGTAACCAAAACACGATCTGTAGATAAAGCATCTGAATTTAATCTGATATTGCAATGCATATACACGGATTAACCTGCTGACCTGTTGGTGTGCTAAACTGTACTAGATAGGCTCGACACAAGTTGGGCTATTCAATATCTTACATGCGTATGTTTTCTTGCTGAAGAAGTATTGGTGGTTATTTGTATTTGTTGATGCTATATGCTTTAGAGTTATGAGTTGGCAGTACTTGACAAAACTTCAAAGTCTGAACTTGACTGCATAGTAATCAAACCTTTGTCCAAGAGGTAGTACTGAAAGTTCAAGTACCCACTTGGTACAAACTTATTTTTCTTCTATGTATCTCTCTTTCTCCCGCCTCTCTGTGTTAATCTTGTATAGCTGACGCAAAATTATTATACATTTTATATATTCTGCGTACACTCCAGACATTAAACTCAAAACCAAATATTTATAATTAAAATGATAAGCGGAGTACACGTTAACAGGTGTAGCTAAAACTGGCAGGAGTTCGCATTTATTAAATTCCAAATCTCACCACATGCAGCCACTGTTATCACCATCACCGCTGCTCCTCCTACATATGTTTTTTTCTGATCATTCTTGGATTTCAAGTTGTGTGTGTGTGTGTGTGTGTGTGTGTGTGTGTGTGTGTGTGTGTGTGTGTGTGTGTGTGAAGAAGGCTTTTAAAGCATGACAAAACCTTAGTTCCAGTGCATTTTTATTACCTGATAATTTGTTCGAAAACACAAACAATTTTAAAACTCGATGATAATAGTAAATTCTAGGTGCCTACTCATTTGTCTTGACCTATTTGTCTTCTTTCTGCAGAGAAATATGAACAAAGAACAGTTAGCCATTGCGAAAGAGAGAGTGATTGTAAAGACATTAAACGTTACGTTCACTTCTGACGAAGTGTCAATAAATCAACAACCTTCAACTTCTCGAGTCATTGTTCCTCTAAAAGAGAATTATGCGTTTCTCAAGATGTCGCTTTTGTCCCAGTTTTCTACTACCTTTCTTGTTTAATATTGTCTATTACTTAACATTTGTAATTCCTTTTCTCTTTAAGCTAAGAGATTCTCTTTGTTCTTCTTGTAAAAGACCAACAAGATGGGTGTATATATTTTGTAATGAAAAAGTTATTTGCCACTGCGGCAGCGTATTAGTGCCTTCTGACCGGCCGGTTACATGCATTAATTATAACCAGTCCTCTTAAGTGAACAATGACCCCTGGTTGCGTGTCGCCTCGCCACAGTTTGGGCAATTACTGTTCGAGAAAATTTCTTTCGGCAGGTTCTTGAGCGTCCCTTTTCCATAACGATAGCTTGAGTGTGGCGTCCATATAAGAGACAGCGGAGCACACGGTTAGACAGTTAAAAGCTTCTTCTTTTGAAACTCCAATGGAGAATTGACAACAAAAGTTCAGTGAAAAGCGTCCTGTACGGCTCACATTTGACGTATGATTCAGCAATCAATTGTGAATCCATTCATAGCATAAATGCATAGCGTTGTGCTAAGCTAATTGTCATCAAACAGATGGTTAGTGCGAGTAATTAACTGATAGTTTTCTATATATTTAGTTGAATTTACAACTATATTTTTTACATTGTTTGGTATACCACTTACATTACCACAGTTCCTACATTCGAAAGAATTCTAGTCCACATATACAACACTGCCTGATGAATCTTCTCGCAAGTACTCACAATAATCATGAATACATGGACTTATAAGCAGACTAATGCCTTCAGGTAATCATAACATTACTAAGATGAAATAAATACATTCTGTTTAGCTTGACTACGTTTTTTAATCTTATCAACCACTTGTTTGTTGATAGCCCATAACCTTACAATGCAGGTACATCAAAGAAAGAGGTCTATTGCTGATAGTATATTAGCATCTACAGAGATAGGCAAGCGATTAGATAGGTACCGGCACCTGACATAGCAGAGCAAAGCATCTTACTGATAAGACAAAAAGAACTTGCTATGCATTTTACTGTCGTAGCGTAGAGGCATTAAACAAGTAACGTAATTAAAATGCCCTAAGAAAAAAGGATGCAATAAGACAGGATTGTGACTCATTAATTGCATTCATTGCCAAAATGTCAAGTCTTTGAGTACTGGCATTTTAACTACTTTATCAAACTGGTTCGTATGAGAGAAGGTGATTTTAATCTCTTGGCATGTTTAAATGTCATTTCTGACAAAGAATAATACCCAAGCAATATTTTCATTCGTCTATATACTTGTTTTTATACAAAATAGAGAAAAATGTGACTGTTCAGTTCTGCTCCTCGCAAACCTGAAGTATTACCACCAGAATGATAGTACGCATTTAACGTATCAATGGGGCAACTATAATTGGAACTCGTGCTTTAAACATAGAGAGCTTAATTACAATTTGTAACAGATTTGTTTTCAGAGAAAGGAGAACTCCTTTATAGCAGGAAAGACTATTGAAACCTGTAACCAAAACTTACTCAGAGATAATTGTTCAGCAGTTGCGCAATTTAGGTCATACCTTGCGAATGTTTCCTAGGAGGGTGTCCATTACAGATTCTTAACTTACTTTCACATCTTTTTATTCAGCTCTGCTTAAGTTTGGCAGTTCTAATTGTTGAGTGTTTAACTTCATGCGTTCCATACACATTTTCTCTTGTTAGTTGCAGTTTATTAACTTTCTCTGCTATATACTTACAGAGTAGAGGAAGCATTGTATTCCAACCAAAAATGTGATACTTAGATTTCAGTGGAAATATATTTAAATTTCAGTCATCAGCTCTTAAGAGGGTTCGGAATGGCCAAAAATCAAAAAATATATCTTTGTCTCACATTAATCTGCATTTTCTACGATTAAAATAATATATGATACAAATGGTATAATGATTTAGAAGCCACTTTAATTACGCCTGCTCTATTGTGTTCCTTCTGTCAAAAGTCGATAAAAATGTGCAACTTTTGGCAGCTGTAACATTTTTTTTTTCTGTAAGAGCTCTCGAAATGAGATGGAAGGGACAATTTTTATTCTCAATCTATGCTATTGGCCAACCTGTTTTCTTTTATTCTTATTGTTTAAATGCTTCTATGTTTTAGTGAATTATACGTATTGAATATTCTGTTGTGGGACATATATTCCTGTTAGTGTTCCATTTTGGTAAAATCAGCCGTTGTGACAAGTCCAAAGGGTATTTTTAAGAAAATAAAGAATGTTGGCAAGTCTAAAACTGTAATTATAAACAATACATGCCAATTACCAACAGTTACTAACCTCAAAACATGATGTGCCAATTAGTTATTTGAAAAAGAAAATACAATCATGATTTGAACTTTATAAAGAAAGTCATGATTTTCTAAACATAAAAGTGAATGTTTCTCTGTCGAAAAGACTTATCAGTGAATCTGTTGTATGTATAAAATGCTTGACCATATTTGAAGAGGAGGAAGACCCAGAAAACTCATCGTATGGCCCAGGGATGCACTAAGGCATGATAAAATCTACTACCAACTTTAAAACACAGTTTATGGAAAATCACATTTCTTCAGATATCTGACCCATTATCTTAGATTCTGTATCAGATACCGAGCTAAAATTTTTATCACATGTTCTTTATATGTATACCCAACTTTAGACAGAGCAAAATTTATTTGCAATAATTATTTTCTGAAAAAAAATAAAATAAAATGTTTTTTTTAATTTCAATATTTTGAATCACATTAAAAATTATAATATATACATTTTCACGTTTAGTCCAAATTCCTCCTGTCTAAATTACAAGGAAGGAAATGCATAATCTGTGGCTTAAGTTTCATCCCTCTAGGTTGATTGGTTGCTGAGATAACAGGTCTTAAATATAACAGAATTTAATATTGTCGAGATAGGGGATTCCGAACTATCCCTTAAGTCTACTGTATTACTCTATTCCATTGTGTTTACAAGAAAATGTGTAAAAAGGGAAATTGTGCAAAAGTTTTATTCCCATTACCAAAAATAGAAGAATGACCTTTAATAAGGACAATTTATTCAAGAATGTGTAGAGAAACCATGTCAGGTTAAATATAAATTCTAAAAATTAATAAGTAGGCTTTTTTCTGCATACTACATATTAATAAAGGTAAACATTTGTAGTTAGACAAGTGGATTCATTATATACTTCTATAAAGGTACAAGAGGGTACAGAAGCCAAAATGATAACCAAATGTTTAACAAGGAGCCACTATATTCTGGCCTTGAAATTACATACTCTCTTCATGAAGTAGCCAGAGGCTGATGACTACCACTTCAAAACAGGACAAAGTACTCAAAAAGTCAATAACAACGGATATATTTGGAAATGACTCTTGGCTAAAGACTCTCTGAATGAATTGTGCATTTAAATATATCTAAATTTCCTGCTTGGTAAATTGTTGTCTATTTCTTATGGTTTGCCATTTATGATACAAAAGTTAACAAATGTGTTTCGGAATGAAGAGAACTTCACAACACGTTCCCGTATGCAAAATAAGGCAGAGTTACTACGAAAAATTATAAAACTTGAATCAATTGAACTATTATAGTATTTTACATTAAAAATTGCGTGACATTCAACGTCGCAACGTCTTGTTTTTGAGATAGATGTCATTAATGCTTGTCTTAAGCAGCGTGGGGTTAGATAAACGTCCCCCAAATAAATTGCTTTCCATCATACACACATTTTCTACAATAATTGGGAAAGTTCCGGAATAAGTGCAGCCGGCTACCTCTAATTTTAAGTAAGATAAGCATTTTATTTCAGTATATGGCACTACAAGAACGAAACGAGTCTTTATATAAGGTGGTAAAAATACTGACACTTATCCTTCAGATAAGTATTGATAATGTCGTTGTTGTGACCGCCGAATTCTTTAAAAAATAACTGGTATATTTCGAACAGCAGTATACGCTACACTTATGCTGTTCATCAGCTCTTCTTTGTACTATATAACTGGCATTTGTCTCAAGGGTTCCAACATGCCCTCAAAGAAGAATTTCCAAAGAAGATTTGATGAACGTACCAGCCATCATATTGGTGTTCCTCTACCAATCCACATCACATATGTACGTTACACTTAGGAAAACATTTATGTCGCCGGAGAAATGCACAGGTGTAATAGTCTGTTGCAACCACATAAACCAGCATATCTTTACTATGTAAATGTGTGCAAGTTTTAGGCTAATTAAGGCATAAACTGTTTAAACAGAACACAAGCGTCACTTGGAAAAAATACAAACAAGAAAACAATTCTGTGAGTAATCTGTTTGGCGGACTTTCGTCTAACCCAAAACATTTTGAAATACTAATACAACTAGCTGGACAATAAGACGCAAACCTTCATTCACTGTAAGTAAATGCACTAATAAAATCCCTAAATTATACCATGTATATCTTCCTGTTATCTTAATTTTATACTCACTATTTGTCATGCAATGTCATAAATGCATGGCATTTTAATCAAAATCATTAGATCACTGAGTTTAAACTCGGCAGATGCTTAGCGTTTTAATATTTATATAGAATTTCCTTTGATTTATGCTGTTCACATACATACACATACAAGACATTAGTGATGCACTTGCAGAATGTATCCTATTATTTTGAGCTGCTTTGAGTAACCACCTAAGCTTTCAGATTGATGTAAACTGTGTGAATATCATCAACACAAAGCATTGCTTTTTTATGTTTAAATACCGCACAGATCATTCCATACAATGAATGGCTTGATGAAACAAATGCAGAAAATATTCGAAACGCTGAATTCTTATATGGTAAAGATTCTAAGGACTTAGCAAATCCTGGAGTGAAAAACTTCTAACAGGCAGCTTAACTAACTTCCATACTAATCTAAGTTTTCTATGTTATCTAAATTAAAGTAGTCAAAGCAACTGATAGGATTTGGATAGACAGATAACAATGCCTCTCTGTGGCGATATTCTTAAGAGTAGCTCATCAATGAACAACCAAAAGAGTTTATTCTTCGTTTGATCTAAGTGAAGTTAAACCTTTAAAAATGTCTTGCAATATTTCTCAGTCTAAGCAATACCTAGAGTACATTTAAATAATACTGCTATTTTTTCAATCTACAACGGCATAGAAAACGTTAATAAACTACATGGCCTCATAAAATGAGTACATTTGCATATAATTTTAAATCTTTAATTCTAAATTTTACATTTTTAGAAGGACATAAATCGGTGAATGAAATATATAACACTATACTTTCATTTTTAAAGCTAATTTACTTGGATATTTGTAATTATATTTAAGTCAACTCGTGTTTACCAGTTTTAAATAGTATTGAATGTAATTCTTACTGCATACGTCACAATAGGGAGTGGTCTCTGATGATAATTGAAAATAAATGACTACTGAAAACAAAATTTTGGAAGGAACCATCCATTCTCAAGTTTTTGCGTACCTTCCCGGCAATGAGTACTTAGAGGCAACAGGAAAACTCTCAACCAACCCTGGAAGGATTTGTATCAAAGAACTCCCGCTTACTACAAGCTCCTACAAGCTCAGCCACTGTGTCGGTCATTCGCCAGGTCAGTGGAACTGCTTGTTGAAATGCTCTACTTTCGCAACCACATCATTTGTACTATTGACTTTTAAAATATTAGCACTGATCTCTGTAATATTTTACTGTCATGCATTCACGCATTACTTTCTCTATCGCTTACTTATTAACTATACAGAAATTCCATTACAAAAATGTTACTACGTCCATCAAATCTCCTCGCCAAAAAACATGACAACCAATCAGAGAAAGTGCAAGTGAAGGGTTGTTGTATATGGGTGCTTTCTGACAGTTTATTTGTGAAAAGCCTAATCCAAAAACGAAAAGAGCAATAAATAACTTCGTATTGAACTTTAATATCCTTTTGGTACTTAGCATTCGGGATACAGAGAATCGTATACCCAGAAATATGTGTTTAATTTTTCGCGAAAATGCACTAATGAGTGGTTAAAATGGTTAAAAATGTTCCCGTTGAAACATTATGTGTTTGAGATATTGATAAAATATTGCATATACTCGTACCTATAGTATTTTCTATATAAAGCCTCTGAAGTCCTCTTCATCCGCGCAAGAATCGCACATTCGTCTTGCTTACAATTTACAACTTTGCGCTTGTAAGTTTCCGACCGCTTATGGTAATTAAAAATGTAAAAATAAATGCCTTGTTCTAATAATTTATTTTTAAAAATGTGTATGTAAGTATATTCTTCGGAATAATATTCGTACATTTGTTTAAAATACTCTAATGCTAAAGATATTTCGGTTTACAGAATTATTAACTTTGATAGCAGAAGCAGCAGAATTATAAATAAATAAATAAATAAATAAATAAATAAATAAATAAATAAATAAATAAATAAATAAATAAATAAATAAATAAATAAATAAATAAATAAATAAATAAATAAATAAATAAATAAATAAATAAATAAATAAATAAATAAATAAATAAATAAATAAATAAATAAATAAATAAATAAATAAATAAATAAATAAATAAATAAATAAATAAATAAATAAATAAATAAATAAATAAATAAATAAATAAATAAATAAATAAATAAATAATAATAGCAATATCCATATATATGGATGGAAACCAGGAAATCCGTGGTTCAAATACCGGCCATGGCATTGAATTTTTCAGGTTGACTATCTAAAATCTTAGCCTGCATACGGCTAGTGAGAAGAAACGTCAACTTCCATCAATTAACTTAAATAATAAGAGTTTAATGATGAAGCCTGTGATTTAAGTACTTATGATACTAAGTCACTACAAACGGTGTATTTCGAATACAAGAGCCCCTAGTGGTTTACCGTGAAAATATATG
Source organism: Mantis religiosa (assembly GCA_030765055.1). NCBI lineage: Eukaryota > Metazoa > Arthropoda > Insecta > Mantodea > Mantidae > Mantis > Mantis religiosa. The sequence continues at coordinate 167,563,321 of CM060951.1, forward strand.
AGTCAATTGGAGAATTTAATGTCAGGACGGCATGTTGTCCATGGTAGCTTAATGGGTAAGATCGACTGGACGGAAACCAGGAGATCCGTGGTTCAAATCCCGGCCATTGCATTGAATTTTTCAGGTTGACTCTACCATCCATATTTGATGTAAAATTTTCACGTCAATCATATTTATAACCATTTTCGAAATTTGCCATAAATGTAACAATAAATAAAAATAAAGTATGTACTTCATTATCGGATAAACAAATAGAAGTGTGGCCAATAAGGAAGCATATAGAAGCGAATTAACCGCTTCCAGTGAAGAAAGCCTGGAAAAAGAAATTGTGATGTGTTACATTTACATTACTTTCTGTTCTTACGTATGATTATTTTTGAATCTAGTCGTACTAATTGAGATAAAGATTTAAAGAAATTGTTTTATTACATGTTCTTTAAAGCATAACGGGACTAAGTGAATTAAGTAGGCTTAAGCGAGAGTCAAATCTAAGAACTGTAACCTATGTGATGACTTTAAAATTACGTATTTGTATGACAAAAAGGAAAACGATTATTTTCATTTGGAAAAAGTATTGTTGGAAAATTCAAATTAATACAAAAAAATAAATATCTCGAAACTGATTAACTTTACAAAAAGTAATATTATATAAAATAATATAGACTTTTGAGTGCCTTATTCATCACTATATTTCTGTGTGGTAAAATTTTGCCTTCACCTTTGTGTAGTCAGTCAGAAACAATAGGAATTCAGAGGCTGTACTTTCAAAATTAGGACATGCATTCCATTTCCTATGAAAATGTGTGAAACGTGTATTTTAATCAAATTCCTTAGAGCCATTTTTACAAAATCAAAGTTTTCAAAGCATTTTCAATATAAAGTATAGTTGGGGTTAAGATATGTACATAAAAAACTTCCTGGCACATTCTTGAAAGATGCAAAATTAAATCCAAGATTAAAATGTAAACTGTATCTCGTTTTTGACTTATACTGTTCAGAAATACACGGAACCACATGTTTTCTTCAGAGAGCCTAAAACGTATCCCAGGCATATCTCAATATCGAAGGTCATGAAAACTATTTAAATTAATTGCAGTAAACTTGAAAGAAGAATAAGACAGGATCTTGCCTAGCACTTCAAAACTTTCGTTTAGCATGAAGATAAATAGGAGCATATAAATTTTATGCTGAGAAACACGAGCAGATACGATCATATTAGAAAAAAGGACTTCTTGAGAAACCCAGCTGATTGTTGCGCAATAATTCTCTGGCTAAGAGCCTAAACAGCTGATAATCCGCCCCCCCCCCCAATCTCTGACTCTTGACCGACATTAACTAAGCGTGGCAAAGTTAAACGCAATAAGGGACGAAAGGTCGCCGGGACATTTGTATGAAACCGCAAACGATACCCCCAAAACCACTTTAGTGTCCACTGACAACAGGTCGCCTGCCTTTAGAGATAGGAAACTTCCGTGCATTTCCACGCAACTTTCAAAACCAGTTCCTCCTGTGAACGCGTTTTTATGAATGTAGTTTTGTGTGTCCAGTATACTTGACATTGGCGGTGATAATGGGGTAAATTCAAGGAGAAATGTCTGCTTTATTTGCAATAGAAGACGCGTATTAACACGAAGAATAGAGACGACCACTGAAATCCTATTATATCAAAATTATCCCGCCAGAAGGTCCTTTTGAAGTTAATATTTATTCTCAAATAAGTCGTAGACCTAATTAAATATATATGCTTAGGATTTCACGGCCGGCGTTAATCTAATAAAATGTGTTATACGGGCTTTTTGGCCGTGATCGATTGGCTAAATAGCACTTGACGTTTCGCCCGACTCTCCGCCGGGCATCTTCAGAAGTTGACGACTTAGGTAAGGTTGCTGGAGCATTTTATTGGATAAAGCTTGGCCGATTTCATGTTATTTAGTCACTTTTCATTCTGACATCATATCAGCACGAGATACAAGAGATTGTCAAATGCTAACGAACTGATGTGGCATATAGCGTCAATACGGTTCATCGCATAGCACCTAGTGTTGAATGGTTTATGGTAATATTAGTATAAGTAGTTTTAGTATTAGTGGTAGTAGTAATAGCAATAGCAGTAGGAAGTCATGATAGTAGTAGTGGCAGTGGTCATTCTGTAGTGAAATTGATATATTGAACACGCCATACTGAAATGTGAAAAAATAGAAAATATAAAAGATAAGGTTTGCAGATATATTGGATAAATTATAACTAAAGAAAAGATCAAGGAGAAATGTTTGAGAAAGCAAAAATTAGAGAATCATAAAAGATCTAGCAAATGTGAAAGAAAAATAAGTAGAGACGTGAGAATAGGGTACGGATGCAATTACTGTGGAATATGCTGGTTCTCAAATTTTGAAAGGATTGTACAGGTATACGTCCTGATAGTCCCACATTATCATTCATAATGTAAAAAGTTGCACTGGTATATGGTAATAGTGGCGGTGATATTAGAGTTAGTTGCATCATGCTATCCATAGATCTTTTATTTGATGGCAATTCTTCATATTAATTTAAAACTGTTCTAAAATATGCAAAATCACGTTTTCTTAGACACGCTTTTATCTGGACTTTAAACTCAACTCTCACGTGTAAGAAATTAGCTAATCTAAGTATATATAAATAATGTTGCCAAGGACTTTGCTCAAGGGGACCGTGTGGTCAACAGACTGTGCTAATAGTTCGGGACAAAAAATATATTTTATCATTTTTTCAGATAAGGCAAGCGTCTGCAAATATTTTGATGCCAAATTATTAAAACGGAATAGGCAATCAAGATCGAAAGTCCATCTAAATAAAAAAGTTATTAAGGAATGACTTCAAATGCTATCGCATTGTCCGCTGGGGTCAACATGTAACCTTAGTTATCAAATAGATAATTAATATCGCATTTCTTCCATTGGGGGCCAAACAGTTTTATGCTACAATCCTTGCTTTCCATACTATAGGAAACTCTACTAAACTGATACGCAGGTAAACGTAAATTTTTGTGAGAAAAAGAAGTTTCTCAGTGATGCATACTATTTATCTTTCGATTCTAAGGTCTGTTTTTTAGGGCACGGCTATCCATGTGGATGTGATCAAAATAACGAAAAAAATTTATTTTCTTAAATAATCTTTATTTATTCATTAAAACAACTTTGTTCCCTTCAAAGAAATCCTCCTCAGATATAATATACATGTACCAATACCTTTGCCAATCTCGTAATCACTTCTGGAACTGAGGGTTTTTTTTTTTTGTTTTTTTTTACCATGTTGAACACCTTAGCAATTCTGTTTTCTTATCAATGGCGGCTAAACGAAATCCTTTCCTGGTTCCCTTCAGTATCGGGAGTATAAAAAAGTAGCAAGGAACCATGTTCGGTGAATACGGTGGATGAGTCAAAATAACATTTGTTTCTAGACAAAAATTTCCAACTAGCATGGAGTTGTGACAGTACTATCTGATGCAATATCCACGAGTCATTTTTCCCACCTCGGTAGCGTGGTGGTAGCGTGTCTGCCTCACGTTCAAGATGTCCCGAGTTTGAATCTCGGTCAGGGATACCTTTAGGTATTTTCCGGGGGTTTCCCTTATCCTGAAAGACGAATGTCGGGTAACTCTAAGCTCTATGGACCCTGGGCTCATTTCAGCATCATTTCCCCCATTCCATGCATTGTCCGATATGACTTAACGTTGGAGGACGTAAATTACAACAACAAAAAACGAGTCATTTTGCCATAATTCTATTCAAACCTTTTTGATGATGATTCGGTGATTTTCCAGAGCCATTTTGATTTACTTCCTCCACATTGTTGCTAGTAATTGATGTGCGAGGGTGTGAAAAGCGGTCATCGTCTTTAACGTCTTTTCGATCCTCTCTGAAACGTCTATACTACTCTTAAACTCATACTAGTTTAGCAAAAGCCACAGAAAATACTTCAAATGGGTTACTGCTTTTTAAGCAAAATTTATGGGAAATTAAGTAAAAATGTGCCAAGCGCTCGAAAGATGGTGTAATATTTTTGACTGTCAACAATGAACCAAATATTCAAAACGATTAAAAATGCAAACATATATCGGGAACATGTGTACCAATAAATTTAAAAACAAATTTTGAAAATCGGATGTATAAACCTTACGAAATTAAAAAAAAATCCGTTATCTTTTGATTACACCTCATGAGGGCATCATTAGCATTACATCTCTGCAGGTATCTTAAGGTATGTTTTCATGATATAAATTTAAGACTAGAAATATGCTTCTTTTGATGCGCATAAACAATATACCTTTGGAGATTATAAGTAGCAATTTTACATGCTTGACTTGAAATTGTAGCTTTCGCAGAAACAGCAGAACATACTTAGTATTTGATGTCATACAAAGTGTAAATTGTAGCTGTAATAAATAGAATGTGCTACAAAAAACTACACGTCCTTAAGAGTCCAAGTTTAATCATTCAAAAAGAACATTGTTTAAATGAAGTCCAGCTGATTATGCATGTATGGCAGTGATAGCAAAGGAAGAAGGTACAATCTACAGGAATGTAGATTGTAAATGTTTTCGTATGTAAATGGCGATAAAATATATAGAATGCTACAGGCACGTCTGAAATTATAGATGGTGTTTGCCAAGTGATCCTTGAAGAAATGTATAGCATGCTAACCTGTTGCAAAGTAAGGCGTTTAAAATTAATTTACTCGCATTGAATTGCTAAAATAAACGTCCAGTGTTTTCCGTACCACTTGGTAAACATATACTTTTAAAATATCACAAATGAACTGTTTTATTACACTGTGATGAGTAATCTCAAATGCGTTTTATTGCGTTCAAAATATTTCCAGTGGCATTGTAATACATTTTCCATGTCACACGTCGTTGATTACCTCACTCTTACTTACAATAGCTCAAACACAATCCATGGCGTGCTGCCAGTGTCATGCAATAGATTTCATGGGCACTTTATCTTAATTCTTGTGTTGAATCCGCGATCACAGAAAGTAGGTCATGTACACAAAGGAACGGTGTGAATAACTGATGCTAAGGCCTTTCATCTCTGTTTCTCTTTATGAGGCCTTTTCCCCAAGCTTGACGGCGCCGTAATGTCTCTGCCTCTTTCTTCGTCACAGCTGAAGGCAGAGTTAATTTTCGTAAAGTAAGTGAGGGAGATATTACGAAATATATTTTCAAAGTACCAAGCGCTGTCTTTTTCGTTGGATTATGTATTTGCAGAATGACTTACAAGTCGTGATATCCTGCAGCCAAATTGTTCTGACTTTCTCTTTCTCCTCTTTCATAATGACCAATGAATCCTCCCTGTCATCTTCGAGCTGTTGAAGCGCAAAGTTGGCTGCACTGCAGTTCAGTTGTTTACTCAGCTCTTGACGTTAATCGAACTTAGCTTTTCGGTATTTACCTAATGATTTACTAGAAAAATTAAGGGAGAGAACCAGATATCACCAAACACTGACATTTCTATAAATCCTCCCCTGTTAGTTGAGGCAACACAGTACTTATACATTACACATTTATATATTATCATTTCAGAGGGTAAAGCTAACGTGTTGCATTCACAATTTCTCTTCCCAAAACTGTTCCTTATAAGGCTCGTTAATGAAGATTAAACGTTTACTATCCATCTACATATTTCGTAGTAGGGTACGATAAATGCACTTAGCTAAAGAGATAGCAGAACCTTTTCAACGCGTTTGCTGTGTATTGACCATAAAACTCTGTTATCGTAGATTTACACAAAAAGAGAAAAGGTTATGTTGCATTACCCTAACTTTATCCGCCCATTTTTCAATAAAGTATTTTTACAATGCTCATTCTTATATTTATTTCAACTTAATCGAGATAAATACATGTAGAAATGGTTTTGTTACACGAGGTACGTCCAGAAAGTAAGTTCTGTTTTGTAATAAAATTAAGTTGTGTACAAATACAGAAAAATTATTTATTGCACAAAATTCTACAACCCTTAAACTACTTTTCCACGTAACTGCAGAAATTTTGCAGGCATTTATCATAGCGAGGCACAAGTTTTTGTATACCTTCTTAATAGAAGTTTACAGCCTGTGTCTTCAACCAGTTGGAAACATTTTCTTTCAGCTCTTCGTCATTGTTGAAGTGCTGACCACCAAGGAAAGATTTGAGATGCAAAAACAGATGAAAGTCGCTAGGAGCGAGGTCAGGGCTGTACGGGGGGTGGTCAAACACGCCCCAGCCAAATTCCTATAGCATGTTTTTCGTCGCATTTGCAGTGTGTGGTCGTGCGTTGTCATGAAGAAACACAGCAACTTTTGACAGCATTCCTCGGTGCTTATTCCTTATTGCGCGGCTCAATTTCCTAAGTGTCTCGCAATAAACATCTGCTTTCATTGTTTGACCACGCGGTAAGAAATCAATAAGTAAGATGCCTTTCCTGTCCCAGAACACTCCCCGTAGGGGAGGGGATCCGTCCCCTTCAGCTGCCAAGGTGCGGGCGCTGCGGACCCTTAGCACTCGTGGTACCTCTGACGTTACTAGAGGAACCTCGGGCCGAGGGAGTTGTTCGGATTGGGTTGGACTCGAGGGAGCAGTGTGTTCCCGATACCCGTGGGAATCGGGTACGTCTTCGGACGGGGTTGAGGGAAGCCATTAAATCTCCCGGGTACTAGCCTGCAAAGCTAGTAGAAGGTGTGCTAGATCACCAGGCGCCCCACCGAGGTTTTCGGTAGTCTTCACCTTTGGTGTTGGCGCGCGTAAGTGGCGTATCCACTTCCATCCCGTCTTTAGTCCATAGGACCAGATGGGGGGGGGGCTTGTTAGGTATCAATGTCTTGCCCTATGGAAAGACCCATGGAGGACGCCGAGCGCCCTTTGGGACAGCTCGGATAACTCCCTGGTAGCAAGAGGGCCGGGTCCTGTTCCTACGGGTTCAGGACTAATGGGGTGGAACCTCTGGGCTTAAACTGTCCCAGAACACTGTGCACATCATTTTTCGAGGTGTCAAGATTTGTTTCGGCTTAACCTTTGCTGGGGATGAGGTGTGCCTCCATTCCATTGATTGACGCTTACTTTCAGGGGTGTCGTAAGAAACCCAAGTTTCATCTCCTGTGACTGTATCAGAAATGCTTCGCCGCCTTCATCATAACGGGTCAAAAACTGAATTGCACTACCCATCCGTTTTGTTTTGAGTTGCTCAGTAAGAATCTTTGGCACCCACTGTGAGCAAAGTTTACGAAATTTCAGTTTTTTGGTAACAATTTCATGAACTAGTGATCGTGAGATTTGGGGAAATTCCATAGCGAGAGCACTAATTGTAAACTTGCTGTTTTCCTGGATCTTGTCATCAATCGCGTCAACCAGGTCTTCTGTAACCAAAGATGGACGCCCACTTCGTTCTTCATCGTGCACTTCACTACGTCCTTCATTGAACTGACGGACCCATCTTCTCTCCATTGTATCTCTCATCGCATTTTGTCCGTAAACATCGCAAATTTGCCGATAAATTTCAATTGGTTTCACTTTCCTAGAATTCAGAAAACGAATTACAGATCTGATTTCACAAGCGGCAGGATTTTCAATCAACACCGACATTGTATACAAGCACAACAAAGCGTACGCGGCTGACAGCGATCTCACAATGGCGCACGTTTCTTCTCCTTGATACAGAAGGTCTACTGCGTATGTGCGAAACTGCGATCGTAGCGCTGCAACGCATATAAATTGAAACAGAACTTACTTTCTGGACGCCCCTTGTATATTCCATACAGATAAAATAGGAATAGGTACTAAAGTAGATTCAAGTGAGAATCAAACCTTAACAGCTAATCGCTATGTTGTGGGTTTGGAATATTGTTCTCTTCGCAGAGAATTAAAACTCAGTAACTTCACAGTTAAGAATAGGTATTTTAAAGCTCAAATAAATAAAAATTTAATAAGTTTTTATATAATAAGACGACTCTTACGGTTTACCAGTTATGCAAAAAACGAAGACCAGAGATTATTGCCAGGTATTCAGATTAAATCTTTCATTTTTATAAACATATCTTAATGTGGTATTTTATATACTTTATATGCTATTTTAATCAAAAGTTTGAAAAATGTTTGCAAATAATGGATATTGGTCGATTTTTTTGAAAATAACTTTACGTTCTTTGAGGATGTTGAACTTAAAATCAAGTTTGGTATTTAACTGACGTAATTTCTGATTCTGCTTTTACACATACATATGCATAAAGCACGTCTTTCCTTCTAATATTTATTATTATTATTATTTTTCTTGTTGCTGGAGTTGGAATATATATTTCCGGTGAAATTTAACAATCGAATTTCTTAGTGCAGCACAATAGTTCCGGTTTTACTACAGCTAGGTAACAGAGGTAGTAAAAATTATGTTGAAGTAATGTGCAATTACTTTTGGGTCTGCAGTGTCTTCCAAAAAACGTATACACTTTTCCTTTTTCTATTCCAAATATTTGGCTATTCGCACGTCATAGCTTTAATGCCCTAGATCAGTCTTTTTCTATTCTGTCTATTCTTTTTCTAAAATATTCTGTTACTAACCAATAGTTGCTTTGGAATATATCTGTATATATTCCCAACAGTTATTAAATCCCATTCTCTTGTTTAATATTTGTTTACGTTTCTGTTCAACGGATCTGTATTGAATTATATTATATTCTCGTTTCTTGTCTGTTCTCATCTGGTACAGATCACATTAAATTCCCAGCTGAGGAATTCAGTATTTTTGGGCTGCTTCACTAACTTGAAATGTCATTTATAACAAATAACTATTATCACTGCTTAGTACGTATAGACTGTGCTTTATCTTTTCCCTTTGTTCTTGGGTAGCACATTCCTCTAGCTCGCTTTCTACTAGTGGTCAGACAGTAGTTCTTTTGTTGGCCGTAAATAACAAACGCAGTGTTATTTGTCTTGAGTAATATCTTTGGTTACGAGCAACAATTCACAAACATTTGCAACCACTACTTCAGGACTTACACTTATCTTTAGCGTTGTTTATTTGCAGCCAATGCAGCAACTTATTCCTGTTGAGTACCTACCTTAGAAATACCCGAGACATTTCAATAGCGCTGTTACCGTGTTTATACTCAAGCAGCCTTTACTCGCTGTATTTAACAAGGTTAGTTGCTGCGTTTGTCGCGTGTAAACACCGTCCTGAATAGTGTGTCGCTAGCTATTGATATACTCTGTATATATGTGTATAAGGGATACTTATACTCTTCTGCCTTCCTACAGTCTAAATTAATCAATTCCTTTCTTATACTATAGGCCCTTGCTTTCAACGAAGAGTTCCGCAAGACATAATGATTAGCTGACGATTTATAGGGTATCGAGAAGTATAAGCTTTATTTTACATTTCCTCTGCCTAGTGCGTCTTCTACGCACTTGAAACTAAATGGAAGTTCCAATGAACTTTCTAGGACAGCTGTTATCGGGCATCCTCAAGGCTATACTATTCGATTAACTGTTTTGATTGCTGGTCAGAAAAGATAATTGATAACCACCATTTTATATTTAACCACCAAAGGATAACCAATTGATAACCACCAAATTATCTTTAACTGGTGGTCTTCATTTACCTCTGACTGATCAAGATGAGATTTTGGTAGATATGCAGCTTTATCTAATAATTTCGGGAAAACAAGGCTTTTTTATTTTTGTGTTTTGGAATATTTATTGCGTTTCTTTGTTTTGATAATGCAATTTTCAGGATTCCATGGTTATTGCTGCGTACATTGAGAGCATGTATCAGTCTTCAGTTGTTAATAAACAATCACAAAATGGAGATAACAAAAGTTTGAACTTGGAATCCTTCTAAAACACTACTGGAAGCAATATTATAAAAGCCCGCCTCCGTAGCGTAGATGGTAGCGTGTCTGCCTCACGTTCAAGAGATCCCGAGTTCGAATCTCGGTCAGGGCGAATTACCTGGATAAGGTTTGTCAAGGGTTTTCCCTTATCCTTCAAGACAAATGTAGGGTAACTGTAAGTTCCATGGACCCTGGACTCATTTGAGCATCATTTCAGCCAATTCATTCATCGTCCGATATGACTTAACGTTAGAGGACATTAAAAAGTAAAATAAGACTGCAGCCTCCTGATGAGATGGATTAGTTTCTTGGCGTTTATTTATGTATTATCAAAAGCTAATGTTGGTAAATTAACTGCTTCATGAAATTGAGAAGTTAAATTAATTATTATAAAGAAATAGATTAAATATGGTCCGCTTTCATTTTTACCTCCATTTTCTCAATCTATAACACACAAATCCAGATTAATAATTATTCTATAATAATGCATTCATGAAACCTATCTTATATATCAGTTGTCATGAATTACTTGGAAAAAAAGTTATATATATATATATATATATATATATAACTTTTTTTCCAAGTATTCGAATTTTTAATGGGAGGTCTGAGCTTCAAATCCGCAAGGCTCGTTCTCCCTAACCGAGGTTTTCTCATGGATTTCCTCACTCCTCAGAACTGGCAAATTTTGGGGAGGCGACACTAAGACAAATAAAATACTTGCATTTTTGAAGGAGGTTCATATGTACTGTCTCATAATGGTAAATTCAACAGATATAACCAGAATACATCGGAAACGCCCAATCTTATGGATAAAAGAATTTAAATAAAACGATACACTACATTTTTTCTCAAGAACGTTTGGTTTATTCCCTATATTTAGGCACTTAACATTAAAAATAATTCACAAGTATTCACAAAAACGTAAGGCATATTTTATTCGTCATGCAACTTAAAAAAGAGAAAAGAAAAAGAGACGAATTGGAATGTTTCAACTGAGATAACTTCCTGCGGGTTGTTCTTGAACTTTGTGTTACTACAGTGTGACATTTTCACTTTGAATCACACCAAATACGCGTAAAGGTTTGCTGAAATATGCATACCTTTTAGTGTTCAAACATATATTCATATGACCTCAGCATAGAACTTTAGTGCAAGACAATACTTCATCTACCTACGGTAGATAAGGTAAATACGAACAATGACATTAGCTTAGCTGACCTTTCAAGAAGTTATGACAAAGAAAATAAATATTAGTTACTCCAAAAAACAAAGGTGTTAAACTAGCAACACAATACAAAGACCAACAAAAAGTCGCAAAATGCGAGAAGCAAGAAATATCTTGCACCATTAACGGAAAGCTCTAAGGTCGACTGCAGTCATTACTGGTGTAAAAAGTAATTGCTAGCGGCATGAGAAAAAGCTGCTGGCCTAGGTCACGGTCAAAGAACCGTGACTATGTACCGCAGTTCGAATCCCGATGCAATTTCACTGCTGCAGGTGCTTGCAATGATTGGTATGCCAACTTATTAACTAAGCTACAAGACAGAAAATATTAATGTTTAAGCTGCAAAAGCAAAATTATTTTTGAAGATTATTTTAAAATATGCTACACCTTTCTTGCTTCCTCTTCTCTCCCTCCCCCCTCGACTCAGTTCTTTTCTTCTTATACTGAAAATACGTGGGCTGTTCAATAAAGAATGACCACAATATTTTTTGACAACGCACCTTTACTCATCCTCATAATTTTGATGGTCCTTCTCAAAATAGTCTCCCCTGAATGCGATGCACTTGTCCCAGCGTTTCTGCCAGTCTTCAAAGATATGCTGCAAACAATTTTTGAGAGATCCTTCAAAATCGCCTCCGCAGCCTTCACCACTGCTTCTGATGATGGATGATGCCTCCCACAAAGGCGTTTCTTTAAGTTAGGGAATAGAAAAAAGTCACATGGGGCTAAATCCGGACTATAGGGAGGGTGAGGGATGCACTTCACGTTGATTTTTGCAAGATATTCAGCAACAATTTTGGCAACATGCAGCCGCGCATTATCGAGGTGCAGCATTCAGCCTGTTTCACGGAAAGGTGGTCTTTTGCGCCTGATATGGACTTGCAATGTTTTCAGGACATCCCTGTAGTATTGTCCAGTTACTGATATGTGTGCAGGAACAACATTCTGATAAACCATTCCATGAATATCAAAGAATGAGATGACCACAACTTTCCCAGCAGAAGCAACCACTTTTTCTTTTTTTTTGGGGGGGGGGGGCTGGTAATGAAGGAAATATCCACACTGAGCTTTGCTGTTTGCTCTCAGGATCAAAATGATGTAGCCAAGTTTCATCAGTAGTGATTACGTTTGAAAGAAACTACGGATTTTCCTCTAACATCAACTTTAACTTCATGCAGACCTGCATGCGAATGTCCTTTTGCTCGGTAATCAACAGTCTTGGAACCCATTGCGCACAAACACGTCTCCTGTGTAATGTTTCTGTCACCAACGTGTTTGTTGGCACCCAATGAAATGTTCAGTATTTCAGAAAGTAATCTTAAGGTAATTCGCCGATCCTCTGTCACAATGGCAGCAGCAGTGTTGATGTTTTCTTCCGTAAGAGCAGTAACTGGAGCACCGGGTCCACCTTCCTTTGGAATTGTTTGTCTTCCCTCTTTAAACATTTTATACCACCTTCGAGCTGTGCTATAGGGAAGAACAGACACCCCATAGGCCTCCTATAAAATTGTATAGGCCTCAACTGAAGATTTGTTGACACGAAGGCAGAATTTCAAAGCCGCATATTGTTCCTCGCGTGTTACCTCCATTGCAGCGGTAGGCGATACTGAACATGTCTGAACTTGCCTGGTTCTCACAGGCGGGAACCAGGAGTACCAATATTGAAACTACCACGGAGTGTTTGTTTCACATCAAGCTAACAGAATATAATAAGATTGAATTTTAATGCGAAAAATTATGACCGTGAAACAATTATGATCATTCTTTAATGAACAGCCCAGGTATTTACTTTAAGAACAATAATTTATAAACAAACGGTAGAGAAACAATTTGCAACAAATAATTTCAATATGTTAACGTAAGTCATTAGCTTGGTACATTTAAAATTAAAGAAGAAAAATTAGTTAATGTAGAGTTGCCAGGAAATATATTAGCTGCAGATGTTTCTGGGATTCAGTTACGTTCAGCCAAGGTAGGTGTTGCTAAGCACATAGAATTTTTTGAAAATTATAAAGAAATGCAATTTCAGCAAAGTTACAGTGTAAAAATCTTGTTTCGGATAGGAATAAGCAGTTATACGATCGAACCAATGGCACGGACTGAGCACCAGAAGACGAGAGGGGTCTGACGTATCAGAACGGTACTGAACTGTTACTCTACACACATCGATTTGTTAATAAAAGAGCGGACATTTCTAAAGTCGCGTCTTTTCCGTCATGTTTCATTATCTTATAAAGCTTTTAATGCAATCAAATACCGCCACCCGAAGCTCCAAGGACCACCTTTGGGTTATACGGGTTTAGCGATCACCGGCAACGATTCTGCATTTCACAGCAAAGTACACTTCGCATTGTTATTGCAGAAACAGTTACTTTGAATCCGTAAAGTCTAAATACGTGATAAGTTAGCAGATGTAATTGAAAGTTACTTTCGAGTGATAGGATTTAGAAATACTTTAATTCAAGTTCAAACAGTCGCAAAATAACTGAAACAGCTTCCCGTCAATTTATCCGCCAACGGATATCCTGAGACCTAACTTAGAAAAATATAACACACTCGTTCGACACTGGAGTAACTGGCAGTAATACGAGGGCTGTTCAATAAAGAATGATCATAATTTTTTACGGTCATAATTTTTCGCATTAAACTTCAATCTTATATTCTGTTAGCTTAATGTGAAACAAACACGCCGTAGTAGTTTCATTGTTGGTACTCCTGGTTCCCGCCTGAGAGAACCAGGCAAGTTCAGACATGTTCAGTATCGCTAACCGCTGCAATAGAGGTAACATGCAGTTAAGTTGATATATATTAGAGGAAGATCCGGAGTTTCTTTCAAACGTAATCACTGTTGATGAAACTTGGCTACATCATTTTGATCCTGAGAGCAAACAGCAAAGCTCAGTGTGGAAATCTCCTTCATCACCAACCTCCAAAATTGCAAAAGTAGTTGCTTCTGCTGGGAAAGCTATGGTCATCTAATTCTTTGATATTCATGGAATGGTTTTCAGCATGTTGTACATGCACACACATCAGTAACTGGAAAATACAACAGGGCTGTCCTAAAAACATTGCAAGTGCATATCAGGCGCAAAAGACCACATTTCCATGAAGCAGGCTGGATGGTGCACCACGATAATGCGTGGCTGCATATTGCCAATGTTGTTGCTGAATATCTTGCAAAAATGGACGTGAAGTGCATCCCTCACCCTCCCTATGGTCCGGATTTAGCCCTATGTGACTTCTTTCTATTCCCTAACTTGAAGAAACGCCTTCCTGGGAAGCATTATCCATCATCAGAAGCAGTGGTGAAGGCTGCGAAGGCGATTTTGAAATATCTCTCAGAAAATGGTTTGCAGCATGTCTTTAAAGACTGCCAAAAACGCTGGGACAAGTGCATCGCATTCAGTGGAGACTATTTTGAGTAGGGTCTTTAAAATTATGAGGATGAGTAAAGGTACGTTGTCAACAAAAAAAAAAAAAAAAAAAAAAATGTGATCATTGGTACATTGGGGATTGAGGTTGGTCGGAAGTCAAAAAGGTTACACATATATTTTTCCTCATCACATTTTACTTCCTACTTTTAATATCTATATTCAGATATGGACATGTTAGGATTCGCCTGTGCAAAGATTTTGTGCAGCTTTTTAGTGGCAACATGTATCTATTTACACATGTGTGCGCATGTGCGGAAAGGAAAATCTCAGAAAAAGTATTTGATTTGAAGATTTTTTTATGGTAATAAACATTAAAAATCTCGTCTTACATATACGTACCAGTTTCTAAAATTCTGAAGGTGTCACTAACATTCCAATACCGGAAGTGAAGGCAGAACTTCTATTTACAAATGCAATAAGGAACCTAAATAGACAGTAATCAAACAAATGAAAGTGAGTAAGCAAATACTGCAGAGAAGGACGCTGAACTTTCTCTGTTCTCTCACATTTATTGCGCCGTCGAGCTAATGGAGCTATTCAAACGGGAAATATTTGATTTTTTGAAAGCTAATTTCAAACATCGTGATACACATTGGGCTAAATTACAACTGCAACTACCTGAAACTGCAATTTAAATTCTTACTATATCGATTGAACCATATATCAACTTTGAGGTTAATCGATGTTTCCAATTCCAATTCCAAGAGCGAAAACAAGAAAATAATTGTATTTCAAATGCATATGAAATAATGTATTAAATTAAGCAACTTTTATGTAAAGTATTAAAAATACGCATTATAGTACTTAGAAACACTACTTTTTTAAATTTTAACTTTCTTTCTTGTAGGGCTTCCGAACAATTACATCACATCACGTTTGATAAGCTTTGATTCACTGCTTTGTTCCACAAAACTCAGAGAGCTTAAAAACAAAAACCTAAAATTTTATATCCATAGTGCCTAATTGAGGTATTTCCTGCTAACATTTAACTACTATTTGTGGTTCTTTCTACCTCTAATGATTTGAACTCTTAGCTTCAAGCACGTTTTCTTCTCGTTCACATCGTAAACAAAATATCACCATATAGACCAACACTAACAGTGAAATAAGAATGGGCTTCTGCCTTCAATGCGTGTGCAGTCCTTTAGCACTTTTTGTAATGTACAGTAGTTCTGGAAATGTGGTCCAGAAGGTGAGAACTAGCTGCATAGTATTTCCTCGTCTATTCTTTATTTATGTTTAAGTTTTCAGTATGTGCTTATAGTAAGCAGAAGTATTATTCGATTGGAAAATTCAAGAGGTATTTAAGCAATAGCGTCTTCAAGAACACCACTATAGATAAATGCCTCAATCACAAACTAGACTTTGCATGTAAAATGTCATTTACAATTTTTAAATATCTCTAACGACCTATGACATATCTAATGTTTGTTTTCAATTTTATGGAAATAACCTCTGAAGTCCTCTTTATTCAGAACGACCTTTGCATAGCGTAAACCGTTGTGACAGATAAAATGTTACTGCTCTAAAATTAGAACATTTAAATTTTTTAGTTAACAATTTCTGAGATATTTCTATTTATTAGTTTAAATGTTACAACATTTACATATTTTTTAAAAATTGTAAGTCATAATTCTTCTTTATTTCTTTATTTTTAATACAAACAGTAAGCAATCACTATCACATAATCTCACTGTATTCCAAAATTCGCAATGAACCTAATAGAAAATATAGGTATATAACGTTTACCTCTAATAAGTTTTTGTAAGAATGCGTGTTGAAAAAATGGGTGGAAAAAGGCAGATGTATTCTTTCCTCTTCTGTCGTTTCGGTTAACCTGGTTTCCGCTTACGACGCAATTTGGTTAGAGGAAATTTTACTGTAAAGTGAATTGGGAGCATGGGGGCACCAATTTTACTGGTCCAAGTTATTTACCGGCTCATAAATTTAGCCTCCTCTGAGGATTCTATTCCATATCAATAAGTATGCACCTAGCACAAAGCTACATTTTATTTCAAACATTCTGTGTCCTAAGCCAAATAAATAAGTAAAATAAATAGGGTTTCAAGTGGTTATGAGTTTATCGCAATATTGTAGCAAGTAGTTAATAAAGTAAATATATAAAGCATTAAATTGGCGAGTAATGTGCTCCGCTGATCTTCATAATAGGCTATGACATATATGGTTGCAGAATTACGAACAAAAATTGTTTTGTTTTCTACTTAGAGTATATAAAGCAATGTGCCGCGTCCAAAAGGTCACATTGATGCAGGTTAAGTCATCCTTGTTTTCAAAGAAATGTACATAATAAACTATAGAAGACACAAAAATATCCACCAAAGACACACAAGAGATACTTGTTTTAAATTAGATTTTGGCACCTTTGATTCAGTGCATTTTGAAATATTCGGTGTTCATTTATTCATTAATTTATTCTGTAAAAGGTTAAGCCTTATATAATAAAATCATTAGACTATCTTGAATCCTTAAGGTATGTCTATTTAAAACATTTCTTGTGAATGTATACACGTACTGATTAACAGATGGTATGCAAAAACATAAGCCTCAAAGACGATTTGTATAATAGCTATGAAATTATAATAAACTATAATAGTTGGAAAGGGTCGCAAGTATGCCTTATATGTCAATCAGTATAGTCATATGATTATGTTACATTATACTTAGTTTGAATAGATTAGCCAACTTAGCTTTAAAACTCATGGCATTTTAACAGAAGAACCATTTAGACCGGAGCTGCTGTGTTACATTATTCTAAGTAAGTCTGTTAAACGGTTGCCGAATTTAGTGTGTTCGCTCTTAAAACATTAATGTCCCCCCTTTAAAAATAGAAACATGCTTTCCTTATGTGACTGGCTGACTAAATTTGCACTCCAAACGTTTATGAGCCACCTGGTACACAATTGTTTATTTTCGCTATTTTACAGTATATTTTAAGCTGATTATAACTTTGAGATAAAAAGGGAGAAACAAAAAATTCACTGCTATCATGTAATAATTCCTGACGTAACGGCAATCTTTTTTCCGCTTCGGGAGTCGCAAGACTTCAGTTCCAAACCAATGATCATGCTCAACTTTCTCGTTTTCTCTATGAGTGAGCTCATTAAGCTCAAATGGGAGTTTGGAAACCTCTGGAAATCACAATTAGTTTTCATTTTCGCCTGTAAATAATAAAATATACCATCTCATCATCCTCACAGCCCAGTTCTTTAGTTTAAACAGTGATATATTTCTCTCCATTTCCTATCTTAATGTATAAGTTTCCAAGTTGGAGTGAACGAGATTTTAAGTTTGCATTGCTATTTTCTCATCTTACACACAAATTACCACAATTGGGGCCACACATTGTACCAGCAGAATGGATTGAACTATCTTAGATCAGTGGTTTTCAGACACTGACGAACAATCATAATGGGGTACGACATTAAGAATGTAATTCACTTTCTTAAAAGCAAGCATTGAAACCGTTCTAATTCATGTAATTTTATAATGTAAATTTGCTCATTCTAAAACAATCTATGTAAATGGAGACATGCTATGCAAAATAAATAGCAAAGTTTATTTGCTTCATATTTACAGTTACTGCAACTGAAAAGTTCCGATTTCTAGAATGCAAAAACGAGAAATGTATCTATTTTGCAGAATTTTCAAAAATATAACTAAACATTACTTTTAAGAAATTTGTAGGTAATGCTGGAACTGTACTTATTCTTGCATTTAGTACCTGGTGTTGCTTACTTTGTCAACATTGAATAATCATTTGCAAAATATGTACATGGTAATTTGTGCTTCTTCTTATGTGCTACTTAAATTAATGATACCTATACATCTCATACACTTGTATATTGGAAGAATAAATTTCCTCTCCGTAACTAATGTTCTACTCCGTTATAAAATTTAACAGGCATAGTCAAATTACAATTATATTTCCTAAATTCCATTTTATTTTGATTTAATGTAACATTTACTTAAGTGTAGAAAAAGTACTGCATTCTTTCCACAAATGTTATCTCATATTTTACTAGAAATAGAGGTCTCTTAAATCACAAGAGTGGAGTGTACAATGAACAGAAAGAATAATCAGATAAACATAAAATTTGTATTCTTATATTTTATATCATTAAAATGAATTTATATTCAAACAAAATGATTGTATTACAATATATGTTAAGCTAAAATGTTTTGTGAAGTATATGTCATTCTTGCTAGATTTTATACAATGAGGGAACCATAATAAATTATTTCAATAAAAATTCGGTGCTGAATCAACTTTATAGCTCTGTAAAGGGACGTTTTATCTTAGCTATGCCTATGTTCGGAAATAATATATAGGAATAATATAGGAAACACTTTGCTATTTCATATTTTGAGAAAATTTTCAGATGCAGTAAATTGCTCTATGTATTCAGGTATCAGGATATTCTATTATGATGGGGCATTTACAGTTCACCATAGTATAAAGAATGCTTTGGTAATGGGTATATGCCATTAGAGCACATCAATTTAATTATGAGAAATGAGTTTAGTTGAAAGTCGAAATTTTTGGTACTGTAATTTGAATCTTCAGCAAAATTTGCTAAATGAGATATAGAAAAGCATGGGAAGTATAGTACGCCATATTTCAGATATACACTAACACGAGTGGTCCAGCTCAATAAACTAGTCGTGTACTGGAGGTACGCATTTTCAATCTCGCCAGAATTCGTCCTCTATTCATCTGCCCTCATAACTGGTAGGGGTACATTAAACTTAGACTTGCAACATTTCTTTCCAAAATTCATTGAATTTCGTGCACCATCAGTGTCACCACATATGTTAAGCACTAAAAATATAAAACTAACACTTCAAATCTCAGAAGACTACATTTCAATAATCACTCTTGCCCCTCTCCCCTGGTCATTCGCTCTCATTTTTTCAGATATTAGTCTTTTTTTTAGATAAGGCTTGTTTCCCCGCGTGGGATGTACTGTGGTCAGGAAGAATTTTCTGTACCTTTCAAGGACCTCTGCGTGTCTCTGGCCTGTCCACTTGTCCGTCTGAGGGAACCAGAAGGAACCTCTCTGATTCCCTAATTTCATCTCTTCCTCCTTGGCGATGTTAGCCCCAATAGATCTGCAGGTGCAGGTCTCAGGCACTAGTTGTTCCCTCCGTGTTACCCTTTACATTTTCCATGAGCCATTTTCCATTTACTTATCGCAAATAAGGATGGCTATGGTTGGCTCAAAGTTAGGATTGTTCTATTTATCCCAAAGTTTCGATGACTTTTAGATTTTGTCCATTACATTAGATTTTCTAGCATGTGAATCCTAAGTGATAAAATTTCGGTTCATCGGCGACACTAATATAATCCTGGTAATTGACATATTGGTTAAAACAATGCTTTTCATATATATGAGCACTGAGGAAAATAAATAAAAACGAATGGTCCCTGACAAATTTGATTCGAAAATCCATGTCTTAACGACATAGAACCTCCGCGTAGGTATCGCCTTTCTTAATTATATAATAGAATACTGAAGTTATTTGCGCCGTAAAAACTCAATAACAACTATGAAGGTTTCTAAGGTAAATGCAAACAACGACTTTCTTCCGTCAGGTGTCATGACCGCTCAGCAATGTGGAACGCATCCCGAGAGCGTGAGGAAGAAATTCATCCTTCAGGCAATGCGCAACCTTCTGAACTTATTCCACTAACTCGGCTAATGAAAGTTGCGCACTTATTGGGAAATAACGGCTTGCTTCACACACACCTATACCGCATTCATTTGTTCGTCAAAATAACGTAGTGGCGTTTTGATAGCAATGACTAATAGGAAGCAATTTATGCCTATAATAAATAATATTTAGGCAATGCTCTGCTAGTTGCAAATCAAGATAACTGACTTGGAATATCCACATGATTCAACTCTCACTCTTCCATCGTGATGTTTACAGACGAGTTCTGAAACCATTTTACTTTCTCTACACATACAAGTAGAAAAGGTATTGCATTATATCCAGATATTTAATTCAGAGTTTTTTTTAAAAAAAAAAATATACGTTCCATAAAACTGAAAAAAAAAGCATTTTTTGAAAAAGGTCCATCTAGGTATTTCTGAATGTGTGTGAACAGTGTAACTCAAAACGAAAAGAAAGTTACATACCAAACTTGCCAACAAGGTTTTCCATTTTCCAAGGATACGTAACAAAGATTTTTAAGAAAATACTCTATTTCAGGCTACATTTTATATTTATATTTTCTTAATTTCGCCTTTTCTAAAAGGTGTTCTACGATTTTGATTAAATTACGGTATTTATGTGAATATTTACGTGACAAATGAAATCATATCTGAATTTTCTGCAAAGCCTTTTTCATTTTCATGACTAGTGAGAGATTGATAAAACCTTCCACAAAAATTAGATCTTAAAAAGCACACGATTTATATACATCCTTCGTTGAGTTATTCATTTCCGAGGTGTTCCATGTTTTAAATTTTCTAATATCCGCACTTTTGTCCTAAGAAGTATTCATTTTTCAAATCCATTACTCGTGCAAATTAAACGGAGGTTTAAATTTACTACGCAACAAAAATTCCTTAAAAGATTTGAATAGTTTAAGCCCACTGAGTTCTCCTGTTTCTCTTTCAAATACAAAGAGCTAAAGGATAAAATAATTTATATAATGTTCAGCTCGAAGTAGATAAAAAATAAACTTTGTAATAAGATTTTGTACAAGAGTAGAGCAAGTTATGTGAGTACAACACGTCTAAGCTTTACTTTACACTATTAATCAATAAATATTGTATAGAAATGTGAAATAACAAAAATTTTATTCTTAGATGGAACATCAAGCTCTGGAATTAATGTTGGGCACATAATTTCACTTGTGATGCCTGGAATATTTAAACGTGATGAAAAAACTGGTACTAGCTCCTTCAGTGTTCGACTTGTTCTCATTTCTCATTTTATCCGGTACACCAGGTTTGATTCCCTGCGGGGATTATGAGCTTCTCTATAACTGGAATTATTCCCTCTTCCTTTAAAGCTAACGCTTTCAAGTTGACAATTTCAGCTCTGTCTAAAACAGCTTTACTAACTAAACAATAAAAATAACAACGTCAGGCTTCTCATTCATATACTGTGATGTTTAGATGTTTTTATGTGCGTATCTTTTGCTTCCAAGTTACTGACTCTACTGATGATGCTTTTTGATGGCCATTTTTCATCGTCATTATACCAGTTTCCACATCGCACGCACAGCTGCGTCTGGAGCAACTGTCAGACATTTTCTCGCTATGCTGGAAACTAGGTTCTTGTGCATTACATTAAGGAACAAACTTGATTCTTATTTGTTCTGATAAACCGTATACTTAGAAATAATTTAATTTAGAGTAAGTTTTATAATCTGAAAATATTTCTTTACAATGTGGCTTATTTTAAACTCGTATTTCCTTCATCATGAACAGTTGTTGAGAAGTGAAAACGTTCGCAAGCAGACAGACAGAGAAAGTATTTGCCATGACATCATAAAGACTTGCAGGAAAAAGTGTGAAAAGTCACACTAATATGTGACTTTCCTTGACTCTGGTAATGCTATAGTTACTGAAGGTCAAAATGTGGTTAGAAACTTCTACTTTTCGTACAGAAGTATTTAATTCGAGTTAGTATTTCACTGGGAATCACCTATAAGAACCTCTGAATAAAAATGTGTTCTTATAAAAGATATTTTTTGTGTATGAGAGAAACAAAGGGAGATATTGTATTGAATATTAAGAAACTGATGCATCTCTAATGAGGATGAAAATTTTCATGCTGCCTCTTCTTCTAACGTCATATAAGTCCTATGGGAATTTGAGCAAAATGGGCCAAAAAGTTGCTCAGACTAAAGCAAAGTTCATATAGCTTAAAATTAACCAACATTAGCGTTTCATAATTATGAAAAATCCCTCTCCAGGGATAAAACCTTATCCTAAATTTTATCCTGTGATTTGTACCCAGGTATCTTGCAGAGCTCAGGCAGAAAAGTTGACCCACACCACGGAGGTAAGCTACTACCTCCCCAAATAGCCATTCAGATGAAAAATTATTTCATTTTATTTTTTAAAAGTTACATTAAATACCTTTCTTTAAAAAAAACAATCTTGCACTCACATGACTTTTTCTACCCATTGTTGAGCAAGCTATACTTATAAAAATTTCTATTTTCACATTAAAATATAAAAACTTTTTGTAATAATAATTTTATTACATACTTATTTGTAGGTACCGTAGGAATGGTAAAATATAGTAAGCTTAAGCAAATCAAACATTTTAATAGCTGGTCATTCTCTCTGAATGATCAGGAGGAAAAAGAATAACGTTGACCCATTTGAGAAAAGCATTATAAATATTTGTAAGTTCAAACCCAATACCAATAAATATATCGACAATTTTAACCTCAAAAACAGTATTTGACATAAATGTAGTGCTTTGGCGAGATCTACATCATTTATGAAGCAAGACTTTGTATATCTCTTACGGTTTACCAGTTAC
This sequence comes from Mantis religiosa, assembly GCA_030765055.1. Taxonomy (NCBI): domain Eukaryota; kingdom Metazoa; phylum Arthropoda; class Insecta; order Mantodea; family Mantidae; genus Mantis; species Mantis religiosa. The sequence goes on from CM060951.1 coordinate 167,586,346, forward strand.
ATTAAAGTCGTTCGCAATGAAGAGGTCTTCAGAAATGATTCCCAGTAAATTAAATACCTACAATTCAGTTCAATTAGACGAAAGAAAACATTGAATGTATTATGTTTTTCAGAATACATTGTATTAATTTTTGATGCAGAGGGCAGGCTACAAACGGCATTTTATCAATTAAATAAGGGTAAGAAATATAGCATGATGATTTCTAAATCAAAACTAAAGGTGTTCCATGGAAGATAGCCAATAAGAATAAAAACAATAATAGAATAGAAAGTGTTGGAACAGGTTTCACACTCCAGTACCTGGGCTGGGATAAAATGTATAAAGAAGAACAAGATACAAATAAGGAAAAAAAAAAGAAATATCATCATATTTGTGGAACGAACACCGAGGAACAAAATTAGAAAAGATACACATATAAGATTTTATTCCACAATTGTCCCACCAGAGGCAATGTATGGAAGTGAGGCATGGGTCATACAATATAAAAAAAGAAAAATTCAAGCAGCTGAAATATGCTTCCTATGGTCTGTGATAGGTTGTACAAGACAAGAACAACTTGGAAATGAGAATGTTAGAGAGAAACTAAAAGTACCACCATTTCTTCAATAAATAGAAGAGCATGGGAACAATTCAATAGGGTATCTGCAAAGAATGCCAGAGGATAGAATACCAAAGTTGGCACTGATGTATAAACATTGAGGAAGAAGATAGGTGGGAAGACCTAGAAAGCTCTGGGCTGAATGGATCTGAGATAGGAACAGGCAAAGATCTAATGAGTGAAAGGTGATGATAATGGCATTTCATTTGTCATGAAAATAGTTTAAACGTTAGAGCCATTTTTGAGGAAATCGGAAAGACCAAAATAGTTTTCATGGAAAAAGTAGTTCGGGTTGAGGGCTTTTATGTATTTATTTATTCCAAATACTAATGTCACATCTATTGGAATACGATGAACTTAAATATCAGATTTGGCATTTAATCGAGTGTTTGTTTTTGAGTTATTATGTTCTTAGACACAAAAGGACCTTTTCCTAATTTTGTTTTCAAAAGTTAACGTTCTGTATCGAATTTTTGGGTGGAATACAATAAAGTACCTCTAAATAATGTAAGTAGAAAAAGTAAAGTCTAAAAGTATGAAGATAAAATAAAGATAAATCACAAGGTACAGCCTCTTTCTTTTTAAACTGAAAAACTGTCTCAGGCTTCATTATGTCCACAGTAAAATGTATTTGGCAGTACATTACTTATTTCTGTGGAATATATGTCATTAGTTATGGAATGTGTATAGAAGAATAAAGTTACGTGCTCACATGTATAAAGTAACTACAATAACAAACGCTAGTTGAAAGAGGAAACCGTAGCATTGCCTCACTGCATTGTTGTACTGCTGATATGTAGGTCAGTGTCAGAACTGCATTTACAGTCAAACAAATGGATGATAGCGGTGTTTTGTTTTTGTCCACAGTGCAATAGAGCATCATGGATGTGGAGTTCAAAGACCTCAGCTACACGATCAAACGAATTTCTTGGCGGTCAAAAGGTACGTTTGATTTTGCTATATATGCATGAAATATACCTAATTTTAAGTGAGTAATGGACACATATAAATTGTTCTAGAGAGCAGAGCTTATTCTCTCAAAAAATAAATACACTCAGCTTTGAAAATTACGAATTAAAATAAGTGTTAATGAAGTACATTTCGATAGCATGTCTCTACATAATGAAATAGACAAGGGTAGAATCTTAGCATTGTTTTCTCTAACGATTAATGGATGAACTTGCAACATATTCAACAAAATCTACCCTATCTAAGTTTACTTTCTTTTTCTTCCGCAAAAAAAGATATATATATAATTTTAAGATATATACAGCTTGTATTTTATTAACAATAAAGATAAGTGTTCGTTACAGTACAAATTCGATTGCTGTATAACTGACAAATGTAAACAACAATAAATTAGCTGTCTAAATAGTAATAATAATAATAATAATAATAATAATAATAATAATAATAATAATAATAATAATAATAATAATAATAATAATAATAATAATAATAATAATAATAATAATAATAATAATAATAATAATAATAATAATAATAATAATAATAATAATAATAATAATAATAATAATAATAATAATAATAATAATAATAATAATAATAATAATAATAATAATAATAATAATAATAATAATAATAATAATAATAATAATAATAATAATAATAATAATAATAATAATAATAATAATAATAATAATAATAATAATAATAATAATAATAATAATAATAATAATAATAATAATAATAATAATAATAATAATAATAATAATAATAATAATAATAATAATAATAATAATAATAATAATAATAATAATAATAATAATAATAATAATAATAATAATAATAATAATAATAATAATAATAATAATAATAATAATAATAATAATAATAATAATAATAATAATAATAATAATAATAATAATAATAATAATAATAATAATAATAATAATAATAATAATGTATTGATTTTTTTTGCCTTCGGTAAAATCCCATATGGCCATTGAAGAAATGTATTCTTCAAAAGCTAACTTTGCATTTTCGCACGCACACACATTACACACATATAGCTCACCTCGGTAGCGTGTCTGCCTCACGTTAAAGAGGTCCCGAACTCGAATCTCGGTCAGGGTGAGTTACCTGGATAAGGTTTTTTCCAGGATTTTCCCTTATCTTGAAAGACGGATGTCAGGTAACTCTATGCTCTATGGATCCTGGGCTCATTTGAGCATCATTTCATCCATTCCACTCATCGTCCGATATGACTTAATGTTGGAGGACGTAAGTAAAAAAAAATTTACACACATATACATGAAGTATACCGAAATTAAGTTAAGAGGTTAAATTAAGCTTTAATTAGGCAAGGATCACACCACATTCACTTGAGCTACTCATATTCGTAACAGAGAACCAGGTAAGTTCAGACATGTTCAGTATCGCCTACCGCTGCAATGGAGGTAACATGCAGTTAGTGTTGATGTCAGAGGAAGATCCGGAGTTTCTTTCAAACGTAATCACTACTGATGAAACTTGGCTACATCATTTTGATCCTGAGAGCAAACAGCAAAGCTCAGTGTGGAAATCTCCTTCATCACCAACCCCCAAAAAAACAAAAGTGGTTCCTTCTGCTGGGAAAGCTATGGTCGTCTCATTCTTTGATATTCATGGAATGATTTATCAGCATTTTGTACCTGCACACACATCAGTAACTGGACAATATTACAGGGATGTCCTGAAAACATTGCAGGTCCATATCAGGCACAAAAGACCACATTTCCATGAAGCAGGCTGAATGCTACACCGCGATAATTCGTGGCTGAACATTGCCAATGTTGTTGCTGAATATCTTGCAAAAATCGACGTGAAGTTATCCCTCACCCTCCCTATGGTCCGGATTTAGCTCCATGTGACTTTTTTCTATCCCCTAACTTGAAGAAACGCCTTCCTGGGAGGCATTATCAATCATCAGAAGCAGTGGTGAAGGAGGCGATTTTGTAGGATCTCTCAAAAAATGGTTTCCAGCATGTCTTTGAAGACTGGTAGAAACGCTGGAACAAGTGCATCGCATTCAGGGGAGAATATGTTAGAAGGACCATCAATATTATGGTACGCTTTCAAAAAAATTTGTGATCATTCTTTATTGAACAGCCCTCGTAATTAGGAACTAGGTAACTAAAATAAGTTAATAAAATGTCTACAAATCTAAGCTGATTAAGGTCAGCAGACACGTTTACATTTTGTTTAACAAAAGCAATCCGTTCCGTACGACAATGTGCGTTAGTACGGACGGGGTCATTAACGATTCACACCAATTTTAGCACCGGGAAGCCCTACCCTACCAACCAACACTTAAGGAGACCCGGGATTCTCGCCAAAGGAAATCTTTCCATGGCGTAAACGCTGAAGTCCACAAATGCTGAACATAGCTTCTACAGCCCTTAAATGAGGTGAAATAGATGAAAGGAAATGGTCACAGGAAATTCCTGGTGCAAGAGAATCCACTCCAGCCTTCACCAGCTGAAAGTGGCTGAGCCGATGGAGTGCGTATCCTGTATCAGCCGAATGTTTGGCTCACACTGCTATTCTCATACCTTTTATGCTGAAGTTAGTTAAACATCTTTTAAATTAACACAATCTTTTCGGTTCACATAAAGTATTGTACATAAAGCAGTGGTTTTGTATCTATTATGAAGAAAGCTTAGCATGTATATATGCAATTTTCAGCCTATCAGCTGCATAATAGTTTTCTACTTTCTCACTACCTACATAGTAGATAGAGAATATATTACACTCCACTCACAAATGTGATAACAAGATTTCACCGTAAATGCACGTTTTGGTGCCCCCTAAATCCTAATAAGCATGCGTGCGAGCTTGTTTGTGAGCAGCTTAATTCAAAAAAGCAAAATAAATTTTGATTAATGCCAGCTTGATATTTAACATCAGCGTCTTCCATATATAAGAAGAGTTTTCAAGATAATACCAACCAAAAAGCCCTTTAGATGAAAATATTTTCAAAAGTTTTAATTTCCCAAAAAGTGGCTCTGACGATATGCACAAACAAAATACATACTCGTGTATATATATAATCTTACTATCTGGGAAAAGAATGCAGTCATCTTCATTCGAAAGAAATTTTGTATAATCTTGTTTTAGGTAAGTACTGCTAAACAGTACGTGGCGACATTTACTATACAAAAATGATTTCTTAAAACATAATTTATTTCAAACAGGCGTGTTCCATAAGCCAACCCCCAGGTTTACATTAGTATTGGTTTGAATACTTCAACTTTTAATGCCCTGGGATATTACGTTGTTTCTCACAGTTACATGTAAAGAGTATGCCATTTTGAAGCCAGATTATAGCCTCCATTTCTTGAATATTTGAGTATCCCTATCCATAGCAAACAGAAAAATTTTATCTGAGTTAAAATGAAGTAGATAGAAAAATAAGCGTTTTTATACCCAGAAGAGGCGATAGAGAGTGGGGAAAATGATGTAAATGTAATAAAAGTTTTATTTGTACTATAGTATTCAAAACAAGCCCCTTAATATATACCATAATGCGTTCTATTAGGTTTTGGTAAGGAAGAGATTTCAACATGTGACTTCACTTGCGTGGTGCACAAACCACATTTCTAATCCTTATGTCTAAGACAAATGCACTCCATTCAAAAATTCGATATCGAGAAGTCGTATGAAACCAGAAAAATAACCTTTTTGGGAAAAGATCGTGTGTAAATCTGTGCGTGGTAGAATAACTCGAAAAGGGAACGTCAATTACATCCCAAACTTTGTATTTAAGTTCAACACATTCCAAAAGTGTCATAGGAAGATTTTCCTAAAATCCCCCTCCAGACAACCTTTTAACTGGAATAATTTTGATTTTCTCAAAAGTGGCTTTAATGACTTTTATTAAAGTGCCATTCAAGATATTCTTAAAACTGTAAGGAATATCTGAATTTTCTCAGAGTTTCTTTTTCTTTGTGGATGACTTTCGCATAATTGGTAAACCGTAAGGAATAGAAAAAAATCGTACCACATAAAACATGTAGATCTTCTTAAAACACAGTTCAGGTCGTATTCTTTTGTGAAGTGAATTATTTTGAACATATTCCTTGGTATTTGTCTGACTTTTCCAATGCCTATACATTTCTCAAATGGGAAGTCATTATTTGGTTTTTATCTCTTGACCATGCAAAGACAACGAATTTCCAAAGCCATTACTAATGTACAACTTTGTTCTTAAATCTATTGTTTAAAGCCTGCTGTATAGGCATATTTGTCTTATTACTACAAGAAAATTAGCAATAACATATCATTGATCTCCGCTAACATTAAACTGATATAGGAATAAGTGATTATAAGAATAGTTTTTACAAGAACAGGTAAACATTCATTTTGTGCCTTTTCAATTCCCTGGTAGAACTTTTAGATTTAATTTACGCTGCTGCAGAACCGGTGTAGTCGCTGAATGAATGGACGTCATTGCTGTCTTTCAAAGAAATATTCCTGGATTAATATGATTCGCTCTTCCATTACCTCATAGTTGAGTGAGTATAAGAATTGGAAGAATGGAAATCTTTTATTTGACGAAAACAATGACTGGATAAATATGCCACAAGTACTGAGATCCCGCTGACGTAATCTCAAGCTCAGGAATTGTTCTCTTGACGCAGGAGCCTCTCCCTTGCACAAAATTCAACACAGCGTTCAGCATCTAACCATTCATTTTGGTCGGAAGCTGTTTCTCCGTCATGTAACAGTTTCCAGGAACTTATGCACAGATAATGTTCATTATGAGACAGGTGTTTTCCATTGCACTGCCGGCATTTCCATTCTTATGCAACTGGAACAAATCCAATAACCGCAGCAAGGCAACCGAACTCTGCAATGCAGTGTTATGCCAAGGTCAAAAGAGGACCTTGATACCTATAACATTCATAAAAATACTTCTTTGATCTCATAAATCTTAATTTAAACTTACTTCTTCATCGCTGATACTGATTGCAGCAGGGATCCCTGTGATTCCTTGTATGATGTCAATAAAGTTCCAGTGGTGTACAAGAGTTCGGAAAAGGATTTCTGATGCTGAGTTTCACGAGAACATTTTTACGAGATATGCTGCGTGTTTGAGAGGAGCTTATTACGGGACAGTTTTCCCGGTGTCTATCGTTCTCTCGCGCAATGAAGAGAGATCGCGGATTGGGTTACCATTTGTTTTAAAAAATCCATAATAATAATAATAATAATAATAATAATAATAATAATAATAATAATAATAATAATAATAATAATAATAATAATAATAATAATAATAATAATAATAATAATAATAATAATAATAATAATAATAATAATAATAATAATAATAATAATAATAATAATAATAATAATAATAATAATAATAATAATAATAATAATAATAATAATAATAATAATAATAATAATAATAATAATAATAATAATAATAATAATAATAATAATAATAATAATAATAATAATAATAATAATAATAATAATAATAATAATAATAATAATAATAATAATAATAATAATAATAATAATAATAATAATAATAATAATAATAATAATAATAATAATAATAATAATAATAATAATAATAATAATAATATTAATAATAATAATAATAATAATAATAATAATAATAATAATAATAATAATAATAATAATAATAATAATAATAATAATAATAATAATAACAATAACAATAACAATAACAACAACAACAACAACAACAATAATAATAATAATAATAATAATAATAATAATAATAATAATAATAATAATAATAATAATAATAATAATAATAATAATAATATATATTATTATTATTATTATTATTATTATTATTATTATTATTATTATTATTATTATTATTATTATTATTATTATTATTATTATTATTATTATTATTATTATTATATATTATTATTATTATTATTATTATTATTATTATTATTATTATTATTATTATTATTATTATTATTATTATTATTATTATTATTATTATTATTATTATTATTATTATTATTATTATTATTATTATTATTATTATTATTATTATTATTATTATTATTATTATTATTATTATTATTATTATTATTATTATTATTATTATTATTGTTATTGTTGTTGTTGTTGTTGTTGTTGTTGTTGTTGTTGTTGTTGTTGTTGTTGTTGTTGTTGTTGTTGTTGTTGTTGTTGTTGTTATTGTTATTGTTATTGTTATTATTATTATTATTATTATTATTATTATTATTATTATTATTATTATTATTATTATTATTATTATTATTATTATTATTATTATTATTATTATTATTATTATTATTATTATTATTATTATTATTATTATTATTATTATTATTATTATTATTATTATTATTATTATTGTTATTGTTATTGTTATTGTTATTGTTATTGTTATTGTTATTATTATTATTATTATTATTATTATTATTATTATTATTATTATTATTATTATTATTATTATTATTATTATTATTATTATTATTATTATTATTATTATTATTATTATTATTATTATTATTATTATTATTATTATTATTATTATTATTATTATTATTATTATTATTATTATTATTAATTACTATCAGAGAATACGTACTGCTGCTTTACACAGAGGCATATCTAGGATTCCTTTGGGAGGGTTACACAACATTTTACCATTCCGGATTTTCATACAATGTGATTCATTCTTTGGAGGCAAATATTAAATTATATTTTAAGTAATACTACAAAAATATGTAACAAAGATGCCTTTTAAACGTAGTATAATTAGTTTAATTTTTCGATTTTACTTTAAGATTTTGTGGGCATTATCTTAGGGTCTAAATATTCTTATTCAGATGTTATCTATTAGTAAACGTAAACCATATTCATTTCAGTCCATCTGGTTCTTTTTCTTTTCGAGTTAGTGAAACGTATTTTGATGTAGTCTATCTCTACCGCTAAGACAAATTCCCCATCGGGCTCTGAGCAAAAACATGCATTTCTGTTTCAGTAAATAGAATAAAAATAGAAGCTTTGGTGTTGATTTTACAAAACCAAAGAAACACCATAACTTGAATATTGGTTGGTTCCCAACACTCCCCATATGGCAACCTTGGCCTTCGGGGTAACCTCGCCCCACCACTTGATGACCGGACCCATTTCTCAGCTGGAGGCACCCAGAGGGTGGTGTCCATTACCTCCGATGGTAGGCTGATAGTGAAGACGGTGAGGCGAGAGGAACTACAGCTTATACCACGTTAGGTATAGGGGTCACTTCACATGTGCTAGACAGAGGTGAAGGCGTGGATAGGGCCGACTTAAAATCGCCACACCAGCCGAGATTCGATCCCGTGAACCTTCGCACGGGAGCCGCGAATGAAGCCACTGCGCTACCCCCGGCGCCCCCCCCCCCCCATAACTTCAATATAATATATGACATATTTTCTTTAATAGGGAGAGACTATAGCCTCTCTGAAACTCCCCTAGTCCGCCCATGTTTTACTTAATGTTTAGTCTGCTAAATCTTTGAACAACTTTTTCACCATATGAAACCCTTTCACCTTTTCAAGTACCACATGAATGCTCCTAAACACTTGTTGGAATTTTCTCTATTTCTAGTTGAAGTTAGCTAACTAGATTGGCACCCGTCTTATGTAAAAGCTTTTCAACGAAAGAAATAATTTTACAAGCTTTAAATTTAAAAATGAATTTCCGTTTGAGAACAGGCCATATGAGATACGATCAAATGTGGAGGGGAGTTTAGAAGCTTGACCTTCACTAGACCTATGTGGGTGTGATCATAAGGTGGTGCCCCTGGGAGAGGGGAGTAAGGAAAGATCCAGAAACAGTGAGGAAGAGCACACATTCCTACTGGCTGAACCATTTCTAATTCCACCAAACCCTATGAGTCAGGCGTATCAAGATGTGTCCACAAATGAAAAGAAAATGCGGGACCTAATACGATTTTTACCATTCTTAGCAAAAGACTAAATCATTTAGAGCTTCTATGACGACATATACAATATATACAATTAGAAAACATGTGTCAAAGAATGAACCTTGTGTAGAAAATAATGCCAAAGAGTTCTCTTTGGCACAAATTGTTTCATTTTCGTCCTTGTCAGCTATATAATGTGGGTTAAGTAATAATTTATGCATATTCATTACAAAATATTGAGAAAAATCACATATTCACTAAATAAATGTTAACATAATTTCATAAAACTGATCAAGAATGTCTATAGTGCAATGGTATGATTTCCTCTGTATTCATTTCAACGAAAAATAAGGACAAAAACTGAGTTTATGCATAATTTTAAGCACTGGAATGTTTTTTGTATCTTCTTAAAAATTTAGTTGGGGTTCCTCAATGTTCGATTCAATTATAACTAGCAGCAATATTGTGAATAGCTCAGGTTCGTGCAATTTATGTTCAAAAGTATATCACTTGGTGAGTGTTATGTTTGATTCTAAAAACTGCATGTCAAGTATAAATGGCACACCTCTTAAGGTAATTTTATAAAGAAAGCAACAATATTATAAAAGCCCTGTTAATCCGAATTGGGAAATAAATAAACAACAAAACTATAATTGAAGGGACAAGGTTTATCATTTTGTATTTTAGCTGCCTATGAAAGTTACAGCTCGATACAATCTCCACAAAGATTGAACACATTGCTTACCTTGAACATTAATATTAGAGAGGCCACGTTAATGTTATATAATCCATACCTTTGGCCTTTCCACTATGAACTTACTTTAATAAAATTCCAAAATAATGTTGCATAATGTTGCTGTCATTGTGACAGCTTCATCACATCACTGGAAACTTATCCGCCATTCTAAACACGCCATCCAACTTCTAACACGTGCTGCTATTTCTTAAAAGTACAAACTTGTATAAGAAAATTTAATTCTAAGGATACATTAGTTATTATGCAGCAAATTGATTGTCTATATACTACCGTTTTACTGGTTGTTATTCAGAACTTTATCCTTATGATTTATAGATATTGAATACCTTTGTCATATTGACTTGTTACTTATTATTTGCATGTTTTGGTTCAAATAATTGTAACCAATTTATTGTATACACTGTACTTTACAAAATAGTCTCAATATGACCTAGTTGTTAAAGCGACTCTAAATAAATCAATTAATTAAAAAAAGAATTATATAAACTACTGTATAAATTAACCCAACTTATAGAATTTGAAGTTCTGTTTCTTTAGTTCATTTCTCAACATAATAGATTTTCATATTTTTAACTCCGTTCTTAATGTACCGGCAAAACACTCGTGGATACTGATGATGAAATAAAATCTCTCTGGGAAAGGAAATTTGGGAACAACCGTTGCAG
>CM060951.1:167598303-167613303 GCA_030765055.1 Mantis religiosa
ATAATTGTGTTTGCTTATGACGCGTCAACTGATATGGAGACCTCTGAGCAAAATTGAGCGGTCTTTGATGCCCAATATAGAATACGAAGCTGGCAACCGCAGCAGTTAAAAAGCCTCCATTAATAAAAAAGAAGTTTATGTATATATCCAGTCTTTATTGCCCCGTTATGGCAAATCGGGAATATCTCTACATCAAACAATACTGCGGTTCACATGCCCAGGAGGAAGGGATAAATTGAAGGAGTCACAGGAGACCACAGAATTGGACGCAGACCTGCCCTAGTAGCAATGCATAACATAATGGATTTTTCTTCTTACATCTATGCGACATTCTTATAATCCTTAAGCGTTTCTTCCCCTAACAAGCTCTTCATAAGTACCTCTTACATTTACATTCAGTGAATAGGGCTTTAATTGCAATGTTCCCTGACTTACGGGAAAACAAACCGTATAATAGCACCATAGCTCATCGAAAGCTGTTATGTGGCTATGTGTTCAGCAAGAAATAAAAACATGGCAATAAAGAAAGCTAAGATAAGATTTGATAAGAACACTTCTATTGGTGTATAACTTAATTTTTATTCAAATTTTAATAGTATATTTATTTAAATCTGAGTCATATTTCGTCAGATAGATAAATAATACCAGAGGGTAGAGCAATAAAAATTAAAACTAAATAATACACCTAGAAACAAAATAAACTTAAAATCATGAAAATTAAATATAAAACGAGATATATCTCACCCCCGGCTATTTTGGAGGAATTTACTCTGACAGAAGAGTACATAGCAACATCTGAAGCAATATTTTACACACATGCTATGTTTTAAGATGCTATGATGATGCATTTCTCGCCTTTGGTGACGATCATGAAGAAATCTAGACGTTTCTCCTACAACTCTGGTGCCTGTGTAATTCTTAAGCAATGAGTTCTTTTTCTTCCCCAGGGTTGCGGTAACGGGTCTGATAAAGTTAGATTACAACTTTTGAAGAATGAACAAATAAATCCCGGGTATGGCATTGAATTTCTCAGTCTGGCTCTTCTCTTTCATAGTGCGTCCTACACACGGCTAGTGTGAAAGAACAATTAATTTACATTAATTGTACATGTGTTTATGAGAACTCCTAGTGGTTTACCGGAAAAACACGAGTCAGTTGGAGAATTTAATGTCATATCGGCACGTTGGCCATAGTAGCTCAATGGCTTAGAGCAGCTGGACGGAGACCAGAAGATCCGTGGTTCAAATCCCGGCTATGGCATTGAATTTTTCAGTCTGGCTCTATTCTTTCATAGTGCGTCCTAAACACGGCTAGTGTGAAAGAACAATTAATTTCCAAATAATAATTTTCCTGTTCACAGATGGAAATTTAATTCCTGGTAAACGTTTTAAACTCTTTGATACAATTCTAAATATTATTAATGTAGTCTTTTGACAACCAGCGGTAGATGCTACGATGAACTATTTTTTTTCTTGCGCACATGCTACTTATGCATTTTTTATGCACACACAAAATTGTTTCTGCTCACACTCGGAGAGACAAATACACATCTCACCCCTACGACGTTCGCAAGCAGAAGAACAAAATCTTTTAAAACATCTAACAACTTCGTATCATATTACGTTGTTATGGTTACACCATTGCCTACCTTACATTTTATCCATTTCTCTATTTTATTACAAATTTCAATCTCTTTGACTATTCCTCTTAACAAAACATGAAATATCTGCTACACATCTTTTATTCCAAACAAAATAATATGATGTTCAGATTTTATAACATGAAATATGAACATCTGACATGATACTTTCTACAGATGCATTGACTCCAAGAGATCATGTCATTGTTTAACAATACAATCCCATATTCCAAAACCTAGTCGACAACCTTCTTAATGAAGCATATACTATCAGTTGGAAGTTATGTACTCAGTTCCAATAGATCATTTGGACTATGCTACGGGGGAGGGGATTTGGCATTGCGACCAGTCTTGATCTATTAAGCCTATGCCCCAGATGGGACATCCTTGAGAGGATGAGGCGACAGGAGGCAGAGGGTGGCTGATCCACGGTGTCACGTCAGTGCGGAGTGCTGGGTGCTTACTATTGGCCAGTTGAAAACTGCCCGGCAGGTATCCCACCCACTGTGGTCCTGAAATGCCCTACTAGGGCGGCCCGGAGACCGGAGGCCGTCCTACTAGAGGAGGAAGTGCTTACTAGGAGCATATTATCCTGCCATGCAACGCCGAGACACCCACCGACCTTCTAGCCTGAAAGAAACCACTAGATGTGAAGTGATAATGGAGATTAAATGAAGGGACAGGAAATTCGGGGGTATAATTAATGCAACCAGTATTTGCTTTGCGCTTCGGGGGAAAAAAACGAAAAACAGCATGGGTCAGGTAGTCCGGCCAGGGTAATTGAACTCAGACTTCTCGAATGTGGACCACAGATTAGACCACCTGAGACATCCGGCTTGATGTAATACATCCTTGATCCTTGATTGGGATACATGAATAACAGTTTTTAAGCGTTTATATTATATGGATTATAAATAACTACGCAACAAAACTTGAGATTTAGTGTCTTCCCAGCAATGACACAGCAACGAGCCTCGCCGACTCGAACCGAGGATTACTCACCACATATAATCAGACTGGAAAATTAAGTGCGATAGCAAAATTTAAACTACGAATCTTTGGATTTCCTGTTGTTACCCTAACCAAGTGCATATTATATTTAACGTGTCGTTAAAGTATTACACGCTCCAACTGGTTCACATTTTTTGGGTAAGCCACAAAGCTAAGTTATGGAAGAACAATATTAATTAATCCCTAGAATTAAAGCTAAGAAAGCTCCAGACAGGATTCGACACCCTATCCGGTTACGTAGACACGTTCTCGGAATGGAGTAGTCCATCCTTAATGCCAAGGTTGAAAGGTAGAGGAGAAGGAGAACTTGTTTTTCTGGAATACTTTCATAGGAACAAAGTATTCCACTTTTGTTAATTCTGTTTATAGATTACACTCATATTTAAAATATGTTTCCCCTCAGTAGTTAGTGAAGCCTCTGCGATGGAATTTGTCTCTTACACTCCTAGTTTGAAATTAAAGATGGAAAGTTTATTCAGCATTGAAATATATGTGTACTCTCTGCTAGTTGCTTGCCCAATATACATCAGTTTGTATGAAAACATCCTTTCTGTAATCTTTATATTAATCGCAAAAAATACATTGTTAATATATATTCTTCTAGCAAGTCAAGCAATAAGGCGCATGCGGTAGTGCATCCATTGTAGGTTTGTGACTCGATTCAGCAGGTTGAATCCCGCGACCGACCTTCCTGATCTATGGTTCTTTTGGAGGGTTTTCCCCGGTCATTAGTGAATGTTGGGAAGTTTAATCACATTCCCCAAATTGATTGTCCCATTCACCTCTCACCTAGGTTGCCGTAAGCGATCCTAGAGGAACGCATATGGAATTTGTGATGGGTAAAGTGGCATATGGGTGGGTTTTCTCCGGGTTCTCCGTTTCCCCTACCATTCATTCCACTATCTTCATTATTTTTCCTTTCATTCATTTCTCCATTTCATGCAATTTCCTTCCTCACTCTCATATCAGGCTTCGAGCTGATCACCCATTCTATAATACAGAGTTTGCGTCTCCCGGAATAGGGGTGGTCTACGAGTTCCGGACTTCTAGGGCGATATGAAAGACTGCAGGGCGGGAATGAGGCCGGTTGTACCAGCTGTCATCACAGTTTCAACCTGGAAAAACACAGAGACACGCTGCTCTCTGCTCACACCGCTCCGTGTCTCCTCGCACCTCACCCCTCACTCCCGAGGGTGCCCTATTAGAAGTATAAGCCCAAAACATACCCAAGTTACTATTACTAATGATCTTATGCAAAGATAAGAAAATGGAATAATATAAATGTTCATCAGAATAAACTCCAACTTACTAATAACTATTGCTACGAACATATTCAACATTCACTATGTGCTACAATAATTATTGTTCAATCTTAATTCTTGCCCGCCTCGATAGCGTGGTGGCAACGTGTCTGCGTCACGTTCAAGAGGTCCCGAGCTCGAATCTCAGTCATTGTGAGTTACGTGGATAAGTTTTTCCGGGGATTTTCCTTATCCTGAAAGACGAATGTAGAGTAGCTCTAGGCTGGGCTCATTTGAGCATCATTTCACCAATTCCATTCATCGTTCGATATGACTTAATTTTGGAGGACGTAAATTTAAAAAAAGAAGTCTTAATTTGCGTATGAAGCAATTTGTGCTGCTCTGTTATGATTTCATAGGAACAGAAACTAAATGAGTATGAACGGTTTTTTTCACAGCCTCTAGTTGCCATCTCTGTGGTGCGAAGGTAGCGTGTCTATCTCACGTTCAAGAGGTCCCGAGTTTGAATCTCGGTCAGGGTTAGTTATCTGATAACGTTTCTTTCCGATGTAACTTACGTTGAAGGACAGCCTGTAGTTTCAGAATTAGATGCAAATTTATGCTTCCTGTCCCTCAATTCCATGACTCTCATACCAACTATAACTACCTCCATTCAATACAGTCTCCATGTTACTAAAAACTACTTCCCGCAGAATACCTTGAGAGTCGCTGATTCTTGCTTCAGCTAATTCCGTAGACGCTCGGATGTGGGATTAAATTTAATAGTGTATGATTATGTGTGCTGTTGCATTCACACCGTATCGCCCTGCTTAATCTGGTTAATTTATCAGTCTGCTGGATACTTGGACATCGACAAAAAAAATTATTGGTGTGGGCCAGAACCATGTGGTTTAGTAGAGAGAACCTACAAAATAATATAAAATATACCTCAATAATGTGCATACACCTTCACAATTTTCCCATTTTTATGTCCATTTAGTGATTCTTGTCTTGCAACAAAACCTGTATTACCAAAGGCAATGAAGAATTACTTTTCTCATTATTTATGATTTGCATGTCTACGGGAGGAACTCGTAATCTTTCAATTTCCCTTTGCAATAAAGATTCACTAACTACATACACAAATTTACTTCATATTACTTGCTAAGACTTTCAGTCCCCACCATTACTTAGTAACTGTTCTTAAATCTTGCTAATTTTTTGCATCCTGAGGTTCTTTCTTATAATAACTTAATACTGTGCTTTCTATTACACAATCTTCTTTCATTGCATTTCCTTGTCTTTCAAATGTGCCTTTAGACTTTCAGAGGTCTTGATTTCCTTCTACTTCGTAAAATTAATTATGCAGCCAGAGCGTTTAGCAACTGAACAACATTTATACTCAATTAGCAAGAAAATGACTTCCCTATGCAATATTATTTTACATTAACTACCTTTAAAAATAATTTCTGTTACATTGTGAGATTCAACTTTTCCAAAATTACATATATAGTTATCAAACGTTGGTGACCTTACTCGGATACAACGTTTACTTACAATAATAACTGCATAGTAAGCTCTACTTAGAGTGTATTAGTAAATTCATATTGAACGTTTAATTTAGAGAACATTTTTAAACAGCCTTAATTGTAATTTAAAAGGTTTAAACCGTAAGTTTTGGACAACTCTGCTCAATTTTCATCGATCGGTCCAGTTAATGTTTATACCAGTTAAAGAGGTCTGAAAATTACCATTTAGGCAGTAACGAAACAAGTGAGAATTACAACCGATCCATACATAATGTCAGCAGTGGCATTGTTATGCTGCCGCAACAAGCCGGAGCCGGGCGCGTGGGCAGGAGAGAAAGATACAGAAAGAGGCTCCAGAGCGCTCGGTCCATTGTCGTTGCGAGAAATTTCTCTTTCTGTCTCTTTCTCTCCTGCCTACGAGTCCAGCTCCAGCTTGTCGCGGTAGCATAACAATGCCACACGGTGATAATAAACTTATTTAATGACCGTTTTCAATTTATTCTTTACACACTACTTAAGGAATTCGTAAAATACTGAAGTTGACTAATTATGAAAGAGTTGTTCTGTAACTGCAAGTAGGGCATGTACAAATTTCATTGTAAATGTGTCCCCTCTATCAAAAAAGGCATTTTAAAGAAAAGGCCTGTTGAATGTGTTTGTACGTGTGTGAAATTCTGGAAAAATTTCTGGCCTTTAATTTCAGCCTCTTTCAAAGATATGACAGAAGATTTTTTAAGAAAAGCATCCCCCATCCCAAACATGGAAAAGTATTGGAATGTTTCTTTTGTTTTCCCAAAAACTTCTCTAACGACAAATTAAATGGATGTCTTTAATCTTCTAGAAATTAACTATTTAGTTCACTTCATTCTAAAGGAATTTTGTATAGTTTTTTTACATACAACTGGTAACCTTAGGAAACAGACAAAAATTTACTACACCAAAAATGCACATTTGTTTAAAACACCCAATTTGTTTCCAGTAACTTCTGCTATATATAGCTTAAGGTAGCTAAAGAAGAATGCTGGTACAAAGAACCTAAGAACATGTTAAAAGTTATATTCCAAAGACATCACAAGTTCTGTATATAACATCTAGTAATAATTTCTCACTGATCGCAAATGTTGTCAGTACATATCGGACCTAGTCTGTGGTAAAGTACAAACCAAACTGGGTTTCAAAAATTCGATACCGGAATGTCACCATAAATGTTTTGATAGTCTCTGAATCCAGAAAAAGGGACTTTAGAAAAACTTTTTGTGCATTGATTTGGGTTATTTATGGACGTCCATTAGCTGCTGATTTCCTCAGCGTCCCATTTTATATTGGACGTGAAAGACACTTAATTTTGCTCAGAGGTCTCTATTAAACTTGAGGTTCTTTTAGGTGCCGTAAATCTGCAACGCGGGAACACTGGCTTTACCTTCCTTCCAAAGGAAGCTATGTTAAGGACGTTTACACCTTTGTCCTCCGCAGGCTTTGAACCCACGATCTCGAGAACCAGAGATACAGCATGTTAACCCTAGACCAACGAAGTATCAGAGAATGAGTGAGCAAGAGTGAGTGAGTGAATAAGTGAGTGTGTGTATGTGTGTGTGTGTGAGAGAGAGAGAGAGAGAGAGAGAGAGTGTGTGTGTGTGTGTGTGTGTGTGTGTGTGTGTGTGTGTGTGTGTGTGTGTGTGTGTGTGTGTGTGTGTGTGTGTGTGTGTGTGTGTGTGTGTGTGTGTGTGTGTGTGTGTGTGTGTGTTGATCATCCTCCAAGGATATGAAAGATCTTCAAGAAAAACTCCTTCCAAACAGATCAACATTTACGTGGAACAATTTTCAAAATTTTTCATTTCCTAAGATAATTCTCACGACTTCGATTGAAATACCATATGATTAAAACATTTTAATGATAAAATGAAGCGTACTTTTAGAATTTTGGAGGAATTTCCACACAAGTCCTCTTCATTGTGGATAATTTTCGTACAACTGGCAAATAGTAAGATATAGACAAAATTATACAACACAAAAAGTATAGACTTCGTTAAGAACTCATGACGAACGCTAATTTTGCAAAGTGAACCATATACGATGTATTCTCTGTTATATGTTTAAATTTTCTATTTCTTATTGCTTTTGTCAAACAGAAAATCATTGTTTCCTTTTTATCTCTTTGGCATGCAAATAGAACGGAATTTTATGGCTGTCACACAGCGAAGGCCTTTAAAGATTCGATTATCACATAAATGGTATCTCAAACTCCCTTTGCACTTACAAGAAAATTATTTATAAAACAATCCCTATAAAAGCCTACTTCGGAAGCGTTGTTCATTGACATAAGCTCCAAGGACATTACTGAAAGCATGACTAAATAAAAGGCAAGTTGAGGGCCTCGAGAATCTACAGGAATGTGGAGAACCCTCAGATAGCCAGTAGAACTGGAAACAAGCTGTTTCTTGGTCCTCTGACAACAATTAAGTTGTAAATTCATAGTACCAATAACGATCGAGCAGCAAAACAATTATGGGGAAACGCAAGGGCGTGTTTCAAGGACGCCTTCCTTTTTGTGCTAAAAGAACATGTTTCCAATACAGGTTTGAAAGCTTATTTTGTGTAAAAAGTTTCATTCCACTTAGCAATCGGCAAAACAACGCGACAAAAAAACTCAATCTCAAGTCGATTCGACTGAAAGAAACGCAGTGTTAAGTTAACAGTGAGTCGAATGAGTTCTAGTACAGAACCTTGACTTTGCATTTTGCATCCTCTACGGTGCTTGCTTACTACTTCTAATGTTACTGTACGTTAAACATATTTGGAATATTTCACTTGCATAAAAATATAAATTTAGAAAAACTTTGTTAGCTCTCTATGAGCTGTTCAGCGAGTCTTTTTACTTGCATTATCCCCAAAAATTTCATACCAAGATTTCAGCGCAACTAATATATGTTTCAGGATTCCCAAATCCTAAAAAAGGAGTCATAGAAAAAAAAGTCTGTGCATATGTGTAGACATCTGAGTGTAACATAATTCAATAAGAAAAGGCAGAATAAGTAGTGCAGGGTCTTTCAAGGGGTTAAAAACATTTTCCATTCTAAGTTATCCTTTAAAAATAAAGTTTTTCCCAAAGTGTTAATTATGAAAGAATAGCTTCAACTCATTTATTGAATTACCATTTATCTAAGATATTTTGATGAAACATAAGTATCTTGATTTATCTGGAAATAGGCTCTGAAGCATTCTTCATTCTGAACGACTTTTGATAACTGTAAACGTAGATAGATAAAATATTACTATATAAAAATGTAGATATTGTTACATCACACTTATTATCATCGTTACTTTCAGCATCATTATTATTGTTAAATTGATAAATTAACCATTTCTAAAATGTTCATTTATATTTTTGTAATATGAAGTAGCTTTTGTAAGGATCATCGAAGAATGGGTAGAGAAATTGACGTGAATGTAACATAATATAATTTTAAATTAATATTGTTTCTCTTAATTTCTAGAAGGATTTATTACCTTTATTGCTTTACTGGCACAATCCTTAAATTTGTTGCGTTTGTATTTCTGGATCATTTCATATCTCTTTCTCAATTCTCCTTTGATCCTCTCTCAATTTCTCAGTCTCGGTTTCTGTTTATATATTTCGCTTTTTCAAATCCTCCCTTTCCTCTGCATTTATCTCGGCCCTCTCCTCCTCCACTTCCCTGTGCAAGTTTTTTTATTTTATTTTTATTTATTATTTTTAATTAACATCTAACGTTGTCATATCGGACGATGAATGAAGTGGGTGAAATTAGCCCAAGGTCCACAAAGCTTAAGAGTTACCTGACAGTCGACATTCAGAATAAGCGAATATGCAAGTAAATGCCTGCATGAAAATTGCTTTGTTCAGGACTTCAGTAGGTAATAATTAAAAGTAGTAATTAAAATACTAATAATTATAAGTAATTTAAAATTTCACAAAACTACACAGCACAAATACCCTTTCTGCTTCGCATGATAAACAGAAAAATACCATAAAATTTCAAAAATGTTAATGTATAAAAATTTAACTGGCTTATATATACGAATATCAAAACATTTTCTCCCTGTAGTTTATATGCCTTGTTTGCTAAACAATTCCTCTATAATCCCAATGCCTTTTATTCCCTCTAAGACTTGATAAATTGAAAAACGTTTGTAAATGAAAAGCATTATACTTATATATAATTACTTTAATAAGAATAGTTGTGCTAATTTTAGATATTAAAGAGAGAGATAGTAGCCCAAGAAAATAACTGTCTGTGTAGGTATTTCAGTTTTTAACTATACCCTTAATGTATTTTTCCATGGAAAACTCACGGTTTAACAGTGTTTATCACTTTTGAAGTTTGATACCGAAATTAAAGGATTGAAATAAGTAAATAATCATGATGGATTTCAAAGGAATGTTGGTTCTTTGTTACAATACGTGCAGGAGCAGTTGAGTCGAATAGCAGTTGGGGTGAATAGCTGTTTTAACAAAAGAAACGTAAGAAACAGTGTCCTTAGCAGAGTTCTAAAGGGTAGCGCTTGACTTTGTTTGAATAGGGTATTCTTCGGACCCTTCATAATGGCATGACAAAATAGTCACAAAGGGAATCTTTGGGTTGAATAAAGGGCTCCGAGAAAGTGAAAGTCACATACACCCACGCGCAGCTGTGGACACTGAGTTCTCGGTGTGAAGCCGATTAGGGCATTCTTCTTCTGTCTTGGTCGAGGGCAGACCAGAAGTAATGAGAGAATATATTTGTCGGTTCATATATACGTGAAGAATGAATTAAGTTTTATCGAGTAATAAGCATTAAACATTTCACTTTAAACAGTGATATTGGTAACCCTTGGTCGGCAACTTCAAATTCGATGTTCTGATAAAAAGAAGCAGTCATTAAACCAGTTTGAAACGGGCATTCCAGTGTCATTAAAACTATCCTTCTCATACAGACTCACGCATGCCCTGGGTGAAACTTAACTGCTTTACCCTGAGCTAAACACTATTTGCTTCAAACTGTAGCGGAAAGTAGAACTGTGTGCCATACATTATATTGCTTCAAGGTGGAAAATGTTCCTTGTTAGTTGATAACCGGTAAACGTATGACTTATCAAATAAAACTTTACATAAATTCCAAAAAGAGCACTATCAGATTACCCAATATTGTACATAAGCTAACATATTCTCGAAAAATCAGTATGAAAATCGGACTTATCTGGAAGCGTGTGTGTGCGTGCGTGTGTGTATTTGTGTATAGAGAGAAAGAATACGTGTCAAAAAATAAAATCTAATAAATGCGGAACTTGTTATTTAAATTCAGTATTTTCCAAAGATGCAATATGAAGATTGAAGATTTTTTTTTTAAAAAAAAATCTCCTATTCCAAACCACTGTTTACATCGGAAAAAGTGTCCACTTCTTATATTTTTATAAATATGATTAACCGGTTTGAATAAAAATCACTTATTTAAGATATTTAAAACACAAATAAAATGAGTATCTAGTTTTCTGGGAATACCTGTGAAGGTTCTTCATTCCGAAAAAAAAAAAAGCTTTGTGTTGTGTATAAGGCCTTATATAATAAGGGTAAAGCATGAGAAATAGACGAAAGCGCTTACTGCACAAAAACCAAATCCCTTTAAAACACACTTAATTTCAAACATTTTTGCTATGACGTTAGCTAGTTCCAAGATATTTCTTATTATTTTGTTAAATTCTTCAACACGTCAGTTTTTAAGGACTCTGGCTTTTCAACCATTCCTCGCAGTGTCATGGACATAGTATGACATTTCAAGGCTGGTATATATCGACTAGCTTTAAAACTTTAGACTATTGATTACTATATTTCCTTTATTGGACTATTTCTGCTAAAGTTTGTTCCGATTATTTGTTATTTATTTATTATTACAGTAAAAATAAGCTTACCAAGAATATGTGTAGGAGATTGTAAACATCAATAATATTGGGTATAGAAAGTAATGGAATGTAACAAATCAGATATTTTTCAACAGGTTGACACACTTTAAAAGTCCACCAAAAGTGATTCGCGTCTCGTGAAAACAGTATTCTTAGAGGCACTTTCTAATCGCTAGATGAACTATTAAAAATTAGCTTTATTTTGGTATGAAATTAAATTGATAATGTTTATAATGCTTAATGCAATTGTCAAAAAGTTTACTATAATCAATCCCTGCTGAATAATTTCTTAACATTTAGTATTAATATTTTCTCGTTTATTTTTGTATAACTAGCAATAATAAAACGTATTTACATAGAAATTTTCAGTGCATTTCTTTGATGCAAAGTTTCCAATTTATTGAATATTTTAGAATTCAAACAATAATGCTGGTATTGGTGAATATAATCTTCATAAAATTCTTTTAAAAATTGGCTTTTTATTCCAATTTAAAGAGAAACTGATAAAATCACATTGATAACTCTCACTAAATTAAAAATGTCTAATGACACTGAAAAAGTAAACATTTTTCTCAAGTATTAATTTGTTGTTCCAAGACAAAAGTATACTTTAGAGGAAATATATTCTGTTATACCCAAAAAGTCAATACACGATTTCACTAGAAATAATGCATTGGAGCACCTGTATCTCCCAAAATACTCTTTTTGGTTTTTATTGTTCGCTTTTTTATTTAGAAAAAGTTTTGTGTGTGTTTGTATATAACCAGCGTAATTCAAAAGGTAAAGCTTGGATAGGTACTAAACTTTATATTTAAATTTGGAAACTTTTCAAATATGTGAACTAACATTTACAACAAGATCACCCATCCCAAACAATCGTCACATAGAAAATATTTTCAAATATTTAATGTTTCTCAAAAATAGTTCTAACATCTTAATTTAAATACTATATATTTAAGAAATTTGCATAGCAATTAAAATTTGTATCTTAAATTTTCTGAGAACAACCTTCCTCTTCATTTCTGAGGGATTTTGTATAATGTTACGTATCTGGTAGTTTTAAAGAGATAGACAAAAATTACTCAGCAAAATGAATATTTCTATAAAATACATAATTTATTTCAAATAGCATTTGTGGGGTACTTGCTGATCTCCAGATATCAATTTTTAAACTTACAATTATAAACAGAAGGCTTACATCCGAAGACAGTATTTGTAGATACATTTTGAGTAATAACCTATATCGAAACCAAAGATGGTTCATCGTTAGTATTCTAGACTTGAGTTTCCTGCTCCAAACCATATCTAACTCTATAGCCTTAATTTTTATACCTCTTTTACAAAGTGATATCATGTCTTTACCTTCTTTTGTTCAGTCAAAACTGATATTAAGCGTATATATACGGATCATTAAGTTTTAAAGTAAGTAGTTTACCTTTTTGAGAGCATTATATAATCTTATATGAATGCAAAGCTACAAAGTTGACCATGAATTCCAGAATCCGATACGCAGAAGTTGTCCAGTTTATACGGCAATTAGACTCTTTGTTTAAATACCACCTGCAGCATTCCAGTTTCAGCAGTTGCGAATATCTAGGAAACCTGAAGAACCGGATTGTTGTTCGGTGAAGCAGAAATTGCAAATTTCTGCTTTGTTCAAGTCTGTATTGCAGCTAAGGGCAACAGGGATATTCAAAATAAATTGCTTGCATTTCCGCAATTTCTCCAAGGCTGCAGCAAATGTATTTTTCTTAGTTTTTGCTTTTGGAAATACATGCCAGCTCATTTATGTTGATATAAAAACAAAGATGGTTGTTGACAGTAGAGAAATATAAAGTTTTACAGGTTTTGTTATTTTACTTCTATAATCACTGGACGACGTTACGTGGGTTTACATATGAACCTTAGGCAGTTGCTGGTATGTTTAGAGACAGGGTAATATTCGAAACTTACTCAACCAAACTTAATAACCCCTTCTCTGCCGTGATTTTGTGGGTTCGTGGAATTAAAAGCCTAGTTTGAAGAAATTTAAAGTGTTCTTTAATGCAGTAAAACACAATTTGTACACCCCTTACAGGCTCTAACAATGACGTGTCATACACACAGTAGTCTCTCGTTACTTCACCACCCTAAACAAACGAAAGAATACACTTATGGTATACTTCAAAGGTCCACTACACAACTGCACACACTATTAACAGTTCTCAAATGTCCACAAGCAACTGAACTTATTTTGACAGCCGCGCCGCGACGCTTTTATATCTCCAGTCATTGTTTCTAGAAATTATTGGAATGCTCGGTAACAATCAAGACGGCATCAGAAGAGGCGAAACTTCCAGACATCTATCTATCTCTTTCTTTCTCTCTTTCGGCAAGCGTTTAGCTCCGCGCCACACTGTCTTTCTCTTTCCCACGCGCCAACCGCGTTCCGCCGCAAAACAATGCCTCGCGACACTACCTAACGGCTCTATGGTTTATGCCGATATATCAAAATGAGATATTTCGAACATTTTTACTTTTTCTGACATGTACGTACCAGTCTGAAAAAGATTGTGTGCGGAACCAGCAGATCTTTCAGCCTGTTGTGTGTTGTAATCCCTACGAGGATTGGAGAGATCCAAAGGCGACCAGATCTGGAATGGACAGGTTCCCTAACGTTTCAGATTCAAACGCATCCAAAGCCACCCGAGCCCTCCCACAAGCCCCAAACACGGGTGCTTCACGAAAAACACATGATCCAGAGTGGGTTCTCACCAGGCATTGAATCCGGAGCTTCCTTAATAAGGGTCGCACAACTAAGCGCGGATCACCTTCCTCGGTACAGCAAAACCTCTTTAACCCTGACCAGTATTGAAAAAGAAAATTGTGTTATTTAGCGTAGTAAATGAAGATTTGTTTTAAAGATGATAAATTGCCTTTCTCATTAGGTGCATTATTCGAATTCTCTTGCTAGCGGGCTAATTCAACGCATTCACCCCAGCTGCTTGAGACGAGGCTGGAAGAGAAACTTTGATAAAGTAATAGAAAAAGTTGTGGCCTGATGTGTGTGTATCTTGTCAGAAAACAAAATTGAAGAAGAATAAAAACTAAATTTGGAAGAAGATGTTATAGACATTTTTAAAAATAAAATAAGTTCCCATATTGAAGGATTCATTGACAACGACGGAGGTTTATAAACTGATTACAGAGGAAGGCATTATTGCATCATGCAGTGTTACAGAATATCAAAATTAAGAATATTCAGAATCGGATATTGTTGATTAACCAGTTGTGGCTATGAGACATACACAACAGTAGCAAACAGACAACGTGATATTTTAGTTTGAGAGTCAAGCCGAAAGATTGTCAAATGAATGTTAAAGTAGATGCAAGATAGCGATGCTCGTAAACGATACACCAAAGTGAGATAGCAGAAACTCACTGTCTCTTTCACTACCAACTAGTTTGTAGATATATTATGTAGAGTGCATTTCTAAACTCCATTAAAAATATTTCGTGATGTGCATGTTTTTATCGTCTTCCCGTCATTTTCTGGATAACCCTTGTTTTCGTTAACTCGGGTTGGCCCTGATCCCAGTTGATACGGATCAACGAGGTTCTACTGTACTTATATGTAAGTAATGTCTAAAGTAAAGATAAATATGGTCCTGCATCGTAGCGTAGT
>CM060951.1:167618303-167685825 GCA_030765055.1 Mantis religiosa
TTGTTAATAAACATTCACACAATGTAGATAACGAATTTTGAACTTAAGAGTCCTTCAAAAACACTACTGGAAACAGGATTATAAAGTCACTGCCGCAGCTCTAAGAATATGCGAAGTGGAAGGAGAAGGTATTGTTAGTGAGCGTGTAGCACACTAATGGTTCCAACATTTCAACATTGGAGACGAAAACACTAAAGATTTACCACGTTCTGAAAGAAGTGAAGTATGGAATATTGAGGATACACGCCAAATTTTGCGATAAAATCCGCAAAAGGTACAGTACGCTTTCAGAAGAACTTGATGCATCAAAAGATGCCATACATCGCCACATTAAGACACTTGGAAAATCCTACAGAAGCTGTAGAACTGTACTTCATGAACTGACACATCAACAGACTGAACGCAGAGTGGATATCTGTCGTCAGCTTATCCATAATCCCATGGATGATAGATTTGTCAGGAGAATTGCTAATTGAGATGAAAAATGAGTATCTTACCGAAATCCAGATTCCTTGAAACAGTGACGTGATCCCCGCCAACCTGCCAAAGTCATTGTTAAAAAAGGATCAGTTTGACCCCAAAGTAATCTGTATCTGGTGGAATTTTGAAGGTGTGAATCACTGGGCGTTTGTTCCACATGGGTGGGCGATGATGCAGATCTTTATTCTCAAAACTGGAACTGGTTCATGAAATTTTGAAATGAGATACCAAGCATTAGTTAACCGAAGTGGAATTCTATTGCAACAGAACAATGCAATACCCAATATTACAGGAACAACCATGGGAAAAATTCAGGAATTGGGTGGAATCGAATTGCTACCACACCCAGCATACAGTCCTGATCTCGTACCATCAAATTGCCATCTTCTTCAACCCATGGGCCCGCATTTTACGTGGAAGAAATGTTGACTCTTGTCTTTTCTCAATTATTTGCAATTGAGAAAGACAAGAGTATAATTTACAAACACATCTGGCATTCCTAGACTTCAACAAGGCATTTGACACTGTTAATAGGGAAAGGCTATGGAAAGTTATGGAAAATAGTGGATATACACAAAAATTAATTAAAGTATCAAAAATATGTATAGCAAACTCCAAAATAATAATAAACACAGGAGTTCATAAAACCGAACAATTTTAATTAATAGAGGCGTAAGACAAGGATGCATGGTATTACCTATTCTTTTTAATATATATATACATATATATATATATGTGTGTGTGTGTGTGTGTAAATGACATCATCCAAAATTGAAAAGTATTATTAAATCAGGAATAAAAATAAATGAGAACAAAGTTTTAAATATTTTACTATATGCAGATGACTTGGTTTGAATACAAGAAACGGAGGATAAATTACAATATGCACTACACCGCTTGAACCAAGTATGCCAACAGTATGATCTTAAAATATCGACGGAAAAATCTAAGATAATGGCCTTTTGGAAAAACAACATATAAGATCAAAAATAATTTAGACAACAAACCTCTAGAACAACTAAAATAATTCAGCTATTTAGGATGTAATCTTAATTATATGATCAAATCAGACAGAGGTGTGAGCAAAAGCTTGCAACATTCCAAAATGATTTGTGGAACAGTGCATAGAACGTTGAGAAATAAAACAAGAAGAGATACAAGATTAAAGTTGTACAAACAATGGCAGAACCTGAACTACTTTATGGAAGTGAGGCATGGGTACTCACGAAGAAAATGAAAAGCCAATTCAAAGTGCAGAGATGAACTTTTTAAGTAAAACAAGGGATGCACAAGTTTGGATAGAATAGTGAATGAAGACGTAAGAAAGGAACTCAACGTAGACTCGATAAGTAGCAAAATTGAAAAATATCAAAAGGAATGGATGCAGCATATACAAAGAATGTCCGAAACAAGACTGCCCTAAGATTGCAATCGATATCAGCCACAAGGAAAGAGAGATGTTGGTAGACCTAAAAAGAGAGGAAGGAGCAATTGTGAGACGGAACGGGCACTTTGCCCATGCCGTGAAGTGAAGAAGAAGAAGAAGAAGAAGAAGAAGAAGAAGAAGAAGAAGAAGAAGAAGAAGAAGAAGAAGAAGAAGAAGAAGAAGAAGAAGAAGAAGAAGAAGAAGAAGAAGAAGAAGAAGAAGAAGAGAAGAAGAAGAAGAAGAGAGAAGAAGAAGAAGAAGAAGAAGAAGAAGAAGAAGAAAGAAGAGAAGAAGAAGAAGAAGAAGAAGAAGAAGAAGAAGAGAAAGAAGAAGGAAGAAGAAGAAGAAGAAGAAGAAGAAGAAGAAGAAGAAGAAGAAGAAGAAGAAGAAGAAGAAGAAGGAAGAAGAAGAAGAAGAAGAAGAAGAAGAAGAAGAAGAAGAAGAAGAAGAAGAAGAAGAAGAAGAAGAAGAAGAAGAAGAAGAAGAAGAAGAAGAAGAAGAAGAAGAAGAGAAGAAGAAGAAGAAGAAGAAGAAGAGAAGAAGAAGAGAAGAGAAGAAGAAGAAGAAGAAGAAGAAGAAGAAGAAGAGAAGAGAAGAGAGAAGAAGAAGAAGAAAGAAGAAGAAGAAGAAGAAGAAGAAGAAGAAGAAGAAGAAGAAGAAGAAGAGAAGAAAGAAGAAGAAGAGAAGAAGAAGAAGAAGAAGAAGAAGAAGAAGAGAAGAAGAAGAAGAAGAAGAAGAAGAAGAAGAGAAGAGAAGAAGAAGAAGAAGAAGAAGAAGAAGAAGAAGAAGAAGAAGAAGAGAAGAAGAAGAGAAGAAGAAGAAGAAGAAGAAGAAGAAGAGAAGAAGAAGAAGGAAGAAGAAGAAGAAGAAGAGAAGAAGAAGAAGAAGAAGAAGAAGAAAGAAAGAAGAAGAAGAAGAAGAGAAGAAGAAGAAGAAGAAGAAGAAGAAGAAGAAGAAATCCTCCTTCGCACTCAGCCCTCTCTGCCCCAGTCCGAGAGCCCGGCCTGTCCTCAATGTTCCTCCGCATCACCCACAACCAGAGATGATTCCATCGTGGGGTAATAGACAAACCTGCCGAACGATGGCTCAAGACCATAGAATCTAATGGTCTGTCCTTTGAAAATTAGTTGATTTCTTTTCAGAACACATTTCAAATAAGTGCTTTTGTTAAAAAAAATATATTTATGAGACAATATCTACATTTTGAATGCTATTTTCAAAATTGTACTGCTGCATCTGCCTGTTCTCATATAAAGCCTTCGGGAAATCTTTTAAAACTGAAAGTTGCTGGGTGTTCCCAGAGACTGGTGTGGAAAATGTCTTTTGGTTAACAAATAAGTAATTCGCTCATAATAAATATTTTAGGACTGCCACTGGGCAGAAACCCTAAAGCACGTGCCAAGTTACACTAATTCTTGTATAAAGATATATTGAAATAGAATAATCATTTCTGACATATATTCTGTAATATAAGACGGATATATCGGAATTTTTCGCTATTCATTTTCTTCTTGTGTCATGCAAAGAATGGAACTTCTAGAACACCGCCTTGAGATCCCTTTTTTTTTTTTTTTTTTTTTTTTTAGATTTGACTTACTTAAGCCTCCTGTAATCCTCTTGCAGATAAAGACTAAGGTTTTATAAGAATAAGAGAGAGGTCCAGCATATCATACTTTTTTCTATTAACTCTAATCGAGATGAAAGCATTCACAAGCAGATTCATTGCATATTCCGTTGTAGATACAAAAGAAATATAGGAAACTGAAATCTCAGATACATTTTTATTCAGCGAATAACCATATATTGACTTGAAATTTAATATATTTCCACTTTCCAAGACTGCGAGAAAGACAGCACTTCTAAAATCACAAAAGTATTGAAACATTGAAACTAAAATCATCACAAAGGATTTGAAATAAATTATGACGGTAAAATATATCTGGGCATTTTCTGTAATATTAAGGTTGTATCTAATCTCTTAAGATTTACAGTTATAAAAATTATACCAAATAACTAGGCATAAATAGGACTTAACACGCTATTAACAGAAAATGCATATTTACCGTTTGAATATATATATATATATATATATATATATATATATATATATATATATTTGTTATTTTACGTTCTCCAACGTTAAGTCATATCGGACGGTGAATGAAATGTGTGAAATCATGCTCAAATGTGTCCAGGGTTCATGGAGCTTTGAGCTACCCGACATTCGCCTGTAAGGATAAGGGAAAACCCCGGATAAAACCTTATCCAGTAACTGACCCTGACCGAGATTTGAACTCGGGACCTCTTGAACGTGAGGCAGACATCTACGCTACCGAGGCGGGCTTTGAATCCTAAGGATGTGGTATTTTAAACAAACATGATTAGAGAACATATTCTGAGTAAATAAATAATAATAAAGACAATTTCATATAAAAGTGAGCTGCAGTTTTTGTGCAGTGTACTATTAATATTCTAAAATATTCTTAAACATGTTTCTGATATGATGATTGCTATACTGCAGTATATATCGGAATATTATATATGTGGATAGGTATTCATATTGGCATATACTTTTTTTTAAAACTAACGTCCTCGTATTAAGTCATATCGAACGATGAATGAAACGGGTGAACTGATACTCAAATGAGCCCAAGGTCCATAGAGCTTAGAGTTACCCGACATTCATTTTTCAGGATAAGGGAAATCTCTAGAGAAAAGCCTTAACCAGATAAGTCACGCTGAACGAGATTCGAACTCAGGGCCTATTGCATGTGAGGCAGATAGGTTACCACCACGCTACAGAGTCGGATATACTGCATAGTAATTTTATGTTAAAATATTGTACTACAACACAAAAAAGAATAATTATTCATTAGAATTATAATATGTACCATTAGTCTTATATTGCAATCAAACGCAAATGATAACGAAATACACTTATTTCGAGAGCTAGAGACATTTTTATGTTACTTGTGATCTAAGCCCCCAAGGTTGCATTTGAATTAACTCTTTAAAGCTTCACATTTATCAATATGAACTACATTTTAATATTTCTATGTTTCCCGACAGTCTCAGATGTTTCATTTAATAGGCGTGGTTTGTCCTCTACATATTCCGAAATAAAATACATTAACTGGCTGTTTTTGTTAATTAAGGTTTGCGTGTTTTAAATGTATAGCTATTTTTGTATACTGTGGGAACATAAAATTCCACATATTACAAAATACAATACAGCATTAACACACTTTTTGTTGATATAAGATTTGCATTTTTTTAAATTATGCCTGTTTCTAAATGTATACTGTGAGTACATAAAATTCAAGGTATTTTTGGGAATTATTAGCATTAATTACAAGCAGTTACAATTATTATACAACGCAACACAGCATGCAGCTGACTGTTTGTGATGGTATATTAATTTTTCCCTTTTAAAATGTCTAATTAGTTCTCATTTTTAATGTGAGAACAGAAAAGTTGTGAATTGCAAGGATTAATTACAAGAAGTGACTATCTCACGATGCTTATCTGTTTTTGGAAGAATGTTGTAAATGTATATAGTGGATTAGACTTAATTCTTGTCTTTTATGTATGCAACTTAAGATATATTTTAACATTTGGGTAATATGTTTATTAAGTAAAGCACACTTGTGGGTTTATATTTATTGGTATTTGTATTTCGGTCCAATATCATGCAAATAGTAAGGGAAGATAAAGGTAATTATTGATATATGAAATTTAGATTTTAGATACTGTTTGTCAAATTATTCAAAACAGATCGCAAGCAACAGAAGTCAAGTTTGATAAAGAGAAATTTTACAGAGGAAGCTAAGATATTGTGTGAGTCATGCCACGAATACCTAAATCGATATATTTCGATACTTGGTTTTCAATTTTATTATTTCGATCCTTTTAATATTTAATAGGAATTGGAATAATATTTAATATATTTTGATTATATATTAGTTTAGAAACCGATTTCAGTTATTTTAATGTGGAAAAGAATGTTTCGCTTTTACAGAGTAAATCCTTTAAACTTATTTATGTGAAATTATTCTATGAGCTTGTAACCGCAGTCAGTATCAGACAGCGATTAGGAGGCAACAAATTAATAGAAATCTCGATATTGAAGAAAGGAATATTAATTAATAAAAAATTCTTTGATAAACCAATATATAAAGAAATCTTATTATATTAATATGAAATTAGAACGGTTAGGATGATGAATAAAATAGCGGTTTAGTTAAAGAATTAGGAGGAAAGAACATAATTTAGTATAGCAGGCATGTCAGCATCAAGGCAAGGTAGGGAAAATACTCTGGTAAAATCTACACGCTGTAAGCGACAGGAAAGAGGACCGTTATCTTCTTTGTGTCAGAAAGGGTTCAACGTCTGAGGACTATAGATAGCTAGTACCAAGGAATGCATATAGACAAAAAGGCTTTCAGGGTGCGATGAGGCATGAAGGCTTACAGAGTCTTATTTTACTGATGTGATAACGATGTATACCGTTACAAAGAGCTCAGGGTAGGCGTGTCCGAACTCAGGGTAGGCGTTAAGTAAATGAGTTAGATGAGTTTTGGAAACCAATGAAAAATAAATCGAAATAAATCAGAAACCAATAATAAAGTAAGATTTGAAAAATGGAGAGAAGGGGGAGCTATTTTGGTCATGTGATAAGTGAGAGTGGGGAGCAGAATTAGGTTCGAACTGAATCGTGAAGTCGAGGAATCTTACTTGCTACATCATACTTGAAGAAGTCAGACGTGTTAGTCAGGAGAAGAAGATGTAATACGTTGGTAGATTTAATTGGAAGTGGTCACCGTTGCAACTCAGTCTTAATGGAACAAACACACTACAAGTGAATTAAAGAAAATTTCACAGTCATCTGAGAATTATTGATTATACTGGGCAACCAACATCTACAAACCCATTTTCCTATAACCATTCACCTGAGAAGAGAACTCATAGCTCCAAATTTTAACAACAAGAACCCAAACAATTTAAATAATATGCTGTTTTGCAACTTAATAGCACTGGGTTATGCCGCAACCTCTTCATTACTCAAGTAACATTTGAAGTGAGAGTAAGAATGGCCCTAAGCTTAATTAAGTTGATAAGCCAATTCCTGAAGTTAAAATTTGTAAATATTTATTATCAGCATCAAGGCTCCATGAAAATTCTGATTATATTTTCTATGAATACAAAACAATTTACTGATGTGCCCGTTTCGAAGTAGAATCTGTGAAAAG
Source organism: Mantis religiosa (assembly GCA_030765055.1). Lineage (NCBI taxonomy): Eukaryota > Metazoa > Arthropoda > Insecta > Mantodea > Mantidae > Mantis > Mantis religiosa. Next base: position 167,625,459 of record CM060951.1, read on the forward strand.
TGACATACAGTCTAAAGGAATAATCCTGCATATATTTTTACAAGTATATGTTAAACAAATGAAACCTACTGAAGACAGTCGGATCTTCAAAAGAGTGCAAGTGACCAGCAATATGTAACAATTACTATTTTAAATTTTGTGTGTATCTTTATATTGATTTTGCTCTTTCCTTTTATCACTGGTCACCTTTGTAGATTATCCGTTATTTTTCTTAATCTACGTTCATTTGGTCACCATAACTATCGATACCATATGGAAACATAATTATTGCCTGCTTTTGTATTAAATAAGAAATGATCAAAAATATGGGAGGCACTTCATAATTGTTAAACTTGCTTAAAAACAGACGAAGTAATCTTTAAATTTGTATTATAGATCTGTTTACTGTAAATATGGTGTACGTTTTTATTTAGCCACCCCTTACTAAGTGTATAGCTACTTTATCATCTAAACAAACATATGCAATCAAGTTTTGAAACACTTGATGTACAGCAATAGTCTTCCAATCTTTCTGAGCCTTGAGTAGTGCAGTATAGAAACATCCCAATACTGGTACAACAGATCTGTAGGTAAACAGAAATTTAAGATAAATAATAGTAGACTTCAAAGTACCTAATTAATTCGTAGGGCTATTATTCCAAACTAGACTAAAATTATTATCTCCATTAAACTAATTTTGATAAAAATATTGCAAGGGGACTGCAGAGTTAATACAATTTAATCTAATAAGCAAGCCATTAATTTAACTGTTAATAAGATTATCCTCTCGGAAATAAAACTAACTGAGATAGTTATAAAAACACAGAGCGAAAGTACAGACTTTTTTGTCTCTGGTGCACTTGAAGCTTTCCAAGTCATTTTAAAACTACGTTTTACTGTAGTCTGGTGTTCAGTGATAACATTCTTAAGATATTAAGTGCTGAGCCTGTAATGAAGATATGAATCCTGTCTTCCTTTTAACTTTTGGAGCGAAGAGGGTGTAAGTTTTTCTTTCTAGCCTCCTGTTCTTCCAACTTATTTATCTCGGTCTAAATCACAGTTTGATAGCTTTCGAGCGCATTCTACTTTACGGCGGAATGGCTTAGGTGATAAAGTCTGTGGTCCGCATTTGCTAATTACCGGTTTTAAATCTCGTGGCTGACTTGAGTATTTTCGTGATTTCCCTCAACCGCTAAAGAAATATCGAATTGCATATACAGGATGTTAATAAACTACACCGAAATATTGTCAGCGATTGTAGACGTGACAAGTTGAGATAGGCAATGCATGGTCTGCGGCTAAACATAACTTAGTTAATTGTATTAAACCTAATTGACATTATATGCTGATAAGTTGGTATTTAAGCAAGATGGGTCAAATTATTGGATTAGAATGTGTTTAAAACTGCTTCTTGAGTAAAGAAATATCGATTCTTAGTAGCTCTTTATTGGCGTTCTCGCGATTTAATGCCTCAAAGCTTTCTCAAATCTCGAATTAATCACCTGTCAGTACGGCAATGAACAGCAATTAACTGGTTTCGTGCATCATGTAGCCTACTCTATTAAGTGTTTCAAATGGAAAGGTGTTTGTCCTAGAGCGCTTCTAGGTGAGCAACCAATCGAAGTCCTGCGGTGTTATCGTATTGCATTCTCGCTCAGTGGTGTGTGACGAGCGCCAATCTAATCAATCTGTATGAAATAAGCCAAGGTGTTTGTTAAATTCGGTAAGAGGAAACAATACACGTCTTGCTGGTCTGGCAGAACGTGTCTGGTCACATTATATCTTTATTTATGAATGGTTTGTAATCTATATTTACTCTAGAGTTCAAAGCAGTACTATTCAGTTGTTTTTCCGTTTATAAACCATGAAAAAGTGTATCAGCTGGATTAATGATACACGACCCACCTTCCCTCTTACTACTGAAAGAACAACCCAATATAGTTAATGTGGGCTCAAATTAGGTTTCAAACAAAAATAATATTTTTAAATTGACTGATGCTGAACGACTTTTTCACGAAGAAATTAACAAGGAACGCATAAAAGACTGGGAAAACTGCGTGAGACATCAGATAAACTACAAAAAAGACGACTTTTGGAAAGAAATAGCACGTAACCAGATTTTGGAACCCATCATCATAAATTTGCAGTAATCAGAAGATGAAGACAATGACGAATTATTTAACGTAACATTCACAGCTATACCGATACACCACTGGTATTTTCATTGGATTAGAAAAAATAATTCATAAACTATAATTAACTTTAAACTAAATATTTAAAACATTTGCGTAATATACGAATATCAATATTGCAGTTGTGATTTCAACAACTGTATTATTATAAAACTTATGAAATTCAGTTTTCGTTCCCTTACGTCTAGCGCAACGAACACTCGCGAGGGAGAGGGAGATATAAAAAGAGGGGGGATAACGAGGTGGCAACGGTGAAGGCTCTAACGTAACTCATTCACTACAAGCGAGAACTCTTCCCATTTGAAACACATAATAGTAGTGCTTCTGTAAATGTTCTGGTGGCCCAATCCGTAATGCCGAAAACTAGAATCCAAGTTATGGATTCGGATTCTACCATGTAGTTAATTTTTTCTTTGTATTTTTAATACGTAAATTCTATAGTTATTCGTAAATAAGAACGTGAATCTGATTGGTCAGTGCGAGGGAGAGCCCAACTATAGCTTGTTCAGCACGCTCACCTGATCTCAACCCAATTGATTTCTTTTTCTGGTGTCATGATGTATGAAACACCAATTAACTCAGAAGAGAACCTAACCCTCCGAATAATAACAACAAATGAAGTTGTTCGACATACACAAGAAATTTTGAAGTCGTTCCTTCGCCGCTGTCAACTTTGCATTGAAAACGAAGGTCGCCATTTTGAGCGGTTTCTGTAAGGCTGAAATAGATAGTTGCATTTACTTTTATTTTATTTAAGTTTGTTCACCCTTTAAACCACCTCCTATTTAGACGTACAGCATGTGAAAGTATTAAGCAGAATCGAATCTTTGTTAGAATGAACTGTAATTAATTGCACTGACAAAGTGAAATTGCTCCTTAAAATGCATACATTTATAAAAGAATTAAAAGCTTAGACAAAACATTAAAAAAGTAAACAAACAAAACAGAACAAAATTATCTAAAAAAACGTCAAAAATGAGGAGAATCGAACTCGTTTACTTTTCACTTGAAACCTAATGTGATAACCATTGCGCCAGAAGGAGTACCCGAACAAGTATCTTCATTTTCGTGCATTTTGCACTCAAGTGGTATCTTCATTATCAGTGGCATATTGGCACTTTAGAAACTTATAGCCGTAGCTTCCACATTATAACCAAAGGTCATTATTCTCCTATGTGTCTCAAATTACTTGTTTAAGATATCTTCCCTTGCTCTTAAAATATTTCGGTGTAGTTCATCAACACCCTGTATAATAAGCAGGTAGACAGCACCGCAACATGTGAACTGCCCTAAACTCGGAAGTAGATAACTAGGTCCAAGGTCTTTTCTTCTAAGTTACGTCCTCAAACGTCATATTGACGAATTAAATTGGTAAAATGATGCTCAAATGAATCCAAGGTTCATAGATTTTAGAGTTACTCGGCATTCATCTTTCAGTATACGGGAAAATCCCGGAAAAAATCGTATCCAGATAACTCACCCTGGTCAAGATTCAAACTCCGAACGTTTTGAACATGAGGTAGACACGCTACCATCTATGCTACCGAGATGGGCATACAAAGTCTCTGTGAACATGCCTCGAAGCTCTAATCCGCCCATCATGGAAGCACCTGGTTCTGTGGAAGGCGACTCTTTATACGTGGAACCACATAAGATCGTCTCAAAGAGAAGTAAACTGTGCCAGGTATTAAGTAAGGATGTTCAGAATGTGCCTGAAAGTGGATGTGTGGAGATACAGTATTCAGTGCAAGTTCGTGATATACCTGACGTACCAACGTAACTTAAGTATCAGCCTTAACAATTTTGAAAGATTTTTAGAGCATTAATGTTGTTTGCGGCTGTGCCCTCCCAAATTGGGAAAGCGCATATGGGTTAAAACAGTTGTATAAATTAGAAATCATATGGTATTTACAATGAGGACTTTCAGACGAGTATGGGCTACAATTTGCAATCTGGTGTAACCGAGGTTTAATTCCGAGTTAACGTAGGAGTTCCAGATCAGTCAACGATCAAAATACAGGCAAATATCTTAAAAATTATCATCAGCATGGTTCCAACATATGCGAATTGTATGTAAGGAACAGAAGGGTAGCCAAAGTTTCACATAATGATAGTTTTAGAGTTCTTGTGGTTTAAAGAAATATTCTGGTTGTCAATCCGATACTAGGATATTAAGATACGTTTGCAATCCGTGAGTAGCGGTATCCAATTCGTAGCGCGCGGAGAAAATTACACTTTTGGCATCGTATACGGTGATGTTAACACAGGTAAAGTAGGTATGTCATAGGTGAAGAAAGAAACGGCAGGTGCTAAAATGGAAACTTGAAATTCTCTAGACATCATTGGCCTCACAGAGCATTGAGTAAGAGCAATCCATATTTGAAAAGTACACATGAGAGAAAGTAACAATCACATAATAAAGTTAATCCAGCGTCCCAATGTTCCGAAGTTTTTAGAGGAGACCGGCTTGCTATACTCGAACAAACGTTTTCAAAGTCCAGAAATTCTGCAATTGTGTTTTAAGCCCAAAACTGCGAGAATTCATCTCCTTTAATCGCAGAAGAAAAAAGATTGTAGAGTGATACCTGGGAAAACTAAATTTTTACTGCAGTATCACTGTACAGTCCGTTAGAAATTTACTTAATGGTTTCTAAATTATTTATTCGAAATGATTGGAAAGTGTAGGTATATACTCTTAGGAAGATAAGGAGTCAACGAATGCGATTGTCCACATTTAGGTAGAAGATAACTTTGTTTCCGGAGAATATTCGAGATAAAAAGCAGCATTATACGAGCCATGTTTTTTAAGTCAGTACCGTTTTGGAATTAAAAAAGATGTGCAGAGATATCACAATAATTTTATTTTTACATGAAAGCCTGTACCTCAATCTACTTTTCTACATAATTTCCATGAATTATGAGACACTTGTCATAACGTGGCACCAGTTTTTGAATACCCTCCTCATAAAATTCTGCCGCCTGAGGTGTTAACCACTGCATCACAACTGTTTTGACTTAGTTATAGTCTTGAAGACGCTGATCGCCCAGATGTTTCTTCGAGTGCAGGAACAAATGGTAGTCCCTGGGCGCCAGATCAGGGCTATATGGAGGATGATCTAGAGTTTCCCATTGAAAAGATTTGATGAGATCTTTGGTCCGATTAGCCACATGTGGAGGGACATTGTCATGCAGCAAAACGATACCCTTACTCAACTTGCCACGTCTTTTGTACTGGATTGCACGGTGCAGATTGTTCAAAGTCTCACAATAAGTCGCTGCATTGATTGTCTCATTACTAGGCAAAAACTCCACTACCAATACTCCTTTTCTGTCCCAAAAAACTGTGCACGTGATTTTTCGAGCAGAAATTGTTTGCTTTAACTTCACTTTTGTGGGTGATGATGAATGTCGCCATTCCATGGATTGTTGTTTCAATTCTGGTGTGACGTACGCCACCCATGTTTCGTCACCAGTAACAATTTGGTCTAAAAATCTTCACCTTCATTGTGGTACCGCTCAAGGAAAGTCAATGCACTGCCTAAACGTTGGGTTTTGTGCAAATCCGTCATCATTTTCGGAACCCAACGTGAACACAATTTCCGGAACTTCAAGTTCTCGGTCACAATGCGATACAAAACACTACGAGAATATTGAGGGAAATAGTCGCACAATGATGAAATTGTAAAGCGTCTGTTTTCTCTCACCTTTTGGTCCACTTTCTGCACCAAATCTTCAGTAACGACCGAAGGACGCCCACTGCGTTCTTCATCATGCACATTTGTGCGGCTATGTTTAAATGCTCTCACCCAGTCCTTACCATTCCATCACTCATAATGTTTTGTCCGTAAACTTCATAGATCTCACGGTGAATATAGATCGGTTTTACGCCTTTAGCACTAAGAAATCGCATAACAGCCCGTACTTCACAATCGGCGGGGCTCACGATTGTCGGAGGCATCTTAAACACTCAGTAACCAACGTATACAATGAAAAATCAGACTGTAATAGCGTCAGTGCGTAGACAAGAGTTGTAGGTAACCAGCGCGCATGCGCGGAACGCCGACCGTAGCGCTACGGCGGCGGAATCCCAAAACGGTACTGACTTAAAAAACATGCATCGTATATGCAGACCAAGTAGCACAGGCCCTTATACTTAGTGTTATTAAAACAATATTTGGAATAAGATTTTGGCCTGGTGGCTTTTAATGGAGAGGTTGTGAAGAAACCATTGAAGTTCTCGAGCCGATTTGCAGTTGGGGTAGTAAGGAACTGACGAATAAGTTCGATTGCATTATCAATATCCTGACAACTTTGCCTGAAAACTAGAATTGGATGCAAATGTAGTCTGAAAAAATCCTCAATAGTTGATATTTTCATCTTCAAATTCGTACATATAATTCTGAAATTTTAAGAGTGACACAACCACAAGCTACTGAAGCAGCCGTTCGTATCCTTCCACAGAGACCACAGAGAGAGTCGTTTGGTGAAAGGTTAGACAAATATTACTGATATATGGCATAATTTTATTAATTTAGAGCTCAGTGGATTTATGCAATAAATTGATTAGCCTTTGTCGCAACCAAGTGCCATCTTTGTCGCACCATTCGCGTCGTATTTTATGCTTAACTTTCATAAATGGCTTCATTTCCTGAATGAAATGCTTGATGATTGGGAGTATTGCGTAAAACGTAGCATATGCTAGCAGTTTTCACCAAGGTATCCAGTACATCAATAAATGCAATTATAACATATCAGAACAGGTCTATAGGGATATACAACCTGCAGCACAAGGTCAAACTGCCCCTAAAATGTTGCCAGTTCATCATTCCTTGGATGAAGTGAGAAGAGAGCGAAGTGCACTGCACTTCACAAGGAAACGTAGGGAAACAGGACAGTGGTCATAATGCATCTTGGAAACAGGGTATACTCCTTTAAAAGTACCAAATCTAATGTTTTTGGCAAAATGCCTGGTAATAGTATAGTAAGGATTATCTTTCGGAGCTAGAATGAGTATATTGTTGTGATCGGCTGTTGAGAGAAACGTGGTTACACGACATCCCCAGTGCTCAACCTTGCTGTTTAATTCACAAAACAAGGATCATAGAGATGGAAAAGAAAAGAGAATTGATGTGAAAGTGGTCGAGTGGTGATATGAGAGCTATAATATTAAACATCTACGGGTCATTTTGGTGGTAAAGCATAGTGCACAGGCTTCAAGGTTCAACAGAGGCACAAATAGATTATAATGCGTCAACTAGCATTTCGGGACGAAAGCTACACCTCCAGAAGCAATTTGGGTATTACCGCCAGATCCATCAATATAGTAATCAGAGACGAATAAATTTTTCATAAGAGCGAAAATATATTTCAGAAATCTATACAATATTGTCGCTGTGTCGAGTTAAAATTTACAGAAAAATAGCTTGCATATATTTTAAACTGTTGTCATCGGTTTAGAAAAAATAAGCTGAAAACAAATAATGAACAGAACTATTCAGTACAAGAAAGCTGATGGAATAATTAAGTTATAAAATATTTTAAATGTGAAATTTGACTTGAAAACCCTGTTCAACATAGTCAATGAATCAGAAGGTATTCGAAGATATACTATTTAAAGATCCCACTGTTGTGCGAAGAATGGTCTGTTCCTTTAGGAGACCTTACGGGAGATGAGATATGTTAAGAAAGCCAAGGTGTTGTTAGCCAATCCAGATGGGGAGGCTCTCACTTATGACGTTGCAAGTTCTGCTTTACTTCCCCCATTTATTTATTTTCTTTTTCCTCTCGTGGATTCTTTAAGTCACCATGTTGCATTCGATTTTCGATACCTTACCCAAATTTTCAAAAAAGATTAAAGGAAATAGAAATAAAACAAGTGTTAAAGGAAGGCGATTACCCAACTAAGGTTTTCTAATTCACCTCCTAAATCACGTGAATAAAACCAATTACACATAAATCTGATGATGTGACCCAGACTGGTTGTTAATGTTATTAAAAGGACTAAATAATTTAAAGCAGAAATTAGTGTAGCACGAATTAATATTAATCCCCATTGCTAGAAATAAAACCCACCTGTGATATCACATCCTCTTGGCATGAATTTATGGGTAAGAAAAGCATAGTCCTTTAATATTTAACAGTAGATTGTTTCAAATTTATAAAATACTTTTAAAAACAATACCAAATATTGTGGAAACGATTGGTGCAATGAAACGTATTTGATACACTCTGCAATAACTTATTATCACTTATGGTTTCTCATTATATAAAATATATAGATACTTTGTTTGCCATGAAAATGTTTCAAACATACATTACTTGAGTAAAGCCTAAATAAAAGATATGAAATACTGTTTTTTTGTAAAAGGTTGTTTATGAAGGGAAAAGTTTACAAAAGGCTTGGCGATCCTTAAAGTTTGTGTATAAATTTCTATATTTGTTGGACTTTTGTTTTTAATGGTGGTTCTCAGGATAGAAATGAAACATTTAAATTGAATGCTTTGGGTTACTTATAAAGCATGCCTTCATTATTAATGTAATTACCTCTTCTGTCTTCCTACTTCTTCTTCGATAGTTTACTGAAATACATTTCGACCCAGAAAAGAACTCATTAAATATACGTAAACTTAAGTTTTAATCTTGTTTAGAATGTTTCAGGTATCATAAAAGTAATAAAGAAAGAACCTTCAAGCAGTAATGGTCATTCTTGGCAGAAATTTTCAAAAGGTACCTCGTGACAGATTTTGGACGTTTTATCACAATTCTGAGAATTTCGTACCCGCCTTGGTGGCGTAGATGGTAGCATATCTGCCTCACGTTCAAGAGGTGCCGAGTTCGAATCTCGGTCAGGGTGAGTTACCTGAATAAGGTTTTTTCCGGGGATTTCCCTTATCCTAAAAGACAAATGTCGGATACCTAAGCTCCATGGACCGCGGGCCCATTTGAGCATCATTTCACCTATTCCATTCATCGTCCGATAAGACTTAAAAGGTTAAAAGGACGTAAATTACAAGAAAGAACACTACTACTGTTCTCAGTATCCTATTCTACATTGGACGCAAAACACTGCAAAATTTTTCTCAGAAGTCTCTTTAACAGATTTCTGATTGACATGAAGCAGATAGAGGAATGAGAGTTTATAAGAATAGTTGGAGTAGAAAAAGCCTATGTGAGTGCAACATGTCGGATTTTGTTAGTTATTGTTAACATCATTTTATAAAAGTACTACAGACACTAGCAAATACTATTATTTAAAATAACTCTAAACGTGGAATCAATTAATAATCCTATAATGAGCCAGAAGGAATTCATAAAACCAGTTAAGCAAGTGGATAGAATAGAATTTCGTTCTCAATCTTTTCTCCTTTGCATCAGGAGGATTAAAGTTTTTAATTAAAATATTTTTAAGTTTTATGTTTTTGCATTACTATACCTAAACATATTTTAGTACAACAACCCTTGTGTTCATTAATTGTGAAGTTCTCGTTTAAATAATCTGTCTGGAGCATAGCAACCGAAAAGCAAGCTGATTTTAAAGTTGCAAGTAGTAAAATCTCATCACGCTAGATTTTATTTGCTTTGCTTTTGTCATTTTATTTTTTCCTGTCTTTCCTTTTGCATTATGTGCAAAGCAGTTTTCTGCATTTCGCAAGTTACACACTCAAAGTAAATTGTTTTTGGCACTGTTAAACACCTGTTCTTTGTTACTTCCTATATATGGCAAAGGCGGTGAAGTGTTAATGGAAGCTACAATAAATCAATGAGAATACAAAAATACATAAGCAAAAGGTTAACCCCTATTGGGAAATTAAAGAGTTAAACACAGAAAAAGAAAACGTTAACTTCCACTCCCAAAGGGGAGAGAAGGTGTAAAAAGCTTAAGAATTACATTAGCATTTTCAAATGTTGAAATAAGATACTAAAGGGCCAGAAGTTTACCGACAGCTTTTTTTTCTCTCAGTACTTGCATAACAAATATTGCTACATCAGTATGTATAAAATAGTGATTAATAAGACACCGAAGGACTGGAAATGAAAATCGCCTAAGAGTATAAAGAGGTATATGAAGGTGAAATATACCCAATCCTTATTCTTCAATATAGTCACATATTTACTTTTGGTAAATAATAAATGCTTGGTAAATAATCAGAATAGTGAACAAATGCATGCTATGTTGTCAAACAGGTTCAGGGCATGAAGCTAAGTTTCATTCTATATTAATAACTAAATCAATGCTCTCCAATACTGGCTTAACATTTTTTGATAGGTAAGTCCTTTGATCTGCATTTTGAGTCCGGCTAACCTTATTGGTTATGTATATAACTTGATATATACCATGTAATTTTATGATAGCTTATTCAAAACATAATTTGTTTTGCCGAAGCGAAATAAGACTCGCATGGTACTTTGCACAGGCAGATGAAGTGTGTAAGAGGGCCTTATTGCCATTCCTTTTCTTTTTCTTGCTTTTTTTTAAATTTGCGACACCCTACATTGTCATATCGGACAATGAATGAAATTGGTGAAATCATGCTCAAATAAGCCCAGGATCCATAGAGCTTAGAGTTACCAGATATTCATCTTTCAGGATAAGGGAAATCCCCGGAATAAATCTCCTCCAGAAAAATCATCCTGACGGCGTGCTATTTCATTCCTACATATGCCAGAATCTATGTATTTAGTATTTGCCATTTGCATGGTTAGGATCGATACAATAGAATAGAATTTCGGAAGGGATTCGACACCCCGACCAGACTGAGATTTTGTACCTATGCCCCTTGTGGAACATCCCCGGGAGGAAGGATGAGGCGATAGGAGACAGAAGGTGGCCTACCCATAGGAGTCATGACAGTGCAAGCGCAGGACCCCTACCATTGACCAGTGTTAAACTCCCCGGTAGTCTAGTACAAACACCTGCCGTGGTTCCGAAATAGTCCGCTAAGCCGGCTTGGAGACCGTAGACAGCCATGCTGGAACCTAAGAAATCCCGGCTGGATAGTACGACCGGCATCCCACCTGAAACGGCCGCCCTAAGCCGGCTTGGAAAACCAAGATCGTCCTACCTGAGGACGAAGATGTTTAGCAAGAGCATATCATCATGCCATACAGCGCCGAGACTCCGATTCTACTCTAAGAAAGAGATGATGTGAAATAATGATATACAATGGAAGGACAGGTAATTATAGGTATGTAATTAACCTACCCAGCATTCCCCATTCGGGGAAACTCCGAAAAAACTCATGGGTCAGGAAAGCAGGCCACGGGAAGCAAACCCGGGCCTTCCACCTGAGCTAACCCAATCGGTTGCCATTTGAAAAGTTTCACTTTTCTCTGTTCTGATAAAATTATCGTCAGCCCGTTTTTTGCGAGCATCCATTCAATAAATAAGCAATAATATAATATTAATAGAATAAAGGGAGGAAACCATTTTACACACAGTTCACTAATGTGCATTTTGGAATTAGCGTCCTCCTTAATACTATGAAGATAGTCACTAGCCAAATGGATAATGAGGACGCTAACGAAATTTTATGTATTTTAAAGTAATAATTTTAATAAAAACTAAGTAATACAATGGCATAATAATTTTAATATATTGGCTGAACTGAACCAGGCTCCTAGAACACTATTCTTATGATAACATTCCTCTGTATGTTTCATTTTAAATGAGAAAAATATTTGCAGAAATTGTTGTCTTACACATGCCATTGTAGCGAGTAGTGGATAAATTAGCTTTAAGCGATTAGTGGAATATTATGTATGAAGACGTAGAAACTCCTGCTTTTTCCCTTTCCTAACATCTAAAGAATATTAATTACTCATGAAAGTAAAATATAACTTACTCTAAGTATGTTCTTGGGCGATCGGAAACCAAAACAAGTAGTTATGATTAATGTCTATTTTATGTTAATTTTTACAGACTATTTACCGCAAAGAAGAATGCAAATTTCATCACTAGCTTCCGTATTATCAAAGAATTTATTTTCTAGGAAACATTTCTGTTGAATGTTAAGTTGCTTAGAGTGTAACCTATAGATTAAACTATTATGAGGCCATGCCATGACTGAGTAGTTAGACCGCTTGGCTTGGCCTGGGTTTGATCCCAAGCGACCGCAAAGTGAGATCTGTGGTGACAACCTGGCGCTGGGGGGTTTCTCCGGGTCTTCCGGTTCCCCCACCAGTATTCCACCAAGTATTCCATCATCTTTCCTATTACTCATCTCGCCTTCATACAATCATCCACTTCCTTCACCCTCACACCAGGCATCGGGCTAAGGGACAGAGGAACCAGAATCCCCTAACACTGCAATAAGCGGTACTACTAGGGATAAGGTGAAAAAGAAGTTATTCTATGACATATTTATATATGAGTCTCAAAACATGTTTTATTGTGGGCTTCCTTTTACATTCAAAAACAACTATTGAACTACGTAATGTTTTACATCAAATGCACCGATTCTTCTACACGCCTAATGATTTATATTTTTTAAAGTATCCACCTCTGAAAAATCTAAAACTATATTTTTGGTTGCATTGATTTTTAGTATTACAAAAACTCACATGCCACTTTTAAAACAGTTACCCAGAATAGTTCCTACGATATTAATATTTTATTCAATTTTATTGTTATTTAATTGAACTATTTCACCCAAAGCAAAATAGATTGAAATAATAATGCTTGAAAACTATGCTCTTCAGTGCATTATTATTAAATTAATGAAATGAAATTTTAATATTCCTATTAGTTTAGGAGAAAACAATTATACGTTTTATTTTATTAAATTGTAATTTGTACATGTGAAATATAAAACTGATTATTTAATTATATATCCACTATTGATGATTCAATTTCATTTACTACTATTGTTCTCTAAGCACAAAAGGTTTCTGGCTTCTCTATCAAAAACTGCATCGTGTGGAACAAATTGAATACTCAAAAGTGTTGAAAAATAACACGACAAACTGAAAAAATACAGAACTTCTGCATTAATTCCACTTACGTCAATGATTATGTTTGCTTACTCTACACAAGTAGTCTAAATTTTGATTTCGTGAATTAAGACAACTCTCATGGAAGATGTTCTGCGCATTAGTCTTGAAATGTACACAATTAAGATCATAAGATGATATGCCATGCTTTTAAAATACAGAAATTTAAAAAAAAATACTGGTACGGTGATATTTAAAGGTTTTAATGTGTCATTAGTACTTTTAAAAAGGACCGAACATGGATTCAATAGCGTCATTTGAAAGACAATATATCACTATTTTCTACTGTTAAAAAAAAAAAAACAATTTAAAAAAAATCTTAGATTTCCACCGGTGCGCACCCTTAAACTTTATTTTGTATAATCATTGCAAACTAATAATAAACTCACAAATTTACTTTCGTGGCGATATTTTGTGAGGCAGACTTGCAATTTCCTTGGCTTTTGTTTCAGTGCCACAGTTTCTCTACCATGACTACAGATAAATGTGGTGCTTTTCAATTCCGATCCCAGATGGCAGCCAGGACGCCCGTGCTTGCGATTCGATTCGAAAGAAGTCATCAACTTTTATTGAAATCGTCTGTTTCTAGGACTGGGGTGCTGCTCCTTACAGAAGGTTCTTGTTTTATTGTTATTCCTAAGAGATGTAACAGTTTTATAGGTGCGTTGTGCTGTTCCATTTTATCGACCCCACTCCTCAGATGCTGAGATTAATTGTCAAATCGCGGCTCTACAGAATCCGTTTTAATATACAGTTATTTAATATTTCATAATGACGATGTCTGCAACAAATGAAGTTCTTTATCCCGAAAGTACTTTGTAATATTGCGTATACTACAACGTTTTAACGCTTCGTTATATTTGAATGATAAGCTCTCAAAGTACTGCATCTTAAAGACGACAAAAGTTGCAAACTACATCTGTTGTATAATACAACACTTCTGCCATTTAATAAGATTTTTACCAGAAGGAATGGAACATTAGAGACAGGGGGAAACAAAGAAGATGACAGAGAAGACGAAATAATTTTTTCTGTGCGGAAAATAATCTACTCAAGACTTTAATTATATCTGAATCCAACTGCATTTACAAAAATAATGAAAATAATATAGAATAAACAAAATTACCATATTAGGGTACATTATGGTTGCATCGGAAGGGACATTAATTTATCCATTCCCTTTGATAATCGGTTTGAGTACCATCCGTGGATTTTTCATTAAATATTGCTTAGCCGTAACGTCCGACCACCTCCAACGCAATAGTAGGACAAAGGAAGTGAATAGCATTGCTTATCACAACATGGTACTTAAGAGTTTTAGATAATCCTCCGCCTCAATGACCCATACATCACTTTTAACCACTTATACGTTTTCTTAGACCACAATATTTTAAAATAAGTATTGGAATAAGCAACAAAATGGTTTTATACACTCTTATGAGTCATTGCTTCTCTACATTATTGGCAACATAGAGGGTATAGCTTTTACAATAATATAGTTTTATGAAAATATATTTAAAATTAGCGTTAATTTTTAGCCTCATAATTTATCATAACAGTTTATTTTTAAGTCATCCAATATTAAGTTATAGGAAGATTAATGAAATGGGTGGTAAAATGGTGTTCAAATAAGCCCAGGGTCTCTAGAGTTTAGAGCTACCTAAAATTCTCTTTCAGGATAAGGGAAAACTCTGGAAAGAAAACCTTATCCAGGTAACTCACCCTGACCGACATTAGAACTCGGGACCTCTTGAACGTAAGGTACACACGCTACCATCTACGCTTCGAGGCAAGCTATCATAATAGTGGTTAGTCTCTCTGGATATTGAAAATTAGTATCTACTCAACTCGTACTTTTGCTGAACTCCTTTGTGAGGAATAGTATCCTATGAAAGAACCTAAGTATAATCTACTATGAAGGGGTAGAGTCAGACTGAATAATTCAATGTCATAGCCGGGATTTGGACCACGGATCTTCTGGTCTCCGTCCAGCCGCTCTAAACCATTGAGCTACTATGGCCAACGTGCCAACATGACATTAAATTCTCCAACTGACTCTTTTTCCCGGTAAACCACTAGGAGTTCTCATAAACACATGAGACAACTACCTTAATGGCGACTTACTATGCTGTAAGTACTTTAAGGCACGAGCTTTATAGTTCTGACCACTATTAGGTAAAATTAATGGAAATTAATTGTTCTTTCACACTAGCCGTGTGTAGGACGCACTATGAAAGGGTAGAGCCAGGCTGAAAAATTCAATGTCATAGCTGGAATTTGAACCATGGATCTTCTGGTCTCCGTCCAGCCGCTCTAAACCATTGAGCTACTATGGCTAACGTGCCAACATGACATAAATTCTCCAACTGACTCGTGTTGAGAGTCTCGTGTTGACTCTAGAGCAGCTGCCGGAGACCACAAGATACGTGGTTCAAATCCCGGCTATGGCATTGAATTTTTTAGTCCGGCTCTACCCTTTCATAGTGCGTCCTACACACAGCTAGTGTGAAAGAAAAATTTCCGAGAATCTACTATATTTTTTCTTATTTTTAAACTGAAATGCCAAGTATTTTAAAAATGTGTTCCTTCCATTTTTGTTTAAACTGCTTTATTTCCTCGACTATATTTGAAACTCACAAATATCACTCTGTGATTCGACTGGGTCTGTCATCTCTAAAAATTACGTCTTTATGAGACACTTAAATATCCCTCTTCAACAACAAAATTTCCTGTTACTTTCCTGTTAATATTATTGTTTTTAAAATTTAGTTGACTTGACAATAATCTTTGTTGCAGCGCCTGGAAAGCAGATTTTGAAGTCGGTGAGTGGACGCTTTAAATCTGGTGAACTATCGGCCATCATGGGACCATCAGGAGCAGGGAAGAGCAGTCTTCTCAACGCCCTCTCGGGATTTAGGTAAATACCATAAGTAATATCATTGATTTTATTTTAATCCATTAGAGATTTCAGTTTAGTGCATTCAGTCACATGTATGTTTTGAACGTACTGGAAGTCAAATATTGTACTTTTTATTCGCCTTTTATCCTGAAGTAGAATTCAAAAGCAAACAATTGTCTCCATGTAATACTTGTAATCCTTTACCGCTTAATCTGAAATCATAATATATCTCTATTCCTATTTCATTATTTAGTAGTAAGTAATAGCTTTAATGTAATGCTTCAAATAAATTAACTGCTTTTTCCTTGTATATTTTATTTCGTGGTAAAGGGATTATTATGTGTCATTGAGTTTTACATTTCAAATCCACAATTAAGTACCTAACTAGAATAAATTATAAGTATTTACAGTTAATAGCTTGAATATCACTAACATTTTGATCTAAAAGTTAATTTTAAAAAGCTGATAATACTCAAATTGCGTTAAAAACCATCTTCAGAAAAGTTTGTAGAAACACAAAGGTTTGTCGTATTATTCATTGCATACAAGACCTTGTTCAGAGTTGTACGAAAATCATCTGTTTTATATGCTTGCCTAGGTAGTTTACATGCGTAAACTTTACTCTCTTCATGTTTTCCCTTTTAGAAATAAACAAGTACGGTAATAAAGGGTGTATATAAATGAATATCAGGGTTTTAACTCTTTATAATATTTATTACATTAAACTTACCGTTATAAATGATATGTCAAGTGAAAAAGAAACTCAGTTTTGTTGTTGGCACCAGTGCGCATGTGCGTGCAATGTTTCTGCCGCAATCCGCTAGACAGCGGTGGAAGCAAAGATGGCCACTAGTAAACAGAAAGCGTTTTGTGTTTTGTAGTTTGCAAAGACCGAATCTGTAGTTACTGTGCTACGTGCATTCCGCCTTAAGTTCGGTTGTGATCCTCCTAGTGATAATAACATTCGTAGGTGCTGTCATCAGTTTGAACACACCGGCTGCCTTTGTAAAGGGAAGAGCACGGGACGACCAAGAGTAAGTGAAGAGACTACTGAGCGAGTGAAAGATTCATTCACTCGTAGCCCAAAGAAATCAGTCCGGAAGGCTAGTCGTGAATTACAAGTTCCTGTGTCGACTGTTCGGAAAGTTGTAAGAAAACTCTTACGGCTACGTCCTTACCGTTTACAGTTATTGCAGGTTCTAAAGCCGACAGATTACGGATTACGTGCTAACTTCGCAAACGACATGATTTTTCATGACGATGACGATTTTATGGATCGTGTTGTCTTCAGTGTTGAATCGACCTTTCATCTTAGTGGACATGTTAACACTCATAATGTGCGCATCTGGGGCTCAGAAAATCCTCACGAGATGGTACAAATGCAACGATATTTCCCTAAATTGAATGTTTTTGTGCCGTATCCCGACGAAAAGTTGATGGGCCTTTCTTTTTTGGTGCACCTACTGTAAGTGGCACTTCTTACCTTGATACACTAGAGCAATGGTTCTTCCCTGAGTTGGAAGAAAATGAGCCAGAGAACTTCATTTTCCAGCAAGATGGTGCGCCATCTCTCTGGCATAACCAAGTACGCGATTGGTTGAACGTCAGGTACCCGAACGCTGGATAGGCCGCAAGGGCCCCAAATGACAGGGCTTGCTATGCATGGCCTCCACGTTCTTCTGACCTAACGCCATGCGGTTTTTGCCTTTGGGGCGTGTACGTGTTTCGGCAACCAGCTGACATCCCTGAATTAAGAAACCGGATTGAAGCAGCTGTTGCTACAATTACTGAATACACATTTATCAACGTTTGGGAAGAACTCTGCTATAGACTTGATGTGTGCCGTGTGACAAAGGGTAGTCAAATTGAACATTTATGAGGTTCTTGGTAAAACTGTTTGAGTTGCTTTTTTATTTAACATATCATTTATAACTGTAAGTTGAATGTAATAAATATTGTAAAGAGTTAAAACCCCGATATTCATTTACACACATCCTGCATAATACATAAAAAAAACGTAACTGGGAAACAGTAAGTGTAGATCCATAACTTGTATCTATCAACTATCTCTAAAGTAAACACAGTGTATGTTACATTTCTCTTGGCCTGAATAATAACTTTATATCCCATGATATACAGCGTATGTATCCAAGTTTTCACTAAACATGTCAGCTATTGCTTGTGATAGTTCTAAATCTGTATTTTTATACATAAAACATTAACGTTCTGTCGTTCAGACACGAATTAGTAAGGACATATCTGTGGTTAAATCTTCCGACAGATTATTTGGTGGTTCTTCTCGGCTTTAATAACTAGCAAATGCCGAACTTCATGTATCATCACTATTCCTTGCTTGTGGAGTCATATACACTAAGAATGGACATTAACATTTCTAAATGTTCTGATGGATTATGAGAATACTCTAGGCTTTAAGCGATAGTTAAATATTTTAAGAGCGGTGGCTATGTAATTTGATTGCTTTAAAATTCCTTTTTCTACTTTGCATGACCAAAAGAAAGAGAGAGAGAAGACGACGAATAAGTACTTCCCATTTCAGAAAAATATAACTATTTTAAAAATGCAAACCAACAACCAGGATTTTATTATAAACAATCTCTAGAAAAAATTAATTTGACAGAAATTGTATGCTTTAAGAGATCTGTTTTGGTGTAATGCTATTTTGTCTATAATAATTTACGACTTACCGGTTTTGCATAGTCATCCGAAATGAAGAAGACTTCTGAAGGTATCCCAAATCTATATTTTTCATTTGTTATAAAAATATCTTGAACATGTGGTATTTAAATAAAAATCATTATAGCTATTTTAAAGAAAATCAGAATTTTCGAAAAGTGTTGCTTGTGAAGGACATTTTGGTATAGGGCATTTTCTTCAATCTGTTCGAATTGCATTCTTGGTAGATGGTAAGATTAAACAATAACTTCGATTTTTTATTTATGCTGCTTACAGGCGCGCTCGCACACACACACTCGCACGTGTGTGTGTGTGTGTGTGTGTGTGTGTGTGTGCGCGCGTGTGTGTGTGTAGTGCTTAACGCCCGCTTTACTACAAACGGCACCGCAGGCGCTGACACTGATGATAATGAGATGAAGATGTAGCACCGGTGGAATGAGATGGCGGGGGAAACCGGAGATCCCGGAGAAAACCCGCCCCAGCGCCGTGTTGTCCACCAGAAATCTCATTTTGCGGTCGCCTGGGATCGAACCCGGGCCGCCTTGGTGAGAGCCAAGCGGTCTAATCACAGTGCCACGGCGCGGCCACACACGCACGCACACACATACACACCACATACGCGGGCGTTTTTCTAAAAACATAAAAAAGGCTTTATCATTTCTCAAAAAATGTACTCTGGTAAAATCTCAATACTGAATTTATGGGTGAAATGCAATACCTTCTATACCTACACGGTACCTGAAAGAGAAAGCAAAAATTTACATTATTTAAGCATTGCTAATGTAGTTTTCTCTGCTATGAAATATAAATGAGTAATCATAATTAAAGGCCGGAGGCGTGTGCTTTTTCCCCATAGGGATTCTGCACATGGACTGTACTGTTATCGCTGGCAAATGTAAGCAAATGCAGGTACCAAAGGCAAAGCGAGAAGGCGTATCGGAATAAATTCGCAACACAGATGTTTACCTCAGCTTATCGCACATACACGGTGAGTCCAGTATATGTATACTCTGTTCAGAATAAATCATGTCTTCTGGAGGGTAATGTGTCATACATCGGCAGGCGCGAGAAAGCATATCACTTAGACATACGCAGTTTCCAATCGCTCCATTTGTGTTTCGTAACTTACTGTACGTCAACTTACCAATATTCCACTCTTCTAATCGACCAGATAAGACCCGATAAAGGACGATCGAAGCGCTGGTAACCTGAAGGTCAATACGCCTCAACGCTCTATCATGTAATAGGTATAGCTATAGCCTGACCATGTCCACCACCTCCTTCCAGAGGAAACAAAACAGTCGCGTTATACTACACCTTGACCTTGCGTCTGCATACACTTGCAAGGCAGTGCTGAACTAGTTCGCAGAGTACTACGCTATGCTGTTTTCCACGTTTGAACATTTGATGGCCGTGCTGTACATCTGACGTCATTCATATCCTGTGTCCAGCCAACTTGTATCGCATGCAAGTGCACATTTTTCCGGCCTTTAGTGATAAGTTTTTTTTTTTATTTCCTTTCATGCATCACACTCATTTTCACAATCCCTTTGTCTTTGTTATTGAATATCTATGGCAGCTATGGACGTTTCCACGTTTAGAAATGTGTAATAAATGTTTAATTACAAATAACCACTGTAAGAGTATAATTAACAGAGTTATGCAATCATTAGAACATAAAATGTCCAAATTACAGTCGAACAAGCTCGCCAGAATGCTACCAAATGGTAAACTTTATACAGTGGCAGGGCCATTTGGGAGCATATGGCAATAGATGTTAAGGAATATCAATAGATATGGAGATACGTTTTATATGGTGGTACTTCTTGTACAACAAAATTTCATTTAATGTCTTCATCATTACTAGTCTTCAGGTACACTCTACTAATATACTGTGATAACCCGCGTCACTTCATGCCGACAAGTTTGATTTCAGATGTCTATGCATGTCAATTCAAAAAAATTTAAAATACGCACAAAATTTATTTTTGTTTTTAGTAATAATGATTCAATAAAAAGCTTAATCACATTCTAAAACTATCTCAACAACAACCGAGACTAGAACCACGAATCTATCACCCAGGAGGCGTGCTTCAATTGATTATCATGACTTATATATCCATATGTGCACTAGAAGATTCTCCGGAAAAACTCGTTACTCTAAGGGCGACTTGTAAACTTGCAAGTTCTTTCGCCTACATTATTATGAATAATAATTTATGGCATACGTACGGAACATCAATTACAGCTCCTCAATGGTAGCGTTCGCCAGAAGCAAAGATTCCTAGTGCACCTTCGGCTGAGGTGCTTAATTTGTAAAATATTTTCAGTCTTCCAGTATGAAAGAAGCACTTACTGATATAAAGGATTCAGTTGTTCGCCATAAAAACCTTTTGAATACAAAAGATACTTAATAGGATCATTACATTGCAAGTTGCTTTAGTCGATCACGCTCTTGACTGTTTCAGGACTGATGGAGTAACGGGTGTCCTAACAATCAATGGCAAGCCACGAGACAGTCGTTTGTTTCACAAGCTCTCGTGCTACATCACACAAGAAGATCTGCTGCAACCGTTGCTTACTGTACAGGAGGCCATGATGGCAGCAGCCTTCTTCAAACTACCAGCTCACACCTCCAACAAAATTAGGCGCAGCAAGGTAGATAAAACTTCATATTTTCACTTTCAGTCAGAGACAAAAATATCCGCTTAAAACATAAAAATAAATCCGAAAACATCTGGTACATCATAGGGAAGGTTCATGATAGAGTCAGCATGAAAAACTCAATGCCACGGCCGGGATTCGAACCACGGATCTCCCCGTTTCCGTCCAATCGCTTTAACCCATTGAGCTACCATAGCCAACCTGCCGTCATGACATTAAATTCTCCATTTGACTCGTATATTTCCCCGGTAAACCACTAGGGGCTCTCGCATTCGAGGTACACCGTTTGTGTGACTTACCATCGTAAGTACTTGAGATAAGTACCGGGAGATCCGTGGTTCGAATCCCGACCGTGACATTGAGCTTTTCATGTTGACTATCAGGAAATTGGCCTATATACGGCTAGTCTGAAGAAATGATTAATTTCCATCAATTGACTAAAATAGGAAGGATCATACCTGAGAAAATTTTGGTTATGGCCAGGATTCTAACCACAGATCTGAGACTAGATTTCTAAGAGAGCACAACTCTGAATTGCCCTTCTTTGGCTCTGAATATGCTATGCGGCATTCTAAAATGCTCCCATAACAACTTTCCACACCCATGTTAAAATATATTTTGTAAACAGGCAAAACCACAACTGAGTATTAAAAGAAAATTTCATGGATATAATTAAAGAAATATACATTAAAAATAACTAATATTTCTGAGGAAATAATAATAATAATAATAATAATAATAATAATAATAATAATAATAATAATAATAATAATAATAATAATAATAATAATAATAATAATAATAATAATAATAATAATAATAATAATAATAATAATAATAATAATAATAATAATAATAATAATAATAATAATAATAATAATAATAATAATAATAATAATAATAATAATAATAATAATAATAATAATAATAATAATAATAATAATAATAATAATAATAATAATAATAATAATAATAATAATAATAATAATAATAATAATAATAATAATAATAATAATAATAATAATAATAATAATAATAATAATAATAATAATAATAATAATAATAATAATAATAATAATAATAATAATAATAATAATAATAATAATAATAATAATAATAATAATAATAATAATAATAATAATAATAATAATAATAATAATAATAATAATAATAATAATAATAATAATAATAATAATAATAATAATTCATTATGTTTATCCTGATATCCCAGTTTTAAAATATCAGAAATATTTAAACTTAATCTTATTTTATTATTATTCAAAATAAATATTATTATTCCTAAAGCAATTCCTTTTAGTTTAGTTGGATCTGTGAACAAACAGTGTAACAATTTCCACTAGAAAATTAAAATCTATGACATTTCTAGGAAAATAACTTTGAAGAACGAAAACTCGCGTGGGCAACCTTGAAAATGTGACTTAATTTACGAGACTAGAAGAAAAATTCAAGAATTATCTATAAAAGAAGACATTTATTTCATATGGGAAAATATTAAAGATTTGTGTGTGGGGGGGTGTATAATTTATGACCTCCAACGTTAAGTCATATCGGACGATGAACGAAATAGGTGAAATAACGCTCAAATGATTCCGGGGGTCCATGGAGCTTAGAACTACCCAACATTCGTCTTTTGTGATAAGAGAAATCCCCGGAAAAAGAACCTTATCCAGGTAACTCACCCTAACCGAGATTCGAACTCGGGATCTCCTGAACGTGAAGCAGACACGCTACCCTAACATCTACGCTACCGAGGCGGGTGAGTGTTGCTTTGTTGCAGCTTTGTGTGTTCAAAGCAAATCAACAAACTTGAACCTGCTTGTTTACAAAGGTCATGTGATAAAATACTGAAAAACAGACGCTGTTTTTCGCACAAATAAACTATTTCTGTAACACTTTACATAAGTATCAATGAACTATCGCGCTCTTGTGAGACATTTTCTGCGGTCAAAGGGTTATACCAATATAAGTCTGATTTATCTGTTGTCCTGGTTCTAATAAATATCGAAAAAATAAGTATCTTACTAATTGTTTTTTCTTTTATACCCCACCTTTAACTGCAGATGATGTTAACTCGTATTCGTTGGGTTTTAATCTTTAGATCACGCACACATTTACACTCTCATACATACTTCCAGACTCTGGGGAAAATGGGGAATCGTCTTAGTTGGAGAAAAATCCTCAGAAAAATCCGTGGAATAGAACCCGGTATCCCTAGCACAGCAGGCTACTGACTGAGCTACGGGGCCATCACATATTAATCTTCCAGAACTAAATATTGGTTAACTAGTATTGTGCGAATTTCATGCTGAACGGTTCTCGTATTTCTGTTTAAGCTTTTAAAGGCTGCATCTCATTATCGTGCCAAAAGGTTGGATTTGTTATTGTATTGACATTTCGAAGTGCCACTTCAATTAAATGTCCGTTATCTTCCTGTTTTCATCTTCAGTCGATTTTGAGAGTCCACTTGACCTGTTTTTCTACGCCACTTAAGGCAAGTAGCTTACGGTTTGGATTCATTCCAGGCAATTGATTATCCGAGGACAATCCCGGATATAGTGCTTTGTGCATATGCTGAACCTCTTGGAGATGCATAAGAACAATCCCTAAGTTGCTATGAATGAAATTGCATCTTTAGATTTCAACTTAATTACAGAAAACAGCTCAATAAAAACGTCCCTGTATTACGACGCATTTCAGTGTGTTTCAGAAACAGTTGAAAGTAATTCCAAAATCATCAGTTCTGACTGACTAATATTACAAAATTGCATATAGTTGACCAATTACGTTGCAAAACTCTTTTGAAGCAGTCTACTTGATTAACTGTTTTTCTAAAAACTTTCAATTATATTACAGAATCAGTGATTTTCAGCGTTAAATAATCCGAAAGCTCCAAACTGTAAGTTAAGCTTCAAAATAGAACTGCATGTAACATCTACGCATGGAAGCAGATTTTAAGCTCCAAAGAATTATTTTGACACTTGTAATATAATAAGGATGCAAAAGTATTAACAAAATTACATTTTATGATATACTCACAATAAACACGCCATAGGTCAAAGGACTTTATTAACCTAATACTTAGTTAAGCTTTAATTTAATTACTGAGATGCAGTGTCTCTGCGCTTGTGTGAGCTGGCATGAGGGCCTTAACGTGAGCTGGAGATTCATCTCACTGTCGCAGCCGCCAGCCGCATGAGATTAGACACCGGCCTCGACAAAAAAAAAAAAAAAAAAAAAAAAAAAAAAAAAAAAAAAAATCTGAATATCATACCCCGCTCCTTGAAACTATACCGGGGCACACATTCAAATTTTACATTTATTGTTTCTTAATAAAACATTACATTATTAATAATACATAATTGTTTCAGACTTCTACAACTACAAAAACTACAAAAACAAAATTGGTAAAACACAAAACAAAAAAACAAAAACAAAAACTACTAGTACCTATAATACAACAAAATTTACTGGTAACCAGCAAATCTCTACTGAACACAATACTAATATTATTTTACTACTTAGCCAAACCTTACAGATAAATTTAAATAGCAAAAGCTATACAAAACTACAAAGAGCTACTAATAATTGCTGGAAGCCAGCAATTCTAATTTGAACTGGAAAAATCTCAGCTGAATATATTTTATTTATAACATATATTTAAAGCACTGGTAACCAGCACTTATTTTTACATTAACCACAAGAATAATAAGTTTATTTGTTCTTTCCTTTCTTATTTTAATCTTCTTAATTAAACATATAATTCAAAAAGAAATTTATATATTATATCTCTATTTAGATGATGATTAGATATAATTTTAAACAAACAATACATTCTTTTAATATTAATTATTAAGATACTTTTTATCAAATTCTGAAACTACACACAATAATTCATACCAGCCTCGACAGCAGAAAAGACAGTAAAATACCACCTAATCCGAATGCAGCAGTTACGTGCCTAAGTTCCCAATGGTAGCGCCACATTTGCCCATCGCCGACACCTCTACCCTGAAATATACCGAATTAAAATGAAATCAAAGGACAGTAAAGTGAGCAGTTCAAACCAGTATTCACAAGTGAACAAGGAAAAACACGGAGAAACCTTTGATCTAGGTGGTAGGACACCGGGGATCGAGCCCTTAACCTCCTGAATGTAAATTCCAAGTGTTTCCGCCTTAACCACCCTTCTTGGTAGTGGGGTGTTGCCCATAGTTCAGGTTAACTTGTGTTGCGTGTTGAACTTTGCAGTACATTAGCAAGGAAGAAGATCCTTGCTTGATTTGGTTAAATGAAGACTAACAAACCTAATAGGAGACGGGCGGTAACTTTGCCAATTGGTTTTAAACTTATTCACATACTCTTTGTTCTACTCGTAACGAACAAGTAACATTGAGCAAAACTTCCAACGATTAACTCATTTTCTGTAACTGATATCTCGTAATTATTCTCCACACTAAATTACATCAGAAGCCTAATGCAGAAAACTGCTATACCAATAAATAGACTCTACAATTCCTGAGGTAATAGATGTGTTACAGATTTCTCCACTAGGGCTTACAAGATTCGAGCTTATTACTTAAATGATATTGAATTATTATGTAAATTTGCATGAATTTTGAGACATATTACTACCTGAAAATGTGTGGGAAAAATTTAAATAGCTTAATTCTTATAAGTATTTTCATATGAATTGCCTAAATAAATTCATACTTTTTCCATTTTCATTTCAAAATATGTTTCATATAAATAAATTTCAAGTATCTACTATTGTATTTTAATACATTTTCAGGTAGAAGAAATCCTGGCAACACTAGGACTGTCAGAGACCACAAACACAAGAACAGAACATTTATCCGGCGGCCAAAGGAAGAGATTGTCCATTGCTCTGGAACTCATTAACAATCCTCCGATATTCTTCCTCGATGAACCAACAAGGTAGGCATTATATTATCAATTTTAATACGAGTGTAGCGAACACATCTATGGTAGGTTTGGACCATCTCATGTTTATAAATGTTTAGGAAACTTTAACTTATAAATACGTCCTGTAATAATGTAATAAGCTAAAAGTTTGCACTACTTGCACAAAAATCCAAACCGCAGTCAATTTTAGTCGGAATGTAATGAATAATATACCAGATTTAATGAATAATATACGAGGGTCATTTGATAAGCCTGGTAAATTTCCATGAACGGATGGGAAGTTTTTGTTACAACTTTGTGGGTGGTAAGCTTGATTATTCGAAAAATGGTACAGAAAATTTGAATGTGCCACAGTAAGCAGTTGATTTTTGAAAGCCATATGAACTGATTAGTTGATAGCTGTGGTTGAAAATGGGAAAAACAGAGTTTCGTCCTGTTATTAAACATTTTCATTTGAAGGGCTGTCACTGCAGCAGAAGTCAAAACTGAATTGGATAAAGTTCACGTGGACTCTGCACCAACACTGAAGACCTTTTACTTTTGGATCAGTGAAGCATCACGCTCTGGTTGCCCAATTGAGGTCACCACACAGGAAAGCATTGAAAGAATCCACGTTCTGGTTATGCGAGATCTCCGACTAAAAATTCATGAGATTGCTGAGGCTGTAGGCCTCTCAACTGAACGAGTGCACAATATTCTACATGGAAAATTGGCAATGAAAAATCTGTGTGCAAGATGGGTGCCGCGATTGCTCACAGTCGACCAAAAGCGCATCCAGAAGAACACGTCTTGCAGTCTGAGGTCTACCGAGTGTCTGGCGTTGTTTAATCACAATCCGCAAGACCTTTTGCACCGAATTGTGACCGTGGATGAAACTTGGATCCCTCATTACACACCAGAGTCAAAACAGCAATCAAAACAATCGACAAAGGTTGGTAAAAGTGCACCAAAGAAGGCAAGGACCATTTTGGCATGTGGTGAGGTACTGGCCACTGTTTTTTGAGATTCTCAAAGAATAACCCTCCTAGACTACTAGGAGAAAACGCAGAACCATAACTCGAGCCTATTATACTTAATTGTTGAATCGTTTGCAACATGAGTTGAATGAAAAGAGACGAGATAGAAGATCAAAGAGGTGCTCTTTCACCAAGATAATGCACCATCGCACACACCAGCAATCACAATGGCGAAATTGCATGAGTTGGGCTTTGAATTGGTTCCTCATTCATTATTTACCAGACATAGCCCCAAGTGACTTCTTCCTGTTCCAAAACTTGAAAATTTTCCTTTGTAGTAAGAAAGTTTCATCAAATAAAGAATTGATAGTCACCGTCAACGAATATTTTGCAGACTTTGATGGAACCTATTTTTCCGATGGAATGAATAACCTGGAACATCGCTGGACCAAGTGTATAGCCATCGATGAAGACTATGTCAAGAAATAAGGTGAGATGTTCAGGATAAAAAAAAATATTATTGGTTTTTACCAGATATATCAAACAACCTATGTAGATAGCTTCGTTCACGAGTGAGCATTTGTAAGCAGATATTTTCCAAATTATGCCATGCCATGTATAGTTTGCACAGGGCTTAACAAAGAGTGCACTTGTAGCTCTCTCCACTAACTCCCTTCTATCTGACGTTCAGCCAACTCATACGTCTCTAAATGAGCACTTCTGTTTTATTAATTAAACTAAGTTTTACAGCTTAAATATATAACGTTGCTGTACTGATCTGACAACACCATTTTCTGACACCACATACCTTTTAAGTCAAAATTAATGAATGAAATATGTATTTGATGTTTCGCTAAACAAATCATATTTTTAGAAATTTCTTATTCTAGTCACTTTCTATGATGATTTTAGCTGGCCTATTGGTTTATATCACATTTAATACAATCAATATCATGAATATTTTCAGTTTTGATCTGAATACATGTTGTAGTTGTATATTTAAAATGTTGCTTTAAAAATATTGAAATATCAAACAGAACAGATTTAAATTACACATTTTTCTTATGACTATAAATTAAGTATGGATCACTTTTAGCAATGTCATTTGAAAAATTAGAAACTCTGATGCTTTAGCAACATAAAGTTTCAAATTTTATTTCTGCTGAAAGCTATCAAAATACTCAAGGCTAATTTTAGGGAATATTTTACTATTTTCTAAAATTGTATTTACTGTAATTAGCTAAACAAAAGAAAGGAATGCAAAAAATAATATTTACGAGAATCTTAATAAGTTTTTGATAATTTATACGTGTTTCTATGATAGTATTTTGAGTATGTCTTGGAATATTACAATAACAAAAACATATATATGGAAATGAAGTGCTTGGAACCACTAAAATATTCCACAAACAGATTTTCTTGGAAAATTATAGGCAGACAAAATTACAAGTATCAGAACAGTAACCGCTCAATTTTTTGTTTATTTCAAGGTGACTTTCTTTTTTCAAGAGTTAAAACTTGTTCAGTGCAAAATGTTGCTGTTATTCTGAAAACTGGTTAGTGTGCTTCATCAACAAGTTCGCTGTCGGACAGCGTTGCTACAACGCAGTAACCATTACTTTATTTCACCTTTTCTGCACAGATTGCAATAAAATGACTCATTTTCTATTATAATTCTCTTGGCAGTGAACTGAAGGCACTAACACTCTTCACTTCTTAAACATCCTCATGAGAATTATAATGAATTTAACGTCACTTCTATTATTTCTGTTCCTATGGACAAACTTATTTTCCATTACTTATTGTAAGAATTTTGGTTTGAAATGTACAGAAAATTGAACAATATTTTTCTGAAGTTCCTTCGTTAGCATATCTTAAATTTTAATTTAGTAATATTATCCCCTGCTCATTGTGCTGACAAAAATCGTTTTGATAACAGTTATCGTTTGATAACTTTTTTTCACAATTAGCATCTCCTGAAGTAGAGCGAGCCTTGTGAAGAATATCACGTTTGAGATAATTCTTGAACTTTTCTTCTAGTTTCCCAAATTGCCACTTTTTCAGTGTTATCCATGAAGCGAGTTGCACTCCCCGTAGATCCACTCTACCTAGAATTACAAAATTTAGATGGCTTTATTTTAGGAATGGTTGAATGAAATAACGAAAGCTGAACTGAACCCCAAACTTCCGTCTCAGAAAATAGGTGAATAACTAAATCTGTTACAATGGAAAAATGTTTGCCTTTGTACTTGCACATTGTCGAGCAACACTTTGGAAATAGGTGAATTGCTTCCTGCAACAATATGTGTTGTATTAGTAAGATATCGACTTCCAACATGTACACAGTCAACTCATTGATAAAATATCCATTTGTCTTAGATTAAAAGGAAATGTTAAATAATTTGATAATTTTAGTTAATCTAATTTCTTGCCAAAAAAGAAGGGGGCTAGAAAAGCAAGTAAAGCACAAAAAGGACCAAAAATAATGTCAAAATGAACAGATGACCTAAAAATTCAAGAACAGAATATGACCAAAAAGATCTATTAAATTTATATTTTTATAAACCGAGTTTTCTGTTCAGGATTTTAATGGTACTTAAAAGTATTTCATATTGTATAAGGAAAAAATGATTACATGTAATCAAAATCTGGGTCCTGATGATACAGACGGAAATCACTAAGTGAAGTAACTGAAAAAAGGTCTTCGCTAATCAACAGCCATTAATAGTGATTAAAGCTAAATTCGCAAAACCTTATGATCTTCAGCTCAGGGAATCATTAACCTCAAATATGCAAAATGTACCTTCCTCGATAAATATCACAGTCTAAATCCACATAGCTATTCATGGTAGTGCAGAGGAACACCTCGCGCACTGCGACCTCCTAATATATCTATTGCGGCTATCACTAACACCACGCTAACATCAAGAGGAAGCGATGATGGGAGAAGGGCAGGAGGCCGCAGAGTCGAGGATACAAGCCTCGGAGCCACCAACACTCCACCTCCCCAAGTGGGGACAGCGTTGAGAGCAGATTTTACAGTGTGCAAACATCCACGCCATCTGTCAGCACCATCACTCCACAAGACTGAAAAATAACGAAATGAACTGAAGAAACATGAATGAAAAGAAAGTATGTTATGAAAGTAAGCATCGCAGCACTCGCCTGAGTAGCAAACGAAATTCACGAGAAACTTGTCAAGACAGCCTGTCGATGGGGTTCGAAACCGCGACTCCCAAATGCCAGTCGCATACGTGACCACGGCGCAATCTCGTTAGGTGTTGTTCATGGTACTTTAACTGTACCAATCAGAAACGCATACTTTTTGCTAATATAACTTTTGCTGAGCTAATGAAATTGCATTAAAGTATGGTTTCTGCAAATATTAAACTAAATATGTTCGCTATTTTTTATTCGATCTACATTGCATGAGTAAAAATAAAAGCATTTTAAAACGAAGAATCGTTTGAGTAAAGTTATTCTTAGTGACGCAGAAAGCTACTGTTGTGATATTAAGTTTTGAATAAACAACCGAACTTAAGACGTGCAATAAGTTTTTTGTTTTTTACCGTGAGTATGCAGTGATATATTTTTCACCTTTTTGATAATTTAAAGAAAATTAGAGGCCATATGAATGTAACATATCAGATTATTTCTTCAATTTTTGCAGCATTTTATTCTATAATGGCTGAGATGATTCACACGTCCTCTTGAAAATCTTTACACACAAATCAAACGTGTTTTCTCTGTATTAATAAACAACGGTTAATGAGCTTTATGTAAACATTTTATATAGCATCTTTATTTTCCCAAAAGAACCGAGCGAGATGGCTCAGGCGGTTTCGTCTCTGATTCGCGTTCGAGAGGCCCGAGTTCGATTGATTCCCGTGGCCGGCTTGGCTTACCTGACCCATGAGTTTCTTCACGGGTTTTCGCGGGTCACCAGGCGAATTCTGGCTAAATTAATTACATCCCTCCGAATTTCTTGTCCCTTCATTGCATCTCCATTATCATGGGGATCACATCGCCTCTCATCTGGTGGTCTCTTTCAGGGTAGAAGTGTCGCAGGCTGTCCCACCGCTGTTGCGACTCCTTGGGTCGGCCACCTTCTGTCTCTTCTCGCCTCATCTTTCCTCCAGAAATGTACCACCGGGAGCTTTAGGTACAATAAACCAAAGGTTTTTGTGCCCGTAGTAATCCTTGTCCTAGTTCTGGTGTTAATTTTTAACACCTATTTATTTTTTAGTTTTGAGAACAATGTTTAGGTGATAAGTTTATAAATGCAGCATTTCTGACAAACCTTTTTCAATGCTTCGAGACAGTGAATATTTAATTATTTATATAATCCGGCTAGATTTTATGTTTGTGTTCCTTTTGCCTGCCATTGAAGACGTAGTAGAGTTTCTAACACACTGGTTTTTAAAACATAACTTGGTATTAAGTTGGCCAGAAAGAACGATAGAAGAGAGAGAGTCGAAAAAAAACAATGTTATGGGGGAGAGGATGAAAGAGAAATGAAAGAAGGTGAGAAAGAGAATCTCTAATGTGTTTAAGGTAGGGAAAGGGAGTTGATGCAACAACACGAGCAAAACTGAGGTATTTTTTACTATCCAGTATAGAGTACCAAATTCCACTATTTTTCTAGGACCTAGTTACGTAAACAACGGAATTGGTGGATTTATTGTCTTTGACACAGTCACTTTTAATATTACATATAACTAAAGTAAACTGAGAGGAAAGGGATTATTTATACGGTGTTCTGCGGGCATACAAATAAGTGTTTAATCCAATTTCAAATGGTCCAACAAGCAAAGCGCTAAATTTGAGTAGGTCTATTGACTCTTTCCACATTACCGCTCATCTGCTAAAGTTAATCTACAACCAACTTCTCAGAGAAGTAAAAGTTAGTCACTATGAATGGAGTCTGTGGTGGCTTTAGAACCCGGGCCGATAATGAGGAACTGGCTAGAGTTCAATCTCGATATTGGCACACAAGTTATGGGAAATTATCAACTCGGTGTTGACCAAAGGCGACCTAACCTGCAGTTACCTCTGTAAAATCTCTACGGAAGGTTAAGGTCACTCTGGGATGATCTTTATCACATCACCCCGTTAGATCCACAAATTCGTGCATGTTCTGCCATCAGTGGCTTACTTTCCATGTGCATCCAATTCAATTAATCTGTAGCAGAAATTCTAGTACCAAGTTGAAATAATAGGTATAGATATCATAGGAATAAATTTATTCAGCATTTTATAACCTAAATTCCTGTTTTCTAAATTCAGTATCTTTCAAACACATCTAACCTCTTGTTTTGTATTGTCACCGATTAGTTCAGGATATTCTATTAGAAATAGTTATTTTCCTTAAATACATTTTATTTATTTTATTTTATATCACTAAGAATATAATTTTAGAATTATAAAATTCCTATAAGAAGGCAAATAGAGGTTTATATCATTTGCATTAATGCAGATACGTCCTTAAATACATTTTGAGTATTTTATTTTTATAGTATTACAATGTAATTCTTAGAATTGTACATAAATTCCTATAAGAATGCAAATACAGGTTTATATCATTTGCGTTGATGTAATAAAAAGGGAAGAAAAGAAACTGTATGTTTGTTCTTAAATAAATTTTGAGTATTTTATTTTTGTAATAGTAACACTGTAATTCTTATAATTGTAAATATATAGCTATAAGAACGCAACACTAGCTTCATATCGTCTGATGTTTAATGCAGATGTGCTTTATACCCGTAATTTTAGCTCTTCATATCCAAGAGCAGATTATTTATTTTATTTATTGAAATAAATGGCTTATCACGCGTTCGGTAATCGACCTCTCCAGAGATCGGTAAGCCCAGTTGGGTAAGTGTATACCTGGATAACGTTTTCCTCACGTATTTTGCTGGAAACGGTTTTCCACTTCCATTGTTTAGTGATTCTTACTTTGTGTCGGCTGCAGAAACAAATACACTTTAATCACATTGATAACCTCATTCCCGCCTTTTATATCAAGATCTTTGGTTATTCTTCCCCAATGGTGGCTGGTCCGGTATGGATGTACTCCAAAATCTTTAAGATTATTCGTCATTTAAATCCATAATTTGGATTAGCTATGAATTGAATGACTCCCGGACAGGGTATGCAGTGCGGCAAGTGAAACCACCATGTTATACTTTCTGTCTGCTCCTGGCTTCACGGATGATTTGTCTAGGCATCTGGAATGACAAGCCTCTTTCTCGTTTTCACTACGCCAACTATGTCGATTTACAGACATTGAAATCGACGGGGTAAAGAGTGATGATTCGAGTAATAGATTCATCAGGATTTTCAGTGCGTATGATTCCGATGTTTTCTCTGTATCTTCTTTAAATTAGATCAAATAGCTCCAGTAGAGCTATTACTTATTGTATCATTGTACACTAGCTGTCACCTCAATGTTCGATATACTGTAACAAACAACTTTTGGATGCATGAAGCCTGTTCATTAATGTTCAGTGTCCGATCAGCACTTAATCTGTTTTTTACATACCACCTTCTTTTCGTTTCTCCCTCTTTGGGGTATGTTGTTGTTTTCAAAAGCTAGGCTTTGGCAATTAAGCCATTAGCTCTCTTGCTCTCCAATATTTCTGTGTAGTGGGTCCGGCAGGTAGGGCTTCACAGATTAAAAGATGTTCAGTCATTTCATCTTCTTTGTTGCACAGAGGACAATTTGGACTTGTATAAATTCATTTTCTGTGTAAGTGTTTGGACAAATAATCATGTTCCGTAAGTAATCTAAAATTTGCTACTACAGCTTTACGTAGGATTTCTGGAATAATTTCTGGATTTTTCATTAAAATGTTCCATTTTTTATCTTTGGCTTTGTTAGATATTGATTGTTTTGTTTGTTTTTATATTTTTTTTTGATTAATCTTTTTATGGATGTAAAGGATAAGTTTTCTTTGGGGTATGTTCAATCATTCATTTCCCTATGCGTTGTTCTTTTTTTAGTTCCCAGTATTTCATCATTATATTTTATCTTTTTTCCTTTCTTCTGCCGAGATAATGCGTTTGGATTTTAATGTAGGTTTATCTTTGAGCCTTATATTTTCGTTTTTAGATATTACTTTCGCTGTCCTGTCAGGTAATGAATTTTCTGTGATTTTTAGTTCTGCTAAGTTTTTTTTTCAGTTTCTTTAAACCAGTTAGGATTTGCAAGAAATCAAAGATTTCTTTAGTTAATCTGCTAGAGTCCCTTCTGAGAAGATGACCATAAAATTTATCCTCCTTTTTCGCATAGTATCTGAGAGTTCTTCAATTTTCTTGTAGAGAGTGTCATTCCTCATGTATATTATCTTATTATCTTGACATTTTGGTCCTATGATCTTTATTAATATTTTTCGTTCTTTTAATTCAAGCTCCTCTATCTGACCCTTGAAATTCATGTTGAGTGTTTCTGATGCGTACAGTTCTTCTGGTTTAATCACTGCTTTATGTTTAATTTTGGATCACCATGATAGTGATTTCTTGTTATAAGTATCTTGTTAGTTGGAAAGTTAGTACAAGTTTATTTTTTCTGGATTTCATTGCTTTATTTTCCTTAGTATTCCAGCTAATACATTCTCCAGGATATTTGAACTCTTTTACTATTTCAATCGTTTGTTCGCAGACTTTGATGTATTTACGTGGGTGCTTGCAGTTTGTCATGATTTTGGTTTTTTCGAAAGATACGTGAAGACCTATTTTACCTACTTGTTTCTCTAGTTCAAGGATTTTCTCCATTGCTTCCTCCGTTGCTTCAGTTTACATACCTCCTATTAGACCACAAATGCATTTTCTGAAGAAAATCCTTAAGAATTCAGTTTTTTTCTCTTCATTTAACACATTTTCCACAAACACAATTTGTTGATGGTTTCTGTATGGTTGTGCCTAACGGCTCAACGAAATGAACAACGCCTGTCAGTATAGTCAGTATTGTGGCAAATACGGAAAATTCAGAAGCTTTACCTCAAACTGCTTTATTTTGATTAAAATGTTACCAGAGTAATAAGTTACAGTCACCTTCTGCTTACAGGAATATACAACCTTGACAGGTCTATTTAATGTTTGTTTATGTTCCTTTAGCACACACCACTTGCGCTTCTACAAATTTCTCTGATATACACAGAGGTTCACCTCTTACACTGAGCTGCACGCCGATTCTGTACAAATCGATATTCGCAAGCAAACTGTTTCGCTGCCTGTTCCAGTGCTAGTCGATTCCTCACCATAGATGCGCCCTTACTGACTCACGAAGTGCCTCCTGCACGGCCTGCCGACTCCTCATCAAGGAGCTTGGAATATACCATGTTTTTATGCACTGGTCGGTCCAACCGATTCATCAACTACTTCATGGCGCCGACTCCTTAGGAAGGAACTGCACTTGTCGACTGATGCTGGAAAAATCGAAACGCACACAAACCCTAAAACTTTCACTACTGTTTTAACTGTCTCTCCGACCTCGCATTGGCTTTATATACCTGTTGGGCCCAGCCAGAAGCTTTTGGTGATAGATCTTTCTTTATGGAGATCTCTCGAGTTACAGTATCAAACGGTCGTTTGCGTTGTGGCTTCTAGGCTCGGGGCGTCAGCTCACATTCTCTCTGACCCCTCAGAGACCAGTGATTGCCGCACCCACAGTCGACCCTTCCACAGCAGAGGCCAATGGTGGTATAACTCCACGGCAGACTACCGATATGACAGTTTATTGTTTTCACGCGTTCAGTCTTCACCATCTGATTGGTGCGTCCAGAAAGTGTGGGGTCATTACCCTCTTAGAAAGTGCTCCAACTCTTACACATTAAATGAAGCAACCAATATATTCGAATTTCAATAATAAATCCAGAATTACATGCATTTAAACTACTTTTTGTTTTCTATGAATGCATAAATTGTAGATAGCACAAATAAATATTTGTGTACGTAAGAACCTCAAATGATTCCTTCTTTGTTATTGCCTTCATGCGAGTGACCTTGAAGTCCGTTATCACGAGGATTGCCCGCTCTGCGTTACCCACCACAACAACCTACCCCGCGCTCTGTTGGGGAAATAAACACACATGCATTGTGTCACGCATACGTGGAGCTACTATCTTTAGCTACCGGTGACCCATACTTTAAAATCCCATTTAATTTCCTCCATCTAAACTGTGTACATGGATTTATAAATCCACTTTAATCTTGTGCTAATTTAAACTATATATAAGTGTTTTATACTCCTATGTCTGGCATGAGCTTCTCAATAGTACAGAAATTATAAAAATGTCTTATGAATATTTACACACACATTTTCTCTCTTTACAATACTGATTTAGATGTTTATTATCAATTGCACCACAGTAGCAGAGAAGGTCATTGGAAATATACCAGCATACCACGGATGACTAATGATTGTAGGGTCTAATGTTTGTTTACCTACATGCATTTAGAATGCATTTATTTTTTATCGTACGTCAATTATGCTTGAATAGGTGATTTGTTTTTGAGCCCCGCTAACGTCTGGTGGGTCAGAAAATATAATGCTATAATTTGTTTTTCGCTTCTCTTATGCCCGTTATATGAACCCGGAGAAACGTCCTCATTGTGTCTTTAGTTATTCTTTTAGGCAACTAAACGCATTTTATTGTTTTTATAGCAATAGCAAAGCATTACACGTGGTAGTTATGCAATGATACCTGTAGGAATGCATTGTAACAAGACAGTGATAAACGTCATTGAGTAACTCAAGCAAAAATGTTGGTGTCCTTTGTCGCACAGATACAAAACAACGTAACATGAAGGTCAATGTTCTTGAGTGAACTTTTATAATCAACCTACAAGAAAAAATATAGAGTATTAATACTAAAATAATCAAGTCGGTATATACTCCCCATTTATCTACTAACATTTAGCAAAAAATAGATAAGGTATCTTTATTGATGTCAGATTACTAAAGTTATTGCACAAATACTTAAAGCATAGGTCACTGAACCGTGGTTTGTCAAAAAATAATGTTGGTTTTACTAACCCTATCACTGCTATAAGTTGGCACATATCAGACGTTTAATGTTCAGTATTAGCACTTAGGTATGTGTTTAGCAATAGCCTCTTTAAAACCTTTAAATATCGAACTTACTTTTACTCCTTCATCAATGTTAAGCTCTTCAATTTATTTATAGAATATTCGTGTGTTTAAAAAGGTTGATTTAACAGGCTTACATGCTGAATATCCAGGGGGCTGGTCCACTGTTTTGAAACATTATTGTGTATGTAAATATCTGTTGCGTTCTGGAATCATTTTAGTAATAATGTATGAATATTGCCACATCTCTGGGTTATAAATACCAATAACCGGCACAGTATTTCAAATTACTGTGTACTTTCCTTAAATAGTTTATTAGTTTATCAACAACAATCTCACTAGAAGTTTTTATTTATTTAGAGAAAGTCAAAATTCGTGTGGGATTTAATTGATTAATTATTTAAGATTAGTAATATATAAGTACAATTTAGAATAAATACATAATATCATAAAATATTAATTGACTTCTAATATGCAAAATGGCACTTTTAGGTGGCTATCTCACTCGTATTACGCCATGCTATTTATCATCAAGACGCCAGAAACTATGTAATTTAACCAATTTTGGCTGGTTATTACCACATTTTTGTCACCTCCCTGGCCTATAATCCCTGATTGCGATCTACATAGAAATTCAAAGTTTGTTTTACCAACATAGCGCAGCACCAAACAGAAGATAAAAAGAACAGTAGGTACGTATATGGAAGCATTTCGATCACTTATTTTAGTAAGTTGTATTTATTTGTTATAACCATTATGTAATTTATTTTAATCCTAAGATAGTCAATTTTATCCCCATCTACATAGGTGGTCTGAAAAGTTTTCGACCTAATAAAGATACAAGACTTTTTTTCCTTGTAGCTCTACACACTTCTCCCATCGATGCTCCCATGTATGTAGCCTGTGCAAATAGTACTCGACGTTTTTCTCTGCAAAATAATTGCTCACGAAGGTGACTACCTCTTCATTTGATGAAAATCTCGTCCTCCGAGCGCAATTTTCAGATGAGGGAACAAAAATAAGTCGCATGGGTTTTAAAGAAGACATTGTCAAGTTATTAAAAGTGAGATATTTCTTGTATAGAAAATGAGTAGTTGTCAAACATTTTTAGGATTACTCACTCAGATGAGATGTTCTTCATATCTCCAGAAGCGCTTTTCGAAGATGGTCAAAACCTGATCGAAAAGCGCTTCTGGAGATATGAAGAACATCTCATCTGAGTGAGTAATCCTAAAAATGTTTGACAACTACTCATTTTCTATACAAGTCGCATGGGGCTACATCTGGTAAGTAAGGCGGATGGCCAAGCAGTTCAAACCGTAATTCGTGGATTTTCGCCATTGCAACCGCTGGTTGTCTTGGTGAAACAGGATTTTCTTTTTCTGCAAATGTGGCCGTTTTTCCGCTAGTTCTGCCTTCAGCTTGCCAAGTAATGATGCGTAGTATGCTCCTGTGATGGGTTTTCCTTTTTGAAGATAATCTATTAAAATAACTCCATGACTATCCCAAAACAGTCATCACTCTCTCAGTCGAAAAAAAAATACTTTTTGCTTTTTAGGAGCTGGTTCCCACTTTGCAGTCAACTGTTTGGTCTGTATTTTTGTTTCGGGCGTATAATGCAATATCCAAGTTTCATCTATAGTAATTAATCTGTGCCAAAGATCGGATTTATCGCGCCTAAACTGCGCCAACAGAGCGCTGGAAATGTTCATTCGAACTCGTTTTTGGTCTAACGTAAGCAAACGCAGCACCCAATGCGTGGACAGCTTTCTCATGTTTAAATGCTTATTTGATATGTGACAAGCACATTCTTTTGACACGTTCATAGCCTCTGATATCTCCCTCAATTTAATTCGGCGGCCATCTAGCACATTTGGTCAACTTTAGCGAAGTTTTCGTCGGTAGTTAAAGTTGTTGGACGTCCCAAACGTTCGTCTCCCAAGCTCTTATGGCCACGTTTAAATTCAGCTGCCCAAAATTTCACTGTGATAAATGAAGGTGCAGAATCTCCATACACAGAATCCAACTCATCTTTGATTTGCGTAGGCGTATAACCTTTCAGAAACAAATGGTTAATAACAGCTCGATACTCGATTTTGTCCATTTTCATAAAAACATTCACATAAACTCACTCAAACGACTGTTACTTAACAACTAAGCAAACTGCTGAATCTTTGGTGAGTAACTGTCAATATATGTACAACGAAATCAACTAGATTTTATTTACGAGTGCTGCCATCTTCATGTTGAGGTCAGAAACTTTTCAGACCAACTCGTAGTTTTTATTTTCCCCAGGTGAACCAAAAGCACTAGTGACTTTACTGTTGGTTAATATATGCAGGAAACAAAATTATGAACACACAAAGCAAATGTAACATATGCTAGTAGAGGTAATAATTTTAGTAATTTACGTCCTCCAACGTTAAGTCATATCGGACTATGAATGAAATTGGTGAAATGATGCTCAAATGAGTCCGGGATTCATGGAGCTTAGAGTTACCCGACATTCGTCTTTCAGGATAAGGGAAAACTCCGGAAAAACCTTATCCAGATAACTCACTCTAACAAAGATTCGAACTCGGGACCTCTTGAACGTGAGGCAGATACGCTACCATCTACGCTACCTAGGCGGACGTGATAATACTTGTGGGGAATATTTGCAACACGTGGTTCTGTACTTTTTTATTGATCGAAAGTATATCAAGTGGTAAGAATGCATTAAAATCTGAACAGTCATCGTACATAGAGATTAAAAGGTTATCTCTGGATTTATGGAAACTTATGTAATGCATCTGCTAAACTTATTTGTAAACATTACGAAAGAACTTGACAGTTCGCAGAAATTATACACATAAATATTAATTCTTGTTTATCATAATACTCTTGATGGAACTGAAGTTCTCTTTTGATACTTTCAATCCACTTCTTTTTCTCTTGTTCATCTGAAGTAAATTTCAACATAGCCTTGCCATTGCCAATTTTAATTTTTCTGAAAATTAGGAGCATACAACTTTAGAAACATCCTAGATGGTACTTACACATGTTACAACAAAATATATTAAAACTCTTGAGAAGAGGATTATTTATATATTTCTAATTCAAAACCTATTCACATTCTCATGTGCAAAGGCTTTGCAAACCAAGCCATTGCCCTTTCCAATGACCACATTGCCTGGCACCTCAAGCCATATCTTCTAGGTGACGATGTATGTGTGGAGAGAGAGAGAGAGAGAGAGAGAGAGAGAGAGAGAGAGAGAGAGAGAGAGAGAGAGAAGAAATGTCTGAAAAACAGGAAAGGTACCAAACTTGGTTTCTAAGCCAGCATCTTCCAAAATTAAATAATGAATATTATTCAAGAAAATTCTTCTATCCCAAAATATTTGCTTGGAAATGTCTTCATTTATCTTTTATTTACTGAAAATAAAGTTATTTATTCAAATACTACAATATATACATTTGCTTAGTGAATAAAAGTATGTCTTAAATTTTCTGAAAGTAGCATATTAAGTCCTCTTCATTCGGAATAAATGTTGTATAATTTTGTATAAGAGCTACCTCATGAGTCATAGAAAAGCATTTATTTTACAAAACAGAAATAGATTTTTTTTTAAATCAGAGAACTCATATTAACTTATCTACACGCAGATTTATGCATTTCCAAAAATTCAATATTCTTGGTTTGAATTTCTAGTATATTTATTTTTAAATGTCTAGCAAGTAAAGAAAGGCGTATGACTAAACAATTCTCATTCTACCAGGTAGATTATAAATGGATCTCGCAATTCAAAAACTTAAGTATTGTGATTTTGTGGGTTCCTATAATTAAAAGTCCGAATTGCAGAAATTCCAAATGTTCTTTATTTGCGTAGAAATACACTCCCAGTAGCAGTATTACATAACATTCACAATTACAATATTCTAAGGCCGTTGACCATAACAAAGAGTTCACTATCACACACCAGTTTCAATTACAACTCACGTCACGACTACTGTTTACAACTCTTGACAATAACTGTCTCTTGGCGAGTCGCGACTTCCTTATATATACCACGACTCATACTAGGAGACATTTCTCGAACAAACAAGAAATCGAATGTTCTGTAAGATAATCAAGATGTCACTATAATATTCCATTTTCTCTTTATTTATTTCCGCAGACCTTTATCTCCTTGCTATGTTTATCTGCTTAGGCAAACTGTTTATCTTCGACCAGCACCAGCTGTCCCTTATTGCTCCCGCGCCGCGCCTTCTTAAATAATGGTTTCGCGACAGTATTGGGAGATTTGGAGATATATTTGAGCAAGTCTAAACACACGTCTATTTAGTTCAGACGAAGCTGGTTTCAGCTCTTCTGCAGCTTGTTATTAGCACTTAGAAAAAGGGGAAGCAAACAGCTACAAAAATAATCTAGACAAAAAGTATGTTAAATGCCTTAAAAGTATGATAAATTGAAAAGGATTTTCAAATATTGAAATATTTTTATATATTTTCCACGGTGCAATTTGATTAATGTGCACGTCACAGTATATTATGTTTTCATAGAACAAAACAGCAATAATTCAAGGAGCAATAATGCTACAAGTAATTAAAGTATATTGTGACTGCGTAGGTGACGTAGATTCGGAAATCCAGTTTGCAGAAATTTAGAAGAACGTTTGCTGCAGTAAAAAGGCGTGAACTTGATAATCAACTGTCTTCAAGGCTGACTTGGTGTTTTGCTGCACAAAATCCAATGAATGAAATCACTGCAGTACACTTCAATCGTCGACTGTCGCAATAATCAACACACAACTGCCGCTTATAATATCTTGCGGGGTATTTATACCACCCAGCTATTGTTTCTAGAATGCCGCAGGCCTTCCGAGAAATTTCTCGGCAACAACAATAGACCGAACGCTCTGGAGCCTCTCTCTGTCTCTTTTTCTCCTGCCCACGCGCCCGGCTCCAGCTTGTGGCAGCCAACAATGCCACACGGTGACAATGTTAAAGTAACGAATATTTTGATAAGATAAATTGTTATCTCCATACGATATCAAGAGTTAATTACAGTGTAGCTTAGAATACCTTCACAAATATAGTGACTTATTTTGCTGATGCTAGAAATGTTCTGGTGTGAACATGAGAGTTATATATGTCTTGCAATTATGGAATAACCATTTTTCAACAGTAAACGTGTCATAATAATTCACAATAACTGAAGGATTTACTCCATACATCTTCCATTGGCATTCAGATACTTACAGTGCGGAGTCTTTTCACACCCTGCCCATTACCTGAAATGCAGGATTATTTTAAGTTGTGAATTCACAGCAGTGTTCTTTTACTTGTATTATGCCAATGCCTCATACTCGAAAACCAGTTTAGTGTAAGATTAAGAAAATGTACATGTCAGCAATTTCAGGCGCATATAAGGAATCTAGCTATGGCTAATAAAACATCCCCTCACTTATTTAACACGTACCCACAATGTTTAGCTTTAAGTATGATTCTTTGTTTACTGTGTGTACTGACTTTATGTTCCGTCAAATAAAAAACAATATTCATTTACATTAAAATATTTCAACATGGTAAGTGAAAGAAAGAGTGAAGTATTAACCAAAGACATTTCTTCTTCATTGCAGTGGTTTGGACAACGTAACCACGCGCCAATGTCTGCAGTTGTTGAGAACTTTGGCCAGCCAAGGACGCACCATCGTATGTACCATCCACCAGCCTAGTGCTTCGCTCTTCCAGATGTTTGATCATGTATATGTGGTTGCTCAAGGATGTTGCGTGTACCAAGGGTCTTCCAAGGATCTGGTACCCTTCCTTTCTTCCACAGGACTCTCCTGTCCGACTCATTATAACCCCGCAGACTTCGGTAAGTTGTAGCTCCAAGTGTGATTATTTACATTATTCAAGCATATTTAACTATAGGTAGACCGCAAACAAACTTCGGTCGGTGTGCGCATACGCGAGGAGAGCCTTCTCCCCTTCTCGCAATCCAAGCATTACGTGACTCCCACCCCTTCGTTCCTGCATGCGACAGAGTGAAAACCACACGAAACGAGTGTACTTTAATACTGTTTTGATTTTCAAAGTTAACAGAAAATAATTACTTCAGACATGACCTCACAATCGATCAACAAGTAGATAGAATCATAGTTTCTTTAAACCCTGAGGAGCAACGCAGTGATTCGGTAGAAAATGCAAAGAGTGAATGTAACGGTGAATGAAACATGCCCGCGCGATGGAGGAGAGGCAATCTAAAATAACGGTAGAGGGGGGAAAGCTAGAGGACTCCAGTGTTGGTAAGCCATGCCTCCAGCAGCATTTTGTTCGCAGTCTAGTTATAAGTATACAGCAAATATTTTATATTTTATTGATAACGAAAGGTTACTGTTATGTTATCTGTTATAAAATTGTAAAATTGTAATGAAGAATTAGGCAAATATTTTACTCGCCTGTTTATTAAAAACATGTTTTTTTAATATATTTAGGAGATGTAACTTGCCCACTGAAAATATTTTGAAGGGCCGCAGTATTTTGACTGTGCAAAGGTAGCAATAATAATATCCTTATTACCTTTATTAATTATTACACAAATTCTACTTTTAACTTTAAAGCTTTGATCAGCATGTGTAGCTTAATCTCGCATCTTGCACAAATCACTTACATGAAAGGGGTTGCAGCACTAAAAAGAGTTAAGTGCAAGTGTGGTAAAAAGTATAAATCATGTGTTCCTTATGAGACCATATAAGAACGGGAAATCATATTTAATTGAATTTATCTTTAAAATTTGGCAATCAGACACTACAATAAATTCTGTAGTGCTTGGAGAAAATTCATGTAACTCTTAAGCAAGTTAAACACAATAGTCCTTGTGCTATAACCCTTTGGAAGGTACAAGTCTAAAATCCTTTAACAATGTTAGCAGTCGATGCATTATTTGCACTTTTAATCTGCTAAAGAAATTATCAATATATATTTCTTCAGTAAAAAAAAAACACGAATGCAAATGGAGCTAAGATCATAATTAATAATATTTTGAAAAATAAATATCATCAAATCTGGTTTAGTGAGAAGTAGCGCCAGAAGGCCAAAAGCTCAAAAATGTGCAAAAGCTGAAGGCAGATACCAAATGTAAGACTTGAAACATACGTTAAGCCTTAAGAAAAACCTCTCTACAATGAGGGGATTTAAAGAAAAGGATGATTCTTTGAGAGCAAAGGGAAGAAGAGATGAACTGTAAGATTCTAAAAGTAGAGTTATAGCTCGAATAAATCACAGTGCTCTAGTGACATACCTACATATACAAAACACTCCACTTTCCCGTTGCGCACCTAGGCTAGATGAAATGGCATTTCTCGACAGTGACAGTGCAATCCCAGGAGAGATCAGGTCAGAGAAACTTCACGATTGTCACACCAACCACACCAAGTTCTTACCA
Source organism: Mantis religiosa (assembly GCA_030765055.1). Lineage (NCBI taxonomy): Eukaryota > Metazoa > Arthropoda > Insecta > Mantodea > Mantidae > Mantis > Mantis religiosa. Next base: position 167,670,295 of record CM060951.1, read on the forward strand.
CATATCCGGAGAGATTTTTACTATGAAAAGTGAACTTATGGAAATAGAATTTCATTTTGATGGATCAGGCAAAACCAATTGAAATTTCCCAGACATTACTACATCTGCTCAGTAGCTCATCCTGCTTGATCCTCTTTTTATGGAAAACTCGGCAAGCATTTAACAAGACTCATTCTACCTTACAATACAGTTTACTGTTTCTAAAGGAGTTAGTATTAGTCAACAGTTACTGGAGACAGCACTGCACGAAGTTCCCTGTGCTTTAAACGTCACCCTCGAGAGGAAGGATGAAGTAGAAACCCAAACGGTAACCAGATACGGATGACAATATGCGCTAATGATGTATGTAGTAATTCTAAATGATTACCAATCCTGGAGCCATCTACCATTGCCTAAGCCACCCGCAACCAAGGGTTCCGGATGTAGGCGAGACAGTACCTAAAAAGGAAAAGGCCCCAGGATTTCCGTCAAGTGCCAGAGATAAATATTTACAAAGGCAATACTTGCCTCCGCCATACATCAACAGCTCTGAGACAGATGAGAAGAAATGATGAGGATAGAAAATTTGGACAGTAAAGTAATGGTAGATGGGGAACTGCTCCAACATTCGTCTGCCGAGATGGAGAAACAGCAAAAATGTGACGGTCCCACTTGGAATCAAACCCGAGATCCTCCGAATGCAAGCCCCACATGTCGTAGCAAAGCCGGGTTAAATTCCCTTATTAACTTTTTATTTACTTAACAAAACCTTTAAAAGAAAATTTTTAAACCAATATTGTATTGTACTTTTTGTAGATTACATATAATTTCTTTTTATTTTTTTTTGGGTTAATTCTTTTTCTTCAAGCAATTTCAATATGTTTAATTAGAGGTTATATATCTTTGAGATTTTGATTTTCTCGCTTGGCCTAATTCGAAAGAGAGGGCTTCGAAGCCTGAAATTGATACAATACTCAGGATGTCTTATTATTTTCGGGCTAAACTTAGAGTGCGATTTTGTAAATGCATTTGTAACTTACACAACTGATAAGTACAAAAGTCTTAAGTTTCAGTCTAGCAGCGATAATTTTGAAATCCATTTTGGAGAAGAATAGGTCATTAGACTACTGATTTTTCTCACTTAGAGAAAAATTGCAATCAAGTGGATAATCCATAAAAACTGGATTGTAACTGAATAGTTATTTACACAACTCCTATAACAGTGATGCATTTCAATAATGCTCAGTGACAATTTCAGAACCAAAAGGAAAATGCGAAAGATTTTATTATCAGGGTGTATATAAACATTTCACTCATTAGACTACAATATATCTGAATGTTCCACTGTTTTGTTTTCTATGAACTGATTTTGAATAAGGTACGAGGAAGTTCAAAACTTCTGCTGCAGATTTCCTTTTTTATTTTAAAAATTATTCATGAATGAATTATTTATTGTGCATATTCCAAAATTTTGCAATTTACAATTTTTGGCTACATTTATTTGTCTTTACCTTGTTGCTACCTTGGCTTTCATGACACCTTGGTCTTCTGCTCTGCCAGGTAGCTCTTAAACTCCATGCCTCCTTGTTACTTATTAGCCCCATTCTCCATCATCTTCCTTTCTTATATTATTTACATTTCTGCGAAGAAAAATTATTCATGAACTATTATCCTTTTGTAATCTGGAATATTCTTATATTACATTAATTTTCTTTTATATGTTGGTTATATCTGGGAAGCAACATGAAAAAAATAATTTTTAATTTTGTTTTTCTCGGGTTTTTCATTATGTAATCCAGTCATTTCTGAATTTTCAATTTTAATTGGCAAAATACGAATATTTTACTGAGTTGTTTTAATAAATAACTAAAATTAACACCTAGGAATCCAAGAGAACACTTTCTATAATTCCATGCATGTCGCATTTAGACTTATTTCGGTTAGAAGTCAACATTGTCCAGTGTATTTAAAAAGCCATTGAATTATATAAGTATAATGGATTATTTTACATCTAAGATCAATACTCGGTCATTTATCCGTCTTTAATGTTTAACTATAGCAACTAGAGTAGGCATTACATTTCATCTAATTTTTAATTCTGATATTATACCTGAGATACGTGTTTTGAGAGTCTCTAAATTCCAAAGCAAGAATTTCCACAACTTCAATGCGCTTGTATATGTGTATGTATTGTGCAGTTTGAACAACCTAAATAAGTATTAAAATAAATAAAAATAAATAAATAATCAAACTCATCCTTCGAGGATGTGACACAAAGATTTTCAATAAAATCTCCCATCCCAAACTGTCATTTGCATGGAGGATTTTACAAAATTTTCGTTTTATTTTCACAAATACTATTTTGATTAAAATATGTCTTGGATGTTTTCTGGATACCCTTGTTAGTTGTCCTATTCAAAGGGAATTCTGTGTGATCTTGTATAATTGATCAATTGACTAGTTCTTAAACAATTGCCTTCACTATTCCCTTTTCATATACAATGAAATGATATTTAAATATAGTGTTTCTGCTAATATGTATTTAAAAATGTAATATTTGTAAAAATAAATTTGAATAAAAATATTTTATACCCACTAATAAACAATAGCGAGTAGAGAAAGCTATGTGCAAGACATAACGTTTTTTAACTTAATAAAATTTTCGTTCTAAATAAAAGCACAATTTATTTCCAGTTTCCATAGGTGTAGATGTCTTGATATCTCGGAAAAACAAATTTGTATTTTCAAGCAATACAGTGCCTTCATTTTACAGCAAGGCCACGGATCACGTGCATGCATGGTTCGCCGGCGCGCGGTGCAGACATACACGCGGTCTGTGGCCTTGCTGTAAAAAGAAGGCACTGGATATACAGCTAGCTAGCTACCCAGTCACATTTGCTATTAAAACAAACGTCTCTATACTGAGTAGATTAATATCAAAAAAGTAAGTATGATTGTCACTTATGTACTTGGAGTAGTTCTTCCTTCAGTGCTCATAATTTTAATTCCAAAGAATTGGCAAACCAGCACACATAAATGGAATTTATGCGAACCCACCTACTTGAAATCAGGTTTGGCGAAGAGAACTGGATTTGCCACTTCAAACCGGGAGTAATCAAACAATCAACATTTTTAGCAAGGAAAAGAAAGAAAGAAAACAAACAAAAAATACTGAACACACGAACAGACGCTTTTCTGGTAACCTTGGAATAACCTTCGGTAGAAATCACGTGTTCTTATGCAACGATAGATTGCGATCTTAATAACCGAGGCATATATGCCGAAATTATTTATTTGTGACCATAAAATTTAATTTTGTTTCTGATGCAAATGCAAACTTTGTTTAAGCTATTTACACTCAAGTAATGTCGCAATTTTGGAATTTTAATCACCTTAATTTTCAGCTTTGGGAAGTATTTCACGCCATTATTAATAATTTTGAAACTTCAGATTTGATGACAGAAAAAAAAAGAATATTCTGGATCAATTTTAAAAGGAAATAAACTAGATAAAATCAGTGTGAGTTTTGAGTAATATCGCCTGGAAATCTGTAAACAAACCAGTTCAACAAATTAACGTGAACACGATCAATAACAGACTTCATAAAAACAAATGCCAGTATAAATTAAAAGTAACAAAAAATTAAAATGTTCATGAAACCCTCGCTGCGACCTTAAAATTAGAGTATGGGGTGTGATAAGTGCTAGACACATGATAGAACCCCTTTATTAATTTAAACAATAACATATATACTATGTATTTGTGAGTTAAGGGTTTTAGTGTGTCTCTGCCGGTATCATTTTGCTGGCGACTCTCAGTTCCTTTGCGCAGTGGTGAGAGGCTGTGAAGGGGTTACCATATCATTTAATGAACCTATACAGTGATATGGTTTTGTTTCTTGAACAGGGTACCGTCAAGGCACACTAGGCGAGATGTTACAGCGAACACTTTCTGAATCATCGCCTAATCATTCCTCATGCATTATCATTCGTGCATTCCACATGATCGAAATAACCGAGAATGTATTACTAGGTTCAGAAAGAGGACTAAGCACATCGAACTAGGAAATAGTTTGTGTCTACGCCCCTGATGGGGTATCGGGAGTAATGAGGTGAGAGGATACTATGAAGATAGGACCTGAGGAGAGAAAATAGCATTCGGGACTAGCAGACCTCACCAAATCTGGAGATGAGTAAATTCCCTGCCAAGCTTGCCAAATCTCCAACCGACATTTAAAGCCCTCAAATAGCTAACCAGGAGAAAAGATGCGAAATGAGAAGTCAAATAAACTGTTAGAACAGAAATTCAGGAGATTTAATTATCCTTCCTAGTCTCCGTCTAGTGATCGGGCAAGAGACTCAAAAACCATGGATCAGGAAGGTCAGCCGCAGGAATCGAACCTACGACCTACCGTTGTGGGTGATAAACGCTCCACCTGTTCCTCCTGCTCGGTAGATAACAATGGTGTCACTTCTGGGCCAAGATGGACATTCACGAAACTAAAGGAATGCTTATCTAGTTTGGATCCTAATTTACAAAGTACACTGATGGCATAATTAATTTATGCAATTATCAATGTCTGACAAATTCGCTATACTCACTGCTTATTGCAAAACTAATTATGTCTTCAATGGTACGCTATACACACACACACACACACACACACACACACACACACACACACACACACACACACACACACACACACACACACACACACACACACAAAGCAACTGTGAATTAGCAAGGACTGTGCTTAAGACGCAGATGACATCATTACATCCCCCCTTCCCTCCGCATCTGCAGTGCGCGATTTCATTTTGCAGAACTATGAGTATATGAGCTGATGAAAAAGACAAGGCCAAGAACGGTGGTATCATTCATTGCTTTCCTGGAATGCAGTGGCCAGTGTCAACCTCAGATAAAGCACTGATTACTCCACGTGGACATAACATCTATCTGTCATTTGTGATTCCTGCGCATTCCATTGGCTGAAGGGATGCGTTCATTGGTGCTTAGCACATGTACGGGAAGCGCGCCAGTTCCCCTCACTCATCCGAGAATAATCAGTGCGTTATCTGAGAGGTTTCTCTTAACAAAGATAAAGCCAGGGTAACGTTTTGAGCAGCACGATAATATAATGGGCTGGAAACTCCCTATAACACAGCGAGAAACAACTGAAGTTTGGTAGTATCACTTTAAACATTTATGATTAAGAAGATAAACATTTCAAACCAACAAAGGATTCCTCCGGAATAATCACCACAAAAAATTATTGTAAATAAATTAAAGATGAGTGTTTTAAAAACATCTAAATTCTTTTGTGGTGGCTCTTGCCTGTTATGGTTTACCAGTAACCCGAAACAAAACAATGTTTATTTTTTTATTTTTTTTTTTTTTTTATTTTCCATTTATATCCTGCCATTGACTGCAATGACCCTATCGGCGGCCGTTTTCCTTTGTAACTTATCGCGATGGTGTTATCTCGTAGAAGTTGGGATCCTGGTACTTTGGATTTACTTTTTTAAAATCATTAGATCACGCACACACACACATTCACACTCGCATTCATATTTCCAGACTCTGGGGAAAATGAAGAATCATCTTACTTGAAGAAAAATCTCCACCCCGGCCGGGAATCGAATCCGTAATCCCTCGCACGGCAGGCAGAGCCTCTACTGAGCTATGGGGTCAGACAAAAAAAAAATCTTCCGAATGAACAGAACTTCATAAGTTGTTCCCAGAAAACGTGTACTTCAGGTGTAATCCATGTGGAACTTTTTGGTGGATCCTCTAGGAACTTATTATACGGTAGAGAAAATAACACATAATTATGCCCGCCTTGGTAGCGTGGTGGTAGCATGTCTGCCTCACGTTCAAGATGTCCCGAGTTCGAATCTCGGTCAGGGTGAGTTACCTGGATAAAAGTTTAACTTTTATAACATATTCTAAGCTAAAACTACCTTTTTCCTGTGTGTTTCATTGAGAGTTGATTTTATCATGTTTTTAAATAAATATTATCGTATGGTCATAATATAAACATGTTTGCAACACAATGATAGCTTCGAAAACAAAATTGGTTCAAGAAATGTATAATAAAACAAGAAGCTTCCACCGTCCCCCTGGAGCATACACATGTTTTCCTTGTGCGAGCAGCAAATTAATTTTAAATAAAGATGTCAAGTAAACAAAGTATTTTCTCATCGTAAGAGGAAAAACAGGAAAACGGATTTAATTGCGGAGAATAACCAGTTTCCTAATGAAGTAAGCATATTTATTTACTGCACTTACGTTATAATCACGAACACACATTTCATAATGAACTCCACTTTTGCCTGTTATTTCTTCTGCAACACTTCTTCCATAAAAATATTAAATATAATAAAACCTTAGAAATGTAACAAGATAATTTGACAACGAAATTCTTGTATGACTCAATATAAAAAAACTATATAAATTTATAAAGACTACTTAACAAAGAAATTATTTACACACAAGAAAAGAGCCGGTACTGCAAGTATCCAGGAATAAGTAGCAAACAAAATCAGATCACTGCTATAACAAATCGAATGTGCCAAAAGTTACACTGAATGGGCACCTACTACATGTGGTAGCGGAATACCGTTAATCAAAGAAAATCCAAGTATAGTAATTACACTAAGCAAATAATTGCTAAACAGAAAATAAATACAAGAAACATCTTCCTATTTCAATATAAAAATAGTAAATTTAACTGTTTAATTATTTGGATAGGTAAAGTCAGAATGAAAAATTCAATGTCATAGCCGGGATTTGAACCACAGATCTCCCACTCTCCGTCCAGTCGCTCTTAACCATTGAGCTACCATGGCCAACGTGCCGTCATGACATTAAATGTTTAACAATGATTTCACTTGTATACCAAACTTGGTAACCAAAAGGCATCTGCATTTCAATTTGTACCATTAACTGAATCGTTCCCAAGCAAGTCCAAAATGTTGATATTCAAATTGCAGTAAATTTCATTACCAAATGCATGCGGTACCACGCCAAAACATCTTGCGCACAATTTTCGATGCGAAAAGCATAACAACAATTATTAAATATTACTGTACCATGTAGCCCATCAAGGAAGGTCTAAAAGAAAGCCACAACTTACCACACTCCACGTGGAGCGTACACCAAAACACGTCTCACTCTCATTGGAGCCCACAGCCAACCCCTCGCGGCTCCTGCCACCGAGCATTCCTAAGGCAGCTGTTTCGACCACTGGCCTATCAACAGTGCCAGCAAGTCCCGAAGGCAGGTGAGCTCAAAAAACCCTTACCGAGCCAAACCAGAGTATACGTCAGGGTGGCAACGGCGTAAGCTTAATTTATACATTTTGTTTCATTATGGCATACTAGGAAAATATCGATCTGATGTGAAATGGCTATAAATACAATCAGTGAAATCTTATTTAAAATACAACAGCAATTAAAAATGTTTGAAGTTTGATTTCTTAAGTTTGATTTTTTTTAATAATTTACGTCCTCCAACGTCAAGTCATATCGGACGGTGAATGAAATGGGTGAAATGATGCTCAAATGAGCATCTAGAGCTTAAAGCTACCCAACATTCGTCTTTGAGAATAAGGCCCTCCTGAACGTGAGGCATTCTACCATCTACGCTACCGAGGCAGGCAGAAATAGTTATGATTACAATTAATGAATAGATATTTCTTCAGAGAAGTATTGAGAGCAGCTACGCGCAGCTGCTGGCTTTTCTGACATTACAAAGATACATATGTCTTGGTACCAGCTGAACAACTTTACAAAGCATTTCAGACCATATATAATCAAAAGTTTTCTGCCATTTTTATAAACAACTGATACTAATCTGTAAGAGCCAAGATATTTCTTTCTCTATTTATGATTTTATGCCACAGATTTTATGTTTTTAAGATTCATGTACCAAGAATTGTATTATATTTCTGACAAGTTTTAATATTAGTAAATATATAAGGGTAAATAAGAGATATTAGTTATTATTGGTTTTGGTTTAAGTAAGCCCATTATCAGGATAATTAGTATAGACTGAATTGCTATTATTAGTAAGCCATTTGTTTACTGTGAAGTCTTTTTGCTTTTGTTTTCATTTCCATCAATTTCCCCAAAACAAGTATATATTACTCATTTTCAGAGGATCACAAGAAGACCAGTTGCACTGAAAGGTCAAAGAAAAAGAAAAATATAAATTATATATTAAAAACCACTTCTAGTAATAACAGAAATTATACATCACATTTCGATTCTGTACAATTTACTGCTCATCCGAATTATGAAGCAATTTTATCTACAATCATAAAGACTATTTGGACTTTCTTTTTGTAATTTACGTCATCCAACGTTAAGTCATATCGGACGATGAATGGAATGGGTGAAATTATGCTCAAATGAGCCCGGGGTCCATAGAGCTTAGAGTTACCCCACATTTATCTTTCAGGATAAGGGAAAACCCCGGAAAAGCCTTATCCCTGACCGAGATTCGAACTCGGGACCTCTTGAACGTGAGGCAGACATGCTACCACCACGCTACCGAGGCGGGCGACTATTTGGATGTTGTGGAACTTTCAAATAAGTTATGTATATACAATGTTACATCCTGACATATCTTGTGCAAACTCCATTCTTAACGTTAGATTGCATTTGAAAATTTTCGCCAGTAATGTTTAATTGTACTTTTTATTTATATTCGCTAAATCATAAACTAACTTAATCAGCTTTTCACAACAGCATTTATTTTTTCTCTATTCTTCATTTCCAGGCGCATATAATCAAAATGATAGCTGTGAGAGAAAGTCCCTTTTTTCCTTCAAATAATGTATTTCTATCACATGCTGACGAAGAGAGGGATGTTGCAATCACAGGAGCGGCTATCCCTGAAATTCTTTCTGCTCACTTGAACTTCCTCCTCCTTAATCTAGCACTTTTTCTCCTGCATTAGAGAAAAAATGTTGGATTGCTCTTTCAAGCTAACGAACTCCGTGCTACATCAGCGGTCACATCGTGCACCGGAAACCATATAACTTCATAATTCAGCTATCCCGTCGCGTTTCTGCAGAGGCATAGTACATGCTGCAGAGAACTCTTTTATTATAGCCATAAGGTGCTCCACAAAACTTTTGGGAAAACTCCCTTTGGTATTTTCACATAAACTGCCATAAAACTGCCAAACTTATGCTTTATTCGCGATAGGTATTTCCTTTTCCTTTCCTTCTTACTTTTGTACCACTTAAAGGTCTAAACCAAAGGGAGTATTGTATTTGATATCGAGACAGATGCAACGCAAATATATAAATAAAAATCTATTGTTCTTTTATTCATTTCTGTCAATCGAGAAAAATATTTGCAGAATTTGCCTAACTATATATTTTGTTGAAGGTAAAATGTGATTAAGAGAATGCAATAATCTTTAAGATCTACGTCGAGTCCTTTAAGAACTAGTCGCTTTGTTATGGTTTTTAAATTCTGTTTTCTCTTTACATAACTAAGAGATAAAAAGCAAATAATGACTGCCTATTTGAGAATAGTTATTTATGATACTAGTGCGAAAAGAAGAATTTTATTTTGCGAACATAATAAAATTACTTTGAGCAGAGTGGCATATAGTATTTTTAGACAGTACTTAGACAGGACTTATGGATAATTGTGGATCAGAATTAGTTTGTTTTACCTGTTTCCACAGAACATACACTTATCCCTATTTTGGAGACCTGAAGCTTAACGTGCTGCGATGTTCAATTGTCTTGCTTAGCTTCAATGTTGGCAACATAACGAAACATTCTATATAAAATCTTGCATAAAGGAGGCAATAAAACTAATAAAACGAAAATAATGTAATAACACTTTAATGTGTTAATAGGTTAACACCTTTCACAAAGAGCATTTTAAATTATTAACGGGTTACAAGTTTCAATAAACCTACTGTTCTTTTGAGGAAATTGTAATATTTATAATGCAATTACTGCAAATTAAAATATGTATTCCTTGTGTAGAGGAAGTAGGAGTTGAAGTGTGGGTTGGTTACCAACACTCCCCATATGGCAACGTTGGCCTGCGGGGTAACCTCGTCCCATCAAGTGATGTCTGGACCCGTTTCTCAGGTGGAGGCACCCAGAGGGCGGTGTCCATTACCTCCGAAGATGACGATGACGGTGAGGCGAGAGGACTTACAGCTTATACCGTGGACTCCGAACCACGTTGGGCATAGGGGACACTTCACATGTGCTAGACAGAAGGCGTGGATGGGGCCGACTTAAAATCGCAAAACCCAGAGCCGTGAATCGAACTCGGGACCCTCTGCACGGGAGCCGCGAATAAAACCACTGCGCTACCCCGGAGTTAAAGTGTTAGTTATACTATTTATTATAGCCTCGTTGTTTGAATTTTAAAGAATCTGTGAAGTAACTTTCTTCTTGTTTTCGATGGAATTTTCTACATAGCATTCGGCAACAGCAGATGATTTCCAACCTGCAGAGATTTCTCGTAAATTGTCGTGCTGCTTTCTTGATTTTCTTGGTAACAATTCTAATTTTGCTCTGCTCGCTGCTTGTAAAATATGTTCTGGTCCTGTACACACAACACCTTCGGCCGCGCCGTGGCTCAGTGGTTAGATCTCTTGGCTCGTACCAAGGCGGCCAGGGTTCGATCCCAGGCGATCGCAAAGTGAGATTTATGGTGGACAACACGGCGCCGGGGCGGGTTTTCTCCGGGATCTCCGGTTTCCCCCGCCATCTCATTCCACCGGTGCTCCATCTTCATCAGTGTCATCGCCTGCGGTGTCGTATGTAGTAAAAGCAGGCGTTAAACACTACACATTTCATTTACACAACACCTTCCATGCTGACATTCATATCTTCCGCCATTTTACACATCGATTCCGTAGCTCTGTTTCAACATTGTTCTCTTCTCCCAACAATCTAAATCTATCAGTTTATAAACTTGCTTTTATTTTATTTTAGGTGTCAAAGCCCGAGAAATGGCCAGGAATGTGGTACGAAAATAATAGTGCCAGATTCACTGCTAGTTAACAGTACCTAAGAAGAAATGGCTGCATATTCTCAACGATTAGTCACCTCCTCTTTTTAGTTCAGTGGATTACTGGAAAAAAAATTTAAAATGTCCAAAACTAAAAATATTAGCCGCTAAATATTTGTGTATTCCATTTGCAACGGTTTTCTCTGAAAGGCTATTTAGCACAGCAGAACCAGAAAAAGAAGTAGACTTGACCCCGAAAGAATGGAAATGCTGGTACTTTTTAACAACAACAAAAACTGGACTGTGGACTGTGGACTGCTTCTAGAACGCATTTTTCTTTCAAATATCTAATGTAGATTTTAAAAATAAGAACACTGATAGTTTTAAATTTTTTCTCAGTAAATATGTGCACCTAATTAATTTCATTGGCAGTACACAGTTCTCCAAATATTCTATTTTGTATTGAAACTAGAAGTAAAAATAACAGGTCAAGTATCGAAGCATTGTGGAACATATCGTGCATCGGTATCGAGTATTGAGAAAATCTGGTATCAACCAATTCTTAGTTTCTAGGTTTCGTGGCCTATTGCAGTGTCGAACAGGTGGCGCGGATGCTTGCAAATAAGATGTACTCCCCGTGAGCACTAGAGGCCTGGTTGGTCGATGTGTCGTTCAATTACCCTTTCTAGGAGCTCCAGCTGTGGGACGGGCCGTAGAGCCTGGAACTGTTAATTACTTCCAACTGTCTCTGTGCTCTATTCCTGTAGCCTCTATGGTCCCTTGACTCCCATCTTTCATCCTGAAGGGTACTGGAAACAGTAAATCTATGTAGATGCACTGCACGAAGAGCTCCCTTATGTTGTATAATCTATCTCCCATAGTATAAACTCATGTATTGGAGGGATATGAATTTCTGTGTCATTCTGTACTTAAAAGTTTTAATCACATTAAACCCTTAAAACAAAGGTTAAAGAATGATTTAAAATAACGTTTATCGTAACATAATTTTGGTACATATTTTTGTACACATCAAACGTACAAAGTTAATTTACACGAAAAGATGTGCATTTCACAATGACGATGTGCATTTCACTATGCACAATATTGCGCTTACTACATCTTATGCAATTGGTATTCTTTACTTCTTGAAATCTGACAGGAAAGTGCAATGCTCACGACTGTGAGTCGAGTACCGTTACAAACATGCATTGTTGTTATTGCGTGATGCGGTTTTGCCGCTCCGTTGGTCCCCAGTCCGCGCTAACATCATTTCCCCTTCAACAAGAACAATGCAGCTAACCTCCTGTTTGCGGTATTGCAAAACTGCGTGACTGCATTAGTGAGAAACAATAAAGAAAACCTAAAACATTCTGCTGGGGGGGGGGGGGGGGAAACGCAAGCTTTAGTTGGTCACCCTAAGTGTTAATTCACATTTTTCCTTCGATTAAAAGTACTTAATGTTATTAATTATTGGTGAGAAATTACTTTGTGATTGGCGTTTGTGCTGTCACGTACCGTTCCAGTAGTGGTTTACCATATTTACTCGCTGTTCGTTTGCAGTGGCATCGACTGTATCCGCAAGATATAAAAAAGACAGGATCGTTGGGAATTTGAACGCTTACGGTATCACTGTGTGTAGTACTGCCGCTAAATTTTATAGCTGTTGTAACACTGATGATGTTGTGCCTCTGACGATAACAGGTTCTTCAGCAGCAGCACAGTGGTGTCGTTGAACTAAAGTCTGTTTAGTTAACCCGTGTGCACGTCGACCGACTCCTTTGACGAACCCTTATAATGGTTTTACAACACCGGCCCTCCTTCTCCCAGACCGTTCTGCAAGATTGCCACCTTTCTCAATACGTCATGGGTATCGTACGAGGTTTCGTCTAAATATATTATCGTATGTCCATTACTGCGAAACTTCCTTAGTTTTGGCAAATATATATCGCCGAGCTACAATTCTACTTGATTCCATTATAACCCTTATCATATTCAAAGTGCGGTATTTGAAACCCAGTTCCTTTAGGAGGCCGCGCAAAGTGCAGTGCCCATAAAGAAAATCACAAATTTCTTGCAAATGTGCAACCAATTCGTCTAAGGTGGGCGCTCTCCCTTTTGCATAGAATCTATAAATTTCTCGACGAATTAAATCGCATGTGAAATTATCTACTTTAGAGAAACATTTCCTTTTGTTTTTACACTTGATTGGCGTCTTTCGTATTCCTTTCGTCACAATATTTCTTACTGTATTTCTGTGAATACCCAGAATTTATCACCAGGTTCATTGCATGACCCCTTACCAAGATTATTTTTCAGGACATATTTATATGTGTTCAAAACAAGCGATTGAATTTGCTTAGAGACAGTTCCCGTTATAACTTTATTTTTTTGAGGCTTCTCCAGTATCATAACTCGACCCAGCAACTTTCCAATTTATTCACATTATTGTCATCACTTTGATTATTTTCACTTGACTGAAAGTTATCTACTACTTCATCTGCATTTACATCTGCATCTCCCTCCCACTGTCTCCACATTGTGACGCACAACGAATTGCTGCACGTAATGAAACAGATCAACAAGAAGTTGGAACTTTGGCAACTGAGACTACATGTGGAGTAAACATGTGACTGTCATTTCAAGAAAATCAGGGTTGCTATTGGTCCTCAACGACGGTGTTCCATTTCTGAAGTGTGGAGATAGATCTATGACGGTCATTAGTGGGCAGTATGGTGAGGTTCCTTTGAGTCCGAAGTGCACACCCCTTGACTAGACAGACTTTACCTGATTGGCCAGCGATTTGACGAGCTTCCTGTTAGTTGATAACACACCGCACAAGTGTCAATCACAAGGTTACTTCACACCAATCGTAGAATCAGTCAAAATAAAAGTTTTCTGTTCCTTCTAGCTATAAAGCGTCGTAAATTCTGTAATAGTTGAACTGGAAAACTAACTAAGGTATCATTTTATGATTAACTTTGATAAATTTGCTTTCGTCCATTGTGTACCAATTTATTCCTTTTTCTTTCCTACTTGTTCTGCTGTTTACCTATATTATTCATTAGAAACTTTGTACACCCGGTAGCAATAAGGTTGGCGAGCAAAGAGTTCCACGTTGGCGCGACAGTTTGAAGCAAATATTGTGGGTGGCTCAGGGTTAAGCAATGAGGTTTCTCTCAGAGTATGCGTGAGTATGTATGAGAAGGATAGTTTTAATGACACTGGAATGCCCTTTCAAACTGGTTTAATGACTGCTTCTTCTTATCAGAACATCAAACTTGAAGTTGCCGACCAAGGGTTACCAATATCATTGTTTTAAGTTACTATATGTGAAATGCTTATTACTCGATAAAACTTAATTCGTTCTTCACGTATATAAGAACCGACAAATATCTTCTCTCGTCACTTCTGGTCTGCCTTCGTCCAAGACAGAAGAAGACTGCCGTAATCGGCTTCACGCCGAGGACTGAATGTCCACAGCTGCTCCTTTCTCGAAGCCCTCTTTTCACACAAAGATTCCCTTTGTGACTATCTTTGTCCATTGTGATTATTAAGAGTCCGAAGAATACCTATTCAAACAAAGACAAGTGCTACTCTTTAGAACTCTGCTAAGGAAACTGTTTCTTACGTTTATTTTGTTAAAACAACTATTCACCCCAACTGCTATTCGACTCAACTGCTCTGCACGCGTTGTAACAAAGAACCAACATTCCTTTGAAATCCATCATAATTCTTTACTTATGGCAATCCTTTAATTTCGGTATAACCCACATATTTGATATCAATATTTTATAAAAAAAAAAACACATGTTTTACGTACAAAAACAGAATACTGCACCCCCTCTTACTACTGTATGTAGCAGAAATAATCAAATGTTTTCCAGTCACATTCTTTCTTTATTCGCCCTTATATAAACTGTTCTTACAAAAAGCCTATACTTTAATCTATTTCTTGTTAATCAAGATTAACTTTCATTATAAATTTACATATTTCCTTATAGGTGTATAAGTATTTAAGTCGACTAGAGCAGCAGTCAGACCTGTAAACATCTAATTGCCCGTCTTGACTTTCAGAACTCTATGTACATTTATGACCATGTCAAAAACGAAAGTGGCTTACCAATAGCAAAAAGAATAAGTGTGTAAAAATCTAACTAATAAGAAAGAATATATGGGAAATTGTTCACCAGACAAAAATATTATTTGACAAAAATTGTGTCAATTAATGAGATGCACCTACAATTTGTTTTAAACTTTTACGATTTACCAGTCCGGAAAGAAGAGGACTTCACATTCTATTACAACAACAAAATCACAATATTCATTTCGCCATGCTCATGATATCAAACATATTTATCAAAATTATTAGAGACTTTTCTTCAGATTAAAAATGACAAAGGTTTGTTCGTGTGAAGGATGATTTGAGGGAAGTAATTTTTTCGAAAAACTTTTACCGCGCCTTGGCCAAGCAGTTAGACCACTTACTCTCACCGAGTCGGGTTCGATCCCAGGTGACCACATGTGATATTTGTGATGGACAACCACGGTACAGGGG
>CM060951.1:167686825-167689325 GCA_030765055.1 Mantis religiosa
ATGATGTATTTAGTGCTCCCCGTATGACCTATGACCTTTGGGAGTAATATCATTTCACCAATCGATGACTAGAACCATTTCTGAGGTGGAGGCACCATAGGTAGGTCAAAGATGAAGATGACGATGGAATGAGAGGACCCATAGCCTTGAACGTGGACCATATGGGACCTAAAATTGTCATCCCAGAGCCAGAAACCAAACCACGAAAGCTGCAAACGAAACCACTGAGTTACTGTGGGCTCAGATAACTGATTTAATCTTTTTTTCTTTAGTATTTAAAAGAATTGAATTATATGTTCAATTTGCCCCTGTTCCAACTTCTCTTTTGAGTAACTCTTCCAGTTAACAAATTTCCTTCGTTTATATGTTACTTCTCTCATCGTTGTTTGTAGACTATTTGTTCACAACACGTCCTTCTCACTTTTGGGAATTAAAGCTAAGATATTTCGTAGTAACATTTCATTATAACGTATTTTAGTATCTTTTAATTTATACTGCATGTTGAGTGCAATGCAATTGTGACAGTTTTCCAGGGAAACATTTTCAAAAAGCAAACATAATTGATCGTTTTCTTAAAAGTGTCTCTTATTTTCAACGTTAGCATGTATCTAAAATCAATTGTTGCCAACGAGACTTAATTTCCATTTTGTGTTTACGTTACAGTAATAGAAGTGACAGATGCAAACGACAAAAACATCTTGGCACTGACTACAGCAATCGAGAACGGAAAACTGAGCTGGGCGGGGACTCCTGTTAAACAGAAGGAACCTTCTCTCTCTTCCTTGCAGATAACAGATAGACCTTTAACGGAAAACGGCAAGCTAGGTGAGTAGCGTATTGTCTTCGCTTTTTTATGTTAAATGCATAAGCGCAATTTATATGCACATATATAGGACTACATGTTAGAGGTGGATATTTGGAACGAACTTTCTTCTACTACCACTTATCTATGTCAGAAATATTATTGGATGACAGGAAAATTTCAGTCAAAGGGTTTGTTCGAAAATATATTCTTTGGAATGTCCTTAATCATCCCCAAAAAGTATATTGGAGAATAGCATAGGTAACTTAAAGCTTAAAAGTCGAACGAATGTGAAATGTTGCATTCAATGCTGATATAATGTGCACATCCATATTTTAAGAACTGAAGGCAAATAATCTGACGGATTTGTCTCCAATTCAGTAATTTGGACGGCAGAATACTTTTTATATTTTATATTTCCACAAATGAACCTCAGAATTTTGATTAAAATATCGTAAGCTTAATATATCTACTACTATGACAAGGTCTAAATGTATACAGAATATATTTTATTCGTTCTTTATTTTAGCTTAACTTTATACATGGGGAAACTGCTATAAAACAGATAAGCTCACTCAGAAATATTTACGTACGTTTAAAAGCATAATACACATATAAAATAACTGGGGAATTAAATTTTTTCCAAATATCCCGTTAAAATTCTACTTCGGTGTGCTAAATTTTACACATATAGTAATTATTATAATGTACTTACTTTCTAGCCAAAGATGGTAATATTACCTGCTGCAATGCCCTGCACAAAATAGTTTATCCCTGTTTATTCGAATTATTGTTCTAAAAATGATTCACTAAATAATTATGATAATAACATTATTGTGAATGCGAGGGATTGATATGCAGCTGATGGAATTCAGAACTTGATTTGTCTAATTAATAGACTATGAATCATACTCTATGTGTCAAAATGCTAAATTTGACACTTTCTTATGTTAGTGTAATATGTCAATTTAACGTAAACATAACTAATAACTAAGTTCAATAATATAATTGGCACTGTGTGTATGTTCTTAGCAGTACAAGTGAATGGGACAGGCACCACTGCACCCGTAGTATCTGGTGACACTTCCAGTGAAGGAAGTTCCGTTGACTTGGGTAGCACGTATCACCGGATGAACCAACTCAAGAATTTGGAATATCCTACTTCGACATGGTTCCAGTTTTGTACATTAATGAGGAGAATGCTCTTACAACACAGTCGTAATAAGGTCAGTCACATCCAACGAAATTTTAGTGTCTTCAGAGCAAGAATAATTGCCATAAGTAATCATTCTACCCACAAAAATGTTACGAGTGCATTAGGATTGTACATACATGATTGTCCAAAGGGCATACTTCAGTTAGGGAATTTACTCTCACGGGTGAATTAAACAATGTATGAACACCTACCACAATTAGTTTCTTTTGGCTGCGCGATTTTCATATGTTTCTGCACCGTCTCAGGCCAAATCCTCATGGGGGCTGGTTTGGGTTTAATTTTAAAAATATTTGCCAGGCTCGGACTTGAAAACAAAGAGGAAGAAAACTTAAGTTATCATATTTAACATAGCATATTATTTTTCATGTATCTTAAACAATGGTACTGCAATAAAAATCATTGAAGCCATTTTTTAAAAAATCACCAACGAAAAATTTTCCCCGTAAAGGGAAAATAGAGACTTCTTGAGATGTGTCCAGATA
>CM060951.1:168321825-168356211 GCA_030765055.1 Mantis religiosa
TAGGACCTGCGACACTGCGTAACATTTATTGTCTCCGATTGCGATTTATGTGTCACTCCGAGCAGCGCAAAACTACACCGACCTAAAAATAGCGCAAAGCCGTTCCTCAAGGTTACAGCTATCAGTAATGCAAAGCTTGCCAACTGATCCAGTCAAATATCCTAGAGACAATTTTTCAAATTTTGAGTCCCGTCACTTTTCTAACGCTCTGTATAAAATATTATGGAAATTACATTAGGAGGCGTATTATAAATACTATAATAACAGCAGCAATAACATAGAATAATAATATATTAGGTTGATGTAACTATGGAACCTGATATAGTATACGAAATACCTTGCCTCGTAAATGGTAACAGTGCTGCCAGTTAAATTCGTATGGCGTTGTAGACTAGCAATTACTGTTTCAGTTAAATAAAGTCATAAGTAGGGCTAGGGTTTTAATGCCCCAAAAGATACTTAAAAGTGAATTTTAAAAATGCAATAATGCCCTAAAAATCTCAAAAAATGCCCTATGAAATGTAAAAAAAAATGCCCTTTAAATTGAAAATATTTATGTATTTTTGGAAGATAAACTCAAAAGAAAATAGTATAAAATATCAAAGAACAAGTTTATTTTAAACATTTATACAGGTACACAACTATTTAAGGTTTTCTTTTTTATTCTATCAGCACATATGTTAGCGGTCATTTCATGAGTACTGAATTACAATGCACAATAAATATCATCTGTAGATTTTCAAAGCAAAATGACTGCCGATTATCTGCTAACAATGCTTTGTACATTGAGAAGGTCCTTTCCACTTGCACTGAGACGAGAGGAGCATTCTTAAAGTAAATTAAGTCACTTGCTTCTAAGTCTCCTGGTAAATCTACCAGAGAAAATTTCTCACCCGACAGAACATCAGCAATTGAAGACAATGCAGCAAACCCTTTAGTTTTGTTCAAAACGAGCACTAATTTTTTCGTTACACCCTTCCCCACTTTCCCGATCACATTTTATAAGTCACTTGCCACTTTTTTTACGAAGTCTCTTTGTTCCACTAACTTAAATCCTGAATTCTCTAAGCACGTAATAGCACCAGGTAGGAATCCAAAATTTGACTTTATATACAAAAGTTTCCCTGCAAGTTCACTGTCTGAAAGAAGTTCCTGCACGGGTTAGATGGAGGTCGCATCACTGCTATCAAACATGTCAATGATTCTTTTCAGTCCTTCGATGTTCTCGCAGTAGTATTTGCATGCTTCTATCCAGGTTCCCCATCTGGTCATAACTGGTGAAGGAGGCAGAGGAACTTCAAGAGCCTCGTAAATGTTACCAACTCGTGAAGGTGCCTTTAAGAAACCTTCTTGATGCATCCTATTAGACGATCAACTTCAGGAAACTTACTCCGCAATTCCTCCGCAACTTGGTGTAAGGCATGTGCTAGGTATGTTATATGAACCATTTTCGAGTAAAGAGCTTGAAGAGAATTAGCAGCTTTTACCATATATGATGCAGCATCGGTAAACAACAGGAGTACGTTGTCATGTTGAATGCCATTGGCGTATATTAAACCCAAAGACCTGTCAAACACTTTACTAATTCTTGAAAATTTAACTTTTTCCAATTGTTCACAATTTATTAGGAATTGTTCTCCTGGACCATCCTCTGCCATTGTGCCCACCACAACATTTGCCACATAACTGCCTAGCGAGTCTGTACATTCATCTATGCTTACCCAATTTTTTTTCCCCGAAACTTTTTGTATGATTTCCTGTATTGTTTTCTGGTAGCATTTACTCACGTAATTCTTCCTTAATGTTGAAGAGTCTGGTATAGGCTTTCCAGAATGCTTTTATAGAAAAGCGCGTAGCTTTGGATTACTAAGTTTGTTCAAAGGAAAAGCAGCACAAATGAATCCTTCACAGAGTTCTTCAAAGAAAAGTGAACCTGAAGATGATCTAGCTTCAAGTAACATTTGACGTGTTGTTCTTTTAGCTTCAAGCAGCCGTAGTCCTCGAATGTGTTTTTCTCTCTTCACATGTTGGTCTATGGTAAACTTCTTTTCAGCTGCCACTCGTACTTCACATAACTTTCAGAAAAGTATATTCCCATCTGTGGAGAAAAATTTTTCACCCTAAAGTCTAACAAAATTATTTAATTTATTTGCAATGTTTTGCTTTAGTTTAGGCATGATGATTTGTCAACTTCACACCACAGTTCTTTACACTGTTTAAAAGACACCTCTCTGCACTGATATTTAGAAAAGATTTGCAGACACAATGAGCTTTGACCCTTGTGCTTAGGAATGCAGCCACCTGATACTTCTGCTTAGGAATGCAGCTACATGATACTTGTGCTTAGGAATGCAGCCACCTGATACTTCTGCTTAGGAATGCAGCTACATGATACTTGTGCTTAGGAATGCAGCTACATGATACTTGTGCTTAGGAATGCATCTACATGATACTTGTGCTTAGGAATGCAGCCACCTGATACTTCTGCTTAGGAATGCAGCTACATGATACTTGTTCTTAGGAATGCAGCTACATGATACTTGTGCTTAGGAATGCAGCTACCTGCTACTTGTGAAGTAAGTGACACAGATTGTATTGCGCAAGTTCATTAGCGGTCCTTAGAAGGGGAGGAATGTAGTCTTTGTTCCGTTTCCTGGAACCCAAGGCAATTTTACCTCTAGTACTATTTGGGGCAAAGTAAAACAGTTTGCTAAATAATTAAGTGTAAAGCTCCGCTCTTGAAAACATGAAAAAGTAAATTGTATCTAAGGTATATTTTAACATGCTTAATTATAACAAAAATACCCAATAGTATTAAAAATGCCCAAAAATGCATTAAAACCTAAAAATGCTCTATCCCACAAATATTCACAAAATATGCAAAAAATGCCCTAAAATATGATTAAATTAACGCATTTTACTATGAAACACATTTATATGTAACCCAATTGGGTTACAAAAAAGTATGCAAAGTCATTGAAATCCTAGCCTAATCATAAGTATAATTTTATTTGTCATTAAATGTTATTTTCTAACTGAATTATTTTATAAATGCATTGATCCTCAAGTACCCCTTTTTAAAATGTTTGGAAGCATTTTTTATTATGCAATACAAGGTTGTACCTGCCATTTCCGTCCAGAAGAGCATCCGAAATCTGAAATTACTGCAACCCCACACACTTTATCTCTATTTGTAAAAGTAGTACAGATACGTACCTAGTTGGAGGTACATCATTTTAGAGGTCAGCAAATACTCGTACAACGGAGAGAAACATTTTAGTTACGATTATTATTGATTATAATGAGCAAGCTACCAACAAGGAAAACTGTTTAAACATAGCGTGCACATTTTAACTGCTTTCACCAAGTGCTTTGAGATATTGTTTCATTGCTCAGCCGGTTATATCTGACGCTTTCACTGTTTGCTTTCGCTAAATTAATTACCCTCTAACAAAGTTATAGCTGTTGCATGACCTTCTTACATTTGATAACGCATCTTTAACCCGAAATTATATCCGCAAATTTTTCCTGCATAGCAGCATTTCTATCACATTTGATTTGTTCTTCCTTCAATTCAGTATTTCTAATGTACTTCGGATACTGAATCTTCGCTTCGGTTTCTTTCTTCTTCAGTTGAGAGCAGATAAACATTAACATTCAATAAAATCGTGCATATATTACAACTACTGATATTTTCCTCCAACCTCTCCTTCTTGCCTCTGTTCTCTTTGACAACCTCATATTACTATGATACTCATTCCACAAGTTCATCGTTCACTAGATTGAAAACGCTGCACTACTCAATTAATATTTTAAAATACACCATCCATTTTCCTGGTTCAACATTTAGATTAGTATAATACTTGTTATAGGCTGATGTTAGCATTTTTTCATTACTTATTAACACAATTTTTATTCAAAATTCTAATCAGGTAAAACTCATTCGTTTTACTCCACTCATGTTTCTTAGTTTCTAGCAATGCGTTATATAGTGCTATCCATACCTGAACCAATAATAGCACACACGTGCAACTTTAGGAGAATGTGACACACAACTAGAGATTACATTATGCTATTGTCACGGCAATAGGTATAAAAGTTTCGGCGCAAATAAGAGGACAGTCGGCGGATATAGTTTCATGGTAATAATGAGCCTTTCTGAGCAGTTAATGATAGCGGTGCTATTGTAAGCGGGCGCCGGCGGGCAGCGATAACTGAGGTAAAAGCCTCACCGGCAAAGATTAAGTTACGCTTATAGAAACTGATAGAATGATTTGGAAATTTCTGGACTGATAGAGATTGTTCGGCTTCTGGCTGACTTTAGAACCATCTAGAGTTACGAATTAGGTACTTAAGGACGTGAGGGCTGGAGTAGTAGTGTAGGAGTAGTTGTGTAACAAGAGTGTTGTTGTTATGAAAGCTAATGTAATCATCTGTCACAGTTTGTTATTGTCATCGACCTTGGAAGACTGTGTATATGTGATGTAATGTTGTTACGTGAGAATTGAACAGTGTATCTCTACGAAAATAAAGGAGATTTTTAATTTCTGCAACTCGGCCTTTTAATTCTACGAACCTACAAAGTCACACTATTTACATCTTAAAGAAAATGTTAGAAGTGTCCTCCACCAGCATATGCATGTTTGCAATCGTCTCACAATATTCTCTGAAGTTTTACGGAGATGATATCGAATTGAGAGAAGGTTATTTCCAGCAAGATGGAGCAACATGCCATACATCTAATGACAGCATGGAACTTGTAACCAGCTTCTTTGATAATCGGATAATCTGAAAGGGTCTGTGGCCTCTCAGATCCCCTAACCTAACCTCAGTGGATTTCTTCTTGTGGGGGTATCTAAAAATAGAGTGTACAAGAATAGGCCACAGACAATTGATGTTCTCAAGGAATCATTAGAACCGAAATAAGTAACATTGGCGACGATACTCTCCGTAAAACTTCAGAGAATATGGTGAGACGAGTGCACACATGTACAGATACTGGTGAGGGAGACTTCCAACATATTATATGAGATGTAAATAGTGTAATGTAATCTCCCAATTGTGTATTATATTCTTCCAAAGTTGCACGTGTGTCCTATTATTGCTTCACAAGTTAAGGTCTATTGAAATGGTTCAGGTTTAAATGGATCGTACTAAAGAAATGAAGAAATAAAGTTCACCCAAACAGTTGATATGAAGTGTAAATATACGATTTATATACCTGTAAAGCTTACATGAACATTTTTCCTTATTTCTACTTTACTCAGAAACATTTAAAAGATTTTGATTAAAATATCGTCACATATAAACTGTATTCCACAGTTTCGTGAGAAATCTATTTTATTCCATATGAATTTGCATAGCTGCCTGCTAAATTGAATCATACTGCACTATCTTGCTGAAATTTTTACCACTTAGTTCTGATGCATAGTGGACACAGAATGTAAAATTTGGTTTTGTATCTTCAATAGTTTTTGAGTAATTAATTTGTGAAATTCAAAATTTGGGCAAATATCAAACCGCTTCACACAATGAAAATTTTCAAAATTTTAATTTTTCTATTTATAAAAAATCAGATGGTTATGAAGAAGAGATATATGATATGAACTTCTTATACTGCCTTTAGCACCAAAGAAACAAAAAATAAGGTATTGGGCAAACAAAAAAGCTAAAAAATGATTAAACATTTGGTTTTATATTTCAGTTACCCTAAAATATAATGAATATTGAAAATTGATATGATAAAAACCTTTGTTTTCTAAGAATATGTGTTAAAAATTTTAGAGGAACTGAATCAAAACTGTATCTTGTGCAACATTTTGAATGACAAAAAATGTTGAAAAAGCTATAACTGAGTAAATCAAATTTTAAAATCCAAAACATGTGCCTTCTCAGTTACATAACTTGAAGCAGACTAAAACCTTCCAGATATGTAAATTGGACCCTCCTGCCTCTCCTTTCTCTCTTCTGCAGCAGTTTTCTTCAATTTTAGTTTCGTTCTGGATGTTTTAGAAGTTACCTTCGCAGAAATTGCTGAATGAAGTAAGCGCAATTGATCCTTCCCTTGGCTAATTTTTAGAGATGCTGGTGAAATCTCAGTGTCCATTAAGTATGACTGCAGCTTGAGTGAGGCAGAACAACAAAAATTTAAATCACTGATGACTGATGTCGCAGCAACCTCAAAATTTGCTGCAGGGATCTTCTTTTGACTGGCAGTTAATCTGGATGGTCCTGGTTCATTTGCACATTCAGTGGCAGGTTCATACACAGTTTCAGTTGTAGTATATGTGCAATGGAATTCGCTATTATCCATATTAGGTTTCCAGCGTTTATTTAATAATCCTGATCCCTGTGTAGAACGTGTAGAGGGTCTTTTGCCCTTGATACGTGTAGAGTGTAGCCTATTCATTATCCTAGCTATGTACAAAGTCAACAAAAGTTCTGGTGTTTCAAAAAATGTTTCACCTATAACCTATATAACAATGATATGCACGTGTAGATGTATAAAACATATTTATAAATGTTAAAAGACAAACTAAAACTAATTAATTATATATAAACAGTATGTACTTTAACGAGAAACACAAGGAAATCACGACCAAGTTATAAACTCACACAAAAGCAAAATATAAACATTACTATTTGCTTTCAATGTTTGCAACCAGTCTTTTGTTTCAATGGTTTCACATATTGTCAGAAATAACCATCATACCAACACGCAAAATTCCAACAGAAACTTTGCCCGCTAATTTCAAATGTATTAATTTAGTATATTCAATCGAACTCAAATGACAGAATTCTGTGAATCCAAGGGCCGGCATGCACATGGACATTTAAATTGCTATGCGAGGGTATTTATCGTAAATGGCTGAAACTCATAAATTTAGTTGAATTATGATACTATAAGGTTCAAAGTATTACGAGGTTTCCTCATTCAGAGTTAATGTTGCATAATTTGTACACGTAAGAAGTAGAAAAGGCTTAGTACTGGAGATTTCGTTGGGGCACAAAAAAAAAACTAAATTATTCTTCATACCACATACTTAAAGAAAATTTGCTGATGTATATTGAAGTCAGATACCAACCACATATTCGATGCAACGTTTCAAGCATCCAGTAGCTTTAAGCTCCGCGGTATTGCGTATATATGTATTAGACATGAAGAGTTTCTGCTCTAAGTTGAAATTATATATTTACACGAGGTGCGTTAAAGTTATAACACCTCCTATTTTTTCTCACAAAGTAATCTCAAGAAAAATGTGAAACTAGTGTCACTTCTCAACGTAATCTCTAGCCGCACACAGTAGACCACGGAGAGCGTCTTTCATTGTTGGAAACAACCAAAAGTCACTAGGAGCCAGATCAGGTGAGTAGGGAGCATGAGCAATCACTTCAAAGTTGTCTCGAAGAAACACCTGCGTCGCGTTCGCCTGATTCACTGGTGCGTTGTCTTGATGAAAGAGTACACGTCCAAACCTTCCCGCCCGTTTTTAACTCAATGCTGAGAGGAGTTTATTCTTCAAAACATTTTGTTAGGATACAACTCTCATCGTAGTGCCCTTTGAAATGTAATGAGTAAGGATTACACCATCATTTTGTCTGCACTGACACTCACCCGAAATGTTTTTGGTGGCGGTGAGTCTGTGTGCTTCCATTGAGCTGACTGCGCCTCGTTTCAGGATTCGAAAAAGGGCATCCACTTCTCATACATTGTCACAGTCGATTGAAAGAAGGTTCCATTCATGCCGTCATCACGCGTCAATATCGCCTGACAATTTGCCACGCGCGCACCCTTTGATCACCCATCAGCATTCGTGGCACCTACCTGGAAGGCAATTTTCGCATTTTCAGATTTTCATACCAGATTGTGTGCACATATCCACCGGAAATGCCAATTTTGGAGGCGATGTCTGCAACGCTCAATTGGCAATCCTCCAAAACAACGTTCTCCACTCGTTGGGTCATGTCGTCAGACCGGCTGGTGCGAGGCCGTGACTGTTTTTGGTTTGTTGTCACACGATGTTCTCCTTCATTGAATTGTTGCACCCGGGAACGTACATTAGACACATCCATGGTACCGTCACCACATGCCTCACTCAACTGACGATGAATTTCAATAGGTGTCACACCACAAAAATGAAGAAAACGAATGATTACACGCTGTTCTTGCAATATAAACGTCGCCATTTTAAGTTCCAAAAATAGTCCGAACTCTTGTCGCTGCCACTGGAGTTCTATGTCACTGTACAGTGCTGCCATCTCTATCACGCACTTACAAAGTCAAAGCATAGTCTATTTATATTAAACTACAACACTTTAAATTACGTCCAAAGATAACCCAAACCAGTTTTCTTGGTCAAAATAAGTGGTTATTGGGTACAAAAGAACCTAATCAAGAACTTTCCTTGATCCACGTAAGTGGGCTTAAGAGTACAAATTACTATAATACGACTGAAGATGTAAGACACTATTTAAATTTCTTCAAATCTCTCATCTTCTTAGCATTAATGATTAAAACTTCGCAAGGGAAGGATAACTTCGAAGGCAACTCTGGAATTGAGCCTGATTGAATATGTCTGAGAGTATGCTCTTGCATCCCAATTTTGAGCATTCGCACACCATCAAATTCTTTGGTGTAGGAAAACTCCACGAATTCTAATGTTAAAACATTTTTTGTGATTCTCCGATAAGTACATTGTTGTAATGTGTTTTCCACCGGAGCTTGTAGTCACGAATTACTTCTTTAGTTACCATGTGAACCTGAAAGCACTATTGCAACTTGAAGAGATAATTAAGTCTGCATATTTCGTTGGTAAGTATACTCCCTTAATTTTTCTCAATACCCTCTTTACAACAAACAAATATCGATCATGTCCTTGACATGAGGGGTTACGTACAGTGCGACGATTAGATCACAATTTACTACAGATTTGAGGGGTTTTCATACAAATTTATGCATGCATATAAAATTTACGTATAATAAGAACTCAATTTGTATGAAAATTGGAATTTGGTGTTCTGCACCAAACGATTAATTTAGAATCATGTAATTTAATTTGACGTACAAAAACTGACTACAACCAAAAATTTTAGAAGTATTTAGAACAGGCAACTTACGTCACGTAACCTTGGGGTCGCATCTGTTTCCAAGACCTCGGTTTTATATTGATTTGAGTGATATTATTCAATTGTTTCCCTGCGTTTGAATGCAAAGAGATGAAACTTTGGGGTCACTATAGCTACCAGTTCTCTGAAACATTTGAATATTGATTTGCTGTTCTGTATTTTGTGTCAGCAGTGAAATAAGTATGAGACTATCTCTGCAGACCTTTAACTCCATCAAGATTAAATAGGTTTTAAAACCTATGCAGTAAAACCTCGATAATCTGTATTTTTAGACTGGATTTTGCTTAATCCGGACAAGCTTCCTTAAAAAAATCTGGGAAATACTAACTTATATTATAGTACTGCTCTAAGACAAACTTAAGTAAATTGTTAATTTTATTTTTGTACATTGGGAATTTCTTAGAAATACGAGAAATATACTAGACACAATGGTATATTAGGCTACCCTCACCCTTGCAGTACTTACGTCACGGCTTGCAACTCTTGTCAGAAGGGCTAGTTTAATATTTGCCTTTTTCAGTCATTAAGCTTGTAAAGGGAGTTTTTGTTTGAAATGAGTTTTGTTTTCCGATCTGAGCATTAGTGGGCCATGTAAGGACAATATAAAAATTATGAACGGTTGCTAGGAGAAAAGAAAATCAATAAACTTGCTTGAAGTGAAAAGATGAAAAGTTTTGGATAAGGGAAAAAATCAATAATTTTCGTAAGGAGATAGGTGTTCTGTAATCTTGTTTGTGATGAGTAGACGTGCAGAAGTAAGAAGTTTTATGTAATTAATGGAATATTTTTTATTAAAGAAGTAATAATTTATCGATATGCTGGAGGTGAGCTGCAATGATGACTAGGAAAGAAAGTTCAAGTAAAATGTAATCCTAAATTGTTTGTTACAAAATTGGACTTCTCCGAAATTGTATTTATTTAACTCTAAACCACACCTTAAAACGAGAGATCTCATGACTCAATTGGTGACCAGAAGAAACTGATAGCCACAAAACTCACACGAGAAGAGAAAGAACTGTGCTTCCAACATGGAAATCTTGCTTCATATCGCGCCCGAACGTGTGGCTGATAAAGATGGAGGGAAAGTAACTACGAATAAAAAATATCCTGCTTCAAGCTGAAGAAAGAAATCGAGTGCACAATGTCGTTTAGTAAACCTACAATGTCATCGGAGAAATGCAAGAATAAATTGCTT
The DNA here is from genome assembly GCA_030765055.1 of Mantis religiosa. Classification (NCBI taxonomy): domain Eukaryota; kingdom Metazoa; phylum Arthropoda; class Insecta; order Mantodea; family Mantidae; genus Mantis; species Mantis religiosa. Next base: position 168,332,147 of record CM060951.1, read on the forward strand.
ACAATACACGAGAAAAAATTATCAAAAGGCTTGGAAATGGTGCCAACCTTGCGTATGTACGTGCAGAATATATGTACGTCTGATTTCAGAACCATGGTTTTAAATTTTGCAAGTGCAGTAAACAGCTTGGCTATTGTATTTATTTAACTCTAAACCACACCTTAAAACGAGAGATCTCATGACTCAATTGGTGACCAGAAGAAACTGATAGCCACAAAACTCACACGAGAAGAGAAAGAACTGTGCTTCCAACATAGAAATCTTGCTTCATATCGCGCCCGAACGTGTGGCTGATAAAGATGGAGGGAACTTAACTACGAATAAAAATATCCTGCTTCAAGCTGAAGAAAGAAATCGAGTGCACAGTGTCGTTTAGTAAACCTACAATGTCATCGGAGAAATGCAAAAATAAATTGCTTACAATACACGAGAAAAAATTATCAAAAGGCTTGGAAGTGGTGCCAACCTTGCGTATGTACGTGCAGAATATATGTACGTCTGATTTCAGAACCATGGTTTTAAATTTTGCAAGTGCAGTAAACAGCTTGGCTATTGTATTTATTTAACTCTAAACCACACCTTAAAACGAGAGATCTCATGACTCAATTGGTGACCAGAAGAAACTGATACCCACAAAACTCACACGAGAAGAGAAAGAACTGTGCTTCCAACATAGAAATCTTGCTTCATATCGCGCCCGAACGTGTGGCTGATAAAGATGGAGGGAAATTAACTACGAATAAAAATATCCTGCTTCAAGCTGAAGAAAGAAATCGAGCGCACAGTGTCGTTTAGTAAACCTACAATGTCATCGGAGAAATGCAAGAATAAATTGCTTACAATACACGAGAAAAAATTATCAAAAGGCTTGGAAATGGTGCCAACCTTGCGTATGTACGTGCAGAATATATGTACGTCTGATTTCAGAACCATGGTTTTAAATTTTGCAAGTGCAGTAAACAGCTTGGCTATTTCTTATCGACTGGGAAAGCCTACAGGTTGAGCAGAGCACAGTTGCGATTGCCGCAATCCAACGGTGGATGTAGACTGGTGGACATCGCCAAGAAATGCATGGCCTTATTAGGAAAAACTGCTGTCAGATCACTGGGTGGTAATGGTTCATCGATAGATGGGAATTTCTGGCAGGATCAGATACAGCACGCTCAGAGGATATATCCGGGATTTAAACCAATTGTTAACCATCTCAGACATCTACTGGACACCAGTGCTGACCTCGCAGTTTTTGAATCAACGAGAAAACAATATCGGCTGCTCAATACATCGCAGCGTACACCCAGGATTAAAGAGAAAGAGAATAGAGAATGGAAACTTATATGGAAGAACCTCTTTAATAAAGTTGTTCCTACTGATTGGCAAGAGACAGCATATGAAGTATTAAACGAAACCATACCAACAGCGAAAAATTATGGCGACATGGCCGTGCAACATGTAACATATGCCAAATTTGTTCACAAATAGACACCTTGGAACATAGGATTGCCTCTTGCAAACAAGTGCATCATATCTGGATGGTGCTCAGAAACTTTATTGGAAAATGGTGCCCGCCGGAGTTTCCACCATGTCTTCGAAGGCTACAGCGACTGGAATTCAGTTTTAAAAACACGGCGCTCTACAGGTGTGCGATCTGGTTGGTAATGGGAACATTACACTGGATAATTCCGAAAAATTCTGGAAATGTGGCATTACAGAGGGAATGGTTTGAATTCCTGCAAAGGGAACGCTGGAAGCTAATCACGGCGGGGCTCAGTGATTCTATGGAGCCTTATATCACCCGATTTGAGCTCCATTACACTGCTTCAGAAGTCAACTTCCATCCCAACATCTAGATTGGCTGCTTTCACAGACAATCTTTAGCAATACCATTTTTCTCGCCACAAGTTCTTAGAACAGTGTTCCTTCAGATAGTAAGGCAATCTTTTGCCATGACTATCCTCTTCAAACGGACAGAGGAGGATAACTTAAGAGTCTCAACAGCTACCATTGTGAATAGAATTGCATGTGTGAAGTGTTGATTAAATTGTACAGCAGTTAACATTGTGATATATCATTATGGTTAGATACAGGAATTATGTGGCGTGAATTGGACTGAGTTGCTAGTCAGTGAGCTAGGAGCAGTGTTAATGTAAATTAGTGTAAGATACCGAATTAAATGAAGATTATAAACTGTTATTATTGATCTTCCTTTTGAAATGGCTGTGGTGATCTTCATGAACTCTGGCAGCAAATACAAACTAATTAAACTTTATTGAAGGCCATTTAGACTGAAATGATAGATTATCTGAGTTAGGTTTAACTATAAATGTTTTTGTAAAAATTTTTAGTCAGTACCAAGTGGTTAGCTAATCTGAATAATAAATATCAAATAAACATAACACTGCTTTATAAAGGGTAGTATGGATAACTACCAGGTAGGGGTACAGCTCTTGTGTTGGTAACATCCATTATTATTTCTGATGCAGTTGAAACTGTAGATAATTTGGAACTAGTGTTTAAGACAGTGTCGCTTTTGTAATATTTGTACAGCGTTAAAAATAAATAAATAAAAAGAAACGTAAAAAAACAGCACTTAGAACGTTACATTGACTAATGCGTGGAAGAAACTTTGGTATGCTGACAGTGTTGAATTAGATACCAACGTATTTCAGTTAAATGACTTTCACCAAACACTAGTTGGGGTTGCGAGAAGGCTGTTATACAGTAGACTGGCTTGACGGAGAAGAAGATCCAGTCTATCACATCATGACAGACAAAGAAATTGAGGAAAGTGTAAGCAATGCAAGGGACACTAATCCTTGTTTAACATAAGCTTGCCCCGTATCTCTTAACGGTCACGTGACCTTATCACCTCTCATTGGCTGCTGTTGTGGTGCAAACTGTTGTGCGGTAAAAATTAGTTCGTTATTTAACATGGTGATATATCTTTATATGTTGGAAGAGAATTGTAAATTTATATTTTCGTAACTGTTTCCATTAAATATATTACATAACAGAGTTGATTTATCTGAAATGCATGTTAATTCTTAAACGAAGTAAAGAGGAGGTTCCGTTGCTCAGATGCCCGTCTTTCACATGGCACGATAGCACGTGATTTAGTAGTAGTGATGGCATATATTTTATATGAATTTTATCACTGATCTTGTTTTGAACTGGATTAGTCATATATCGCCATTCGAAGGTGTGTTGTGCCGAGTGTGAGAGCTAAATTATTTTATTGATTGTTCATTGCGCGTGTACTTATTTTATGTGTAATGGCAGAGCCTACCGCCAGTTTTTCGCTGAAGTATCGCAAGGGAAAACCTTTACTAAGCGGCGAAAAAGGAGTTTTGTTGCATGTGTTTAATGCACTCACAGAGAAGAATCCGTCTTTGTCAGTGAGATAAGTCGAATATGTGTGCTGTGAACTTACAGGCGTGTTAGATGCGTAGGAGCATCGCGACATAAAATTGACACAAAAGGAAAACTTACCACTCCAGGGGCGATATTGCTGTGTGGCAAAGACGTTATTTAAGGACAATCAGACTGTACCAGGATGCAAATCGCAAAATAACCTTGACGAGACTTGGGTGAATGAAGGACATACGACAAGTATGGCATGAGACGACTTTTAAGGCTGAAAGAAAAGCATTTTTGCAAGGTATGTGTGCTGGTTTCAAAAAAATCCCACTGGAAAAGGCCGAAGGCCTTTCATTATAAACTTGTTTCAGTTTCAATGCTCATTAATTCAGTTTCAACGTGCTCAGTTTCATTATAGACTTCATTATTTTTGCATGCCTTCATATTCTTATGTGTATGATTTCATTTATCTTCCCAGCAATTATTATGACGTTTGCTGCAGTTTTAAATGTGACGGAAAGGCACCGCCTGTATCCTATGGTGCGAAAGCATTAGCCATTGAGGGTGAGGGGGAAGGTAGTTGCACGCGGAGTGATACATCTCAGCAGGGCAAGGTTATATGAAACAGATTAGTAGTGAATCTGAGGCTCAGGATATGGATTTAGAAAAGTAGAAAATGAAATTAAGTGAGATTAAGAAACACCTGAGTTGTACAATAGACTTTGTAGAGAAAACTGAAAATAAAGAGATTTCCGCATGTTACCATCATATGAGAAGACTTCGTGATCTAATTGTAAAAGAGATGTGTGATAAACCACAAAAAGATAATTTCTTCAAAGCAAGCAAATAAAGATTGTGTAATTAAAATCTCGTGGCCCTTCTGTAACTTACGTTCTAATAAAATTATGTAGTATTTACTACAATTTTGCTATGTGGTTGACATTTCACTTAATCCTTAATTTTGATAATCCGGACAGCATTAACTCCCAATTAGTCCGGATTAACGAGGTTACACTGCATAATATCTACCATAGGCACTGGCAGTATAAAAACTAATCGCGAATGCAACATAATTTTTTCTGTTTTGTCCTTTGTTCAGATGGGATCATACAACTGATCCCTTCATATAACTTTGTCGTTGACAAAGGATAGCTTCACCGTACTTTAAGGAACAAAGGACATTCGGGAAGGATGGTTTATTAAGTGGTTTGCAGAATTCATAGGCGGATGTAGCCACGTACATGAGTGAAGAACTCGACAAGTGTTCAAAGCATCAACGCTACACCTAATGGGACATACTTGGGTTTAGCAGTAAGTGGGACACAAAGGATCTCAGCGATCGTTTCGGGACTAGGAGACTAAAGTGTGTGCTCTTGGCTTATACAAAAAGAATCATTGAGCAAGAAAAAGGATATTTTGGGCTACGACGCAAGAAATCCTCTTAAATTTTTTACAAGCTTAGACTTTAATAATTTCTGAAATCAAATAATGCCATTGGAATGCCTCTTTGTACCCTAAACAATCTTCAAATTAATAGACGACTTGAGTTGGTAGTACAGTAAAACCTGTCTAAAACGGATCCGTTATATGCCGGAAACCCGGAAAAACGGAAAATAAATTTCGGAACAGAGCTATTTCCCATGTAAAGTTATACTCTAAGCCGGAAAGCTACCTAACGCAGAAATGGAAATATTTTTCGGGAACCGTTAAAACGGATTACTTTATATGTAATGGGTTACAAACCGAGCGGGATGGCTTAGGTGGTTTCGTCTGTGGCCCGCATTCGGGAGGCACGGGTTCGATTCCCGTAACCACCCTACCTGACCCATGGGATTTTCGGGTATTTTCCCGTGTCGTTAGGCGAATGCTGGGCAGGTTAACTATATCCCCGAATTTCCTGTCCCTCCATTTCATCTCCATTATCATTTCATATCATCTCTCATCTGGTGGGCTAATTCAGGGTAGAAGTGTCGGCGGGTGTCTCGGTGGTGCATGGCAGGATGGTATTCTCTGAGGAAAACTACTTCATTCCCCGGTAGGTCGGTTGCCGTCCTCCACTCCTCTGCTGGGACCATTTCGGGACCGCCAGCCAGGAGCCTTTGAGGCTCGGATCGCCTGCCTGGGACTTTTAGGGCTTGGCCGCCCCGCTGTGGGGAAGCGGGGCAAGTCGGGGGAAGTCTCTATCAAAGTAAACTGTAGGTACTCTGTCCTCTGTACTTTCATGACTCCCTGGGTCGACCGCCCTCTGTTTCCTTCACCTCATCCTTCCTCCCGGGGGTGCCCCCACTTGGGGGCATAGGAACAATGGATCCAACACGGTGGCCTCCGTACCTAATCCCCTCCGTAATGAAATCCCCAATCCCAATGGGTTACAACGTACGTATTTGAAAAGGTGGATAAATTTTGAGGGCGACTGTGCTTCCATAAATCATAAAGTCCATAAACTGTACTCCCTCGGGGAAAAGGGAAAACAAACATTTAGCTCTCTCAACACCGAGGGGGTTGACTCAGGCGGTTTCGTCTGTGCCCCACATTCGGGAGGCCCGGGTTCGATTCCCGTGGCCGAGCTACCTGCACCTTGTTTTTTGTTTGTTTTTTCTCGGGTCGCCAGGCGAATGCTGGGTAGGTTAATAGCTCTCGTCTGTAGCGTAGATGGTAGTGCGTCCACCTCACGTTCAAGAGATCCCGAGTTCGAAACTCGGTCAGGGTGAGTTACTTGGATAAGGGTTTTCCCGGGGTTTTCCCTTATTCTGAAAGACGAATGTCGGGTAACTCTTAAGTTCCTTGGACCTTGGGCTCATTTGAGCATCATTTCACCCATTTCATTCATCGTACGATATTACTTAATGTTGGAGGAGGTAAATTACAAAAAAAAAAAAAAAAAAAAAAAAAAAAAAAAAAAGAAAGAAAGAAAAAGGTAGGTTAATTGCATCCACCGAATTTCCTGTCCCTCCATTTCATCTCCATTATCATTTCACATGATATCTCATCTGGTGGTCTCTTTCAGGGAGGAAGTGTCGGCGGGTGTCTCGGCGGTGCATGACAGGATGATATGCTCTGAGCAAAACTACTTCCTCCTCCGGTAGGTCGGTTGCCGTCCTCGGCGCTTCTGGTGGGACCATTTCGGGACCGCCAGCCAGGGACCTTTGGGGCTCGGCTGCTGGGCTCATTGCCATCCCGCAGTAGGAGAGGTGTTCATTGTCTGGCCTGTCGAGGTAAGTGACTATCTAAGTAAACGGCAGGGACCCTACCGTCTGCACTGTGGCTTCTTGAGTCAGCCGCCGTCTATCTCCTCTCGCCTCATCCTTCCTCCCGGGGATACCCCACTTGTGGGCATAGGCACAATGAGCCCAGCATGGTGGCCTACGTACCGAATTCCCTTCGTATCCTAGCTCTCTCAACTCTGTTCCAACACATGGTAAATGATGATGATGATGGTGATGATGATGATATATATAAGGGCGCTCAACTACGGCAGTCATCAGTGCCCTTTAAAAAACTAGTCTAAAAACTATACAAGTGTAACAAAACCTATTAAAAATACACGTACATAAAAAACATCAATCAAAACCTACTAAAATTTCGTTCACTAAATCCTAAACTCTAAACTAGACAAGAATCTAGAAACCTTCTCCACGGGTCTCCACGCACGGCCTACACGTGGGTGGGCCTGTTGACCGTCTCCCTCAACCACGAAGAGGAGCCCACACGAGGGAGACTGTTGGCTCGGGACCCCGGGTGCGCCAAACCCGTACCTATCGAAGTAGGCCCCTGGGGGGACACATGGTAAAGCTATAACTGTTTTGCAGTTTCGTTGTTACAAATGATAAAGTACGAGTGGAAGATAACTTTGAACTTTGTTGAGTTTTAAAAGAAAAATAGTCTGTGTGTACACAAATTCTGTAAAATGAGTTCTGAAAGTAACACATTATCACTGGAGGAAACAATTAAAGTTACTGAAGAACACGAAAAAGGACAAACGCCCAGCTAAAAAATTAACTGCGTCCTTTAAAGTGGGGGAAAAGTGAGATTTATGAGATTTTGAAAAAAGAAATTTAAAGACGAGTGATTAGGAGAACAGCAGGGTATGTTCACATAATCTAGAGAATAGGAAGAGCTAAATCGTGCTGTATTCGAGTGGTTTGTTAGTGCAAGCATTAAAGGAATTCCCATTTGTAGACCAGAAGCTTCAGAGACAGCAAAAAAATTAGACATATACAATTTCAGAGCTACCAATGAATACCTCGAGAGTTTCAAACATCGCCGCTATGACATTGTTTTGAAGGCAAAAACCAAAAACAGAGAAATTAGATGATAAACTAAAACTATTGTATGTAAGTTCAAAATATAGCACATAATACATATCAGCCTACTATTATATACACTTCATTATATATTTTATTCCTTCGCTGTAAGGCTGTGCGACTATTTCGTAATTTCTTTGTATTGAAATACAATGCTCTGTAAGAAGAAACCTGTGTAAAGGGCCAATAAATACCAGAACGATCGCGTTCCGTTTTACAGAGATTTTACTGTTTTACCATTTGTATGATCCCATATTAAAAAGGGAGGTAACAAGAAAGACGTTCACACGTGCACGGCTTGAAAGTACTCTTTAAAGACCTACAGGTTACCCTACTGCGTAATAATGTAAATAAAGAAATCCAGAATTAACTTCATTACACATTTCATTGAAGCTACAAAGAGATATCAGAAACCGAGGCGGTATTCAAATGTTGGAAAGCAGACGTAGAAGTTCCATCCTTAGTGCCTTCAATAATAACATTTTCATCTGGTTTAAGTGAAATATTACAGGAACGAAATACAATTTCTCGAGTACAAGATTAGAGATTGGGGTAGATTACTTAATGTACGGATCTTGCTCAGTTGGTTAGGCGCTGGCCTGTTGATCCCAAGGTGCCGAGTTCAAATTTGGCCCAGACCTATTGTATTTCAATGCGTTTAATGCGATAGCTCAATGGCAGTAGCTTTACTGGCATTTAAAAGCAATTGGCACAGGTTAACAAATAAACAAATAACTAGGGACGCCTGGAACCTCGGCTAAAATTAGATCTTTTGTGCGCTTACACTCAGGAGAAACGAATAAGATGTAATGGGCTGCATGTATGGAGAATGTAAACAACAGAAATGTGCAGACTAACATTCACTGGCTTGACCCCCGGCTGGAACATGCTCGTGGCGACCTGCCCAAACCACTGGAGAGTGGCTCAGAGGCTTTCCTTCCTGCTGTCTCGGCAATGCAACCTTAGATGGATATCCTCTGACAGAGCCGAGAAAAACTTCCAAATCGCACGCCTCTACGTCATCTGCCCCGTGGCCGCCGTAGCTGAGCGGTTAGACTGCTCGAGTCTCACCTGGGTTCAAACTCAGTGAGATTTGTGATGGACAACATGATACTGTGGCGGATTTTCTTCGGGATCTTCAGCTTTCCCTGCCATCTCATTCCACCAGTGCTCCTTCTTCATTTCATGTATCACCAATGTCACCGCCTGCAGTGCCGTAAGCAGTAAAAGCGGGCGTTAAATATTACACATCCATTTATTCTGCCTACCGCCATCCGAACCTTGGACAGATCTTGTGATATGAAAGATAGAGTCCAAATGGAAGAGAGGAGAGCGGTGTTAAGACACAACGCATTCGACTTGCGGACCAGGAGAAACTCCATTGTCAAAACGGGCGGCCACCAGGCATCGAATCGTGACCTCCCGCATGCTCGTTTAACGAAATTTTAATCATTGTCTTCGCATGGCAACAGGAAAGGATATCACAAAGTTATGAGTAATGCAATTCCTTTGTACACAGAATTATGTTGAAATATTCCCTGGAAGGGGAGTGTAAAAAAAAAAAGAAAAAAAAAAGAAAAACATTCCTAAAGAAATGTGTATATATGTATATATACATAGTAAGTGAAGTTATAAATGACTATGTACAAAAAATAGCACTACCTCTTTAAATAGAAAACAAAGAAGTTCTGTTAATAGCTTATATTTACTAAGAATTTGAAAAGCTCTATGGTTTACAAAAGAGATCACTTTTACAGCAGAAGGACGGCAAGCAAGAAGCATCATAGATTATTTTATATATGATAAATATATAAGAGGATATTTTGCAGATGTAAAATTCATAAGGGGTGCAGAACTCTCAACAGATCATCGATTACTAGTAGCAGACACAAAAGTTATTTTACATAGCAAATCGAAAGCAAAGAGGTATGAGAGAATTGCAGTAGAGAAATTGAAGGAAACCCCAGTAAGAGAAGAATACAAAAACAAAACTCAAGTAGCATTACGAAATTTAAATACTCAACTAGATATTGATCCATTATGGGAGTCAATTAAAAATACTATTTTGGAAAATGCAAAGGAAGTATGTGGAATTAAGAAAATTGGTCCAAATACAAAACATACGGATTGGTGGAATGAAGAAGTTAAAAATATAACACAAGAAATCTTTGAAGAAATATCTTTGAAGGAATATCTTAGAACTAAAGACCCCAAAGACTGGGAAGAATATTTAAGTTCCAGAAATCAAGCTAAACGATGTATAAAGGAAGCAAAGAACAAATCATGGGAAGAATTTAGAAAATCAATGCAAGAGAATTATAAAGAAAATAACAGAAGATTTTGGCAAATTCTTAAGGCTCTACGTGGAAGAAGGGGAAAACAGGTAACGAATGTCAAAAATAAACATGGAAAGTTAGTGACCGAACGCAAAGACATCCTGAATACATGGAGAGAATATTATGAAGAAAAGTTTATGAATACCCCTCAAGATTCATACATAAACGAAGATGCAGAGAATACAGGTATAAGAAGGAGAATAATAATTAATAATTATGGGAAAGAAAGAGAGGAAGAAGAAAAGGAAATTGATAGAATTGAAGTTCAAATGGCAATACAAGAAATCATGCTAGGTAAAGCAGCTGGTAGGTATGGAATAGCACCAGAACTGATTAAATATGGAGGTAAAGAATAAAAATACTGAAAAGTTTATTTCAGAAGATATGGAAAGAAAAAAAATACCAAGAGATTGGGAATTTAATGTAACTGCTCCAATATATAAGAAAGGCAACCAAAGTGATTGCTCAAACTATAGACCTATTTGTCTCTCCCCGGTTGTATATAAAGTGTACACTTGAATCCTGGAAGAGAAATTGAGGAAAATAGTGGAACAAGATTTAGAAGAAGAACAGGCTGCTTTCCGAATGGGTAGACAAACCTAAGACCAAATTTTCTCATTGAGACTGATAATAGAGAAAGATATAGATAGAGGAAAGGGTATTTATTTAGGATTATTAGATTTGAAAGCAGCATTTGATTCAATACCTAGGGAAGAAATTTGGAGAGCTCTAAAGAACAAAAATGTACCTGTGAATTTTATTGAAGCAATACAATCAGTTTATCAAGAACCAAAAGGCATAATAAGATTAGATGGACAAGAATCAGAACCATTTATGATGAACAGAGGAGTTAAACAAGGAGATAGTCTCAGCCCACTCTTATTTATTATTATAATATATGAAATATGGAAAATTTGCAAAAGAAGAACAGCAAGAACTATGATAGGATATAAAAATTTAAGACCAGTTTGGGCAAAATCGTTGATGTATGCTGATGACATCATATTAATAGCAAATAGTAATAATAATTTACAATTAGCGCTAAATGAATGGAAAGAAGAATTAACTAGAAAAGGTTTAGAATTAAACATACCCAAAAGTAAAACCATGTATATAGGAAGGAAAGAAGAAGAAGAAGTTAAAACTAAATGTAATGATGAAATCTTAGAACAGGTAGACAGTTATGAATACCTGGGTACAATTATAAATAAGGATGGAAAAATAGAACAGGAAATTTTAAACAGAATTAGAAAGGCCAATTCGGTCTACTATCAGATTAATAATACTATTATGGGAAAAAAGGAAATAACAAAATATACAACATTTATAGTATTTAAAACAATAATACTACCAATTCTATTATATGGAGCAGAGAGCTGGACTCTCCTACAGAAACAATAACGCAAAATAACAGCTATGGAAATGAGATATTTAAGACGAGCTCTCGGGAAGACAAGAAGCGATATGATTAGAAATGTGACAATAAGGGAAGAGATGGGTACACACTCCGTTAAAGAAATGTTGGAAAAAAAGACAACTTAAATGGTATGGACATGTACTCCTCATGTCAGAAGAAAGAAAACCCAAACAATATTTAGAAGCAAGATCAGAAGGTAAAAGAATTAGGGGAAGGCCACGCATGCTGTATCAGGAATACATTGAGAAGTTGGGGAAGGATGGAGGGAAAACCATGACAGAAATGAAGAGAATGATAATGGACCAAGAAAAGTGGAGGAAATGGGTAGAGGAGGCTTGTATTCCACGCTTAACAGCACAAAGGAGTTAGAGAAAGAAGAAGCAGACGTTTAGAAAAGAATATTCAAAGAAAAGCCTGAAATTTGTCTTACTGTTAAGCATTGTTATAACGTCACATGCCTTATCCATGAGAATTTCAGCTTGTCGTATTCGAACTCAGTGCTTAAAAAATCTAAGAATATGTGTTATGTTCCTTAAAAGCATTAACATGGAACAAAAATAGCATGGAAGTTGATTAGATTCATATCTGTAGTCAGTAAATGGAAGGACTTTTGTTCAATTATAGGTAACATCTCAGCCCCACATTCGACAAGTCCTGAATTTGATGGAAATTAATCGTTCTTCCATACTGACCGTATGTAGGCTAAGGTTTAGTTAGATAGAATTAGATTATCCTATATTAGGATAGATTACTCCTGGGACTTAAATACTTATAGCATAGTAAGTTGCCACAAAAGGTGCGTATACAGAACCCCTAATGGTTCACCGGGGAACACTCGAGTAGTTGAGCTATGTTGGCCATGGTAGCTTAATGGTTAAGTGCAAACCGTCGGAGAAAGGGAGATCTTTGATTGAAGTCCTGGCCATGGCACTGAATTTTTCAGTCTGACTCAATCTATCCAGGAAATGAATTTCATTTAATATCAGCCCGGCCACTCTCCCTGGGTGTCCAGCTGCGTACGAATGCTGGAATGGTTCCTCTTCTCAAACGAATTTTGTACCCATAGATTTCTGGTCCCCATTTACTTTGTCTTAGCATTTTGGGTCAGAAAAGGGGATTGTTACGTATTGATTGATACTGAAGGTTTTACTGTGTACAGATTTCTCTCTGACACTTATTGGGATTCAAGCCCTGGTAATCCTAGTTTAATGTATTTTCGGAATCGTTAACGTTCCCGAACTTATTGGTTTGATTCGTGGTCCAGATTTGCTTGTTTCTTTTGAAGCAGAAACCATAGGTAAGAAAGGGATGATAAAACCACATAAATTATTAATAAGCAATTGGGAATAAATGATATATGAAATAAAGTCAAAAAGAAATATTTTAATAGGAATGACGTGTAAATGAAAAAAATATAGGGAAAAAGTTGCCTTAAGCTAGAACGGGCAGATGAGGCCGGATACGTAAACAATAGGATAATAGAAGCCCAAAACTCCTTCGTCAGCAGGGAGCCTCAGACAATAGCGAGGTTTAAGGAAAATATGTAGAGGCAGGATGCAGTACCATTATGACACCAAGGGGTCACACAACTTTAGCGGATGGACCCGTGACTTCTGCACAGTTGAAGGTGAATGCAAATGGCCAATAAGGTAAAATGGTAGAAATAAACTCCCCCAATAAAATGTAGCGTAAACCACGTGATAGGCGTGAAATAGAGAACAAATAGAAAGGGGTGGAGATAGACAAACAAATCTAGGAAGAAGCGGAGAGTAGGGCGAAGTGAGAAGCGTCACTTGGTTGGTTACAACGAAAGGGTAGTTTAATATCTCATGGCGAGGTAATAGTGGAGTTAGATTTCAAACGTGGTGGTATTAAATATTCTCAAACAGACAAGGCGACGCAACGAGAGTGAAAGCAAGTGAGAAATGCAGAGCAATCCGACAAGTAAGATCTGTGGAAATAAACAATCCACAGGAAATTGAAGCAGGACTTTTCATTGGTTGGTGACAACTGCTGGATCCTGAGAGAGTACTCTTGCTCACCGACACGTAATCCTTAACCATCCTGCCATACCACACCAAAAGGCATCCCCAAGAGAAATCCCACACCACTTTTGTCTTCCTAATCTCCCAAGTTACACAGGAATTACAATGGCTAATGATTTGTGCGACCCCTCCTTTTGACTTTCTTAATACTTGTAATTAACTATGGCCTGTATGTACACAGTGGTGTATATGATAAACGCCTTTTAGAATTGTTATTATTATTATTATTATTATTATTATTATTATTATTATTATTATTATTATTATTATTATTATTATTATTATTATTATTATTATTATTATTATTATTATTATTATTATTATTATTATTATTATTATTATTATTATTATTATTATTATTATTATTATTATTATTATTATTATTATTATTATTATTATTATTATTATTATTATTATTATTATTATTATTATTATTATTATTATTATTATTATTATTATTATTATTATTATTATTATTATTATTATTATTATTATTATTATTATTATTATTATTATTATTATTATTATTATTATTATTATTATCATTATTATTATTATTATCATTATTATTATTATTATTATTATTATTATTATTATTATTATTATTATTATTATTATTATTATTATTATTATTAATTTATTTAAGATATTTGTCCATACGTGTGGTTATTTGTGTAACAAAGTTGTCGCAACTGTTGTGCTTTAACTCCATTTACATAGATTAATTCTAGCGATGGCTATTTCACATAAAATTAGGCTTTTAGTGCGTTTAATATTTCATTCTTTGAAAGGAATGCTTAAAAGCCCATTACGGTTTTAACGCTACAGGGCTCATGTACGTTCACAGTCAGCTGTTGGTTTCATTTTAGCACAACCTGTTTTAACATTTAATTTTACGATATAAAGTGCTCATAGTCTTAGAATGGAACATAACTACAAAGATTATATATTTCTTAATATTTGCTAAGGTAAAGTATATTTAGTTTATAAATTTTAATGAACTAATTCCTGTAGCATTTTACTCTACAACGCACAAAGCTATAAAGGTATGCCATTTTCTTTAGTGGACGTGTCTACAATAAAGTAATAATAACTGTTGGACAAGTAAGCCATAAGTCAGGACTAACTACTATAATCTACAGAAGTAGGGCTGAGCATTTTCTGCTGGAGCAGCAATTAACTCCGCGGGCAGGATTGTAGAATTTGAAGCTGTAATGGACATATACGCTACAGGATACATTACTGAAGCTGAAGTAAAGAGTATCACGTTATCCTGCGGGCCCCTGGGTCGGGTAATGAAACTGGTGCGAACACAGTGTTTCACATGGATGCCTTAAATTAACAAGCCGACAAACTTGAATGCATTTTCCCAGCACCGTAGGACCGGCTAGAGCGGAAGGTAAGAATGGTGTCATTCCGCTTGAAACAAGGGCGCAAATGACTCCCCGGGGAAAAGAGGGGCCATTTTAGGACCAGAAAATCACTTCTGGTCTCCTAAGAAGCGCTAACGAAAGATTAAATCATATTTTATATATAAAATGTCTATGCCAAGAAAGCAAGTTGATTATTTCCGTTTTGTTCTCCACTTTCCACATTAAACATTTTAACCTGTTACCGGTGACGAGGTTTCCTCCGTTTCGTTTTCAGTACACATACACCGATTTATTTAAATAATCTACCTATTTATTTTGCTTTCCAATAATTGTTTCTTCAACTACAGGAGTTTATTTGCTTGCTTGTTTTGCTTTTTGCGTCTTATAAGCAATTTATAGACTCTTTGCTACAGAAATATTATTTTGGCAGCTTATTTCTTATGTCTCATTTCCTTTGCTATCCATGTGAGTACAGCTAACTTGATAAAATTTGAACAGGATTTTTCTTTTGTTTTATGTTTCTTATGTCTGAATTTAATTTCTTTCTGAATACCTGAGTCATCGTATAATACAACAGTAACTAAGTACTTGAAATACAATTTACATGTTTTATATCGTCTTTAATTGTTATTTTTGTTAAGTAATTATTTTCCAAAGAATGTAATGATTTTCATGTCATTTTTGTTAGTAAATTTATATACACATTCATTTTTTAAATGTCATTATTTTTTGTTTGTAATTGTCGTCCTTTAACTTTTTAAGCCATATCGGAAGATGAAATGAATGGATGAAATGATCCTCAAATGTATCCAGGGTCCATGGAGCTTAGGGTTATTAGACATTCGTGTTTTTTTTAGGATAAGGGAAAACCCCTGAAAAACCCCTATCCAGGTAACTCACCCTGATCGAGATTCGAACTTGGGACCTCTTGAACGTGAGGCAGACATGCTACCATCTACGCTACCAAAATGGGCTTAAATCTCTTATGAATATTTCAGTTGCTGGGTCTTGTTCAATTTCATACTGCTGTAGTCTAGATTTGACTCTCAAGCAAATTTCACCGTTAGGTGGTTTATTTCTGTCAGTTTTTTTGCAAGTTTCTCCAATGAAGTGAATTATATACCCTTTAATGCATGAGTTTCTTGCAAAACTTATATTCAAGAACATCCCCGAGAAAGGTAGGTATGGAAGTGAAATGTGGAGCTGTTCATAACCACTCAGCTAATATCCATGTCTTATTTCATTACATTTTACAGAAGAAAGGCCGCAATTCACACTTAGTGAGCAGGAGGTCCATCTTGCTAAAATCAGAACTCTTCATTGATGTGTTAAACACCCATGAAAAACTGTACACTCACTGTATACTGCCATTTACTAAAATTCTTTATTGATTTCTGTTTTTCGTAATTGATTATATCCTAAATCTAACGGTACATTCGTGACTTCATAAATTATTTGATATGGCCAACATGAAAATAACAACATTTATTTGTCTTTACCTTGTTGCCACCTTGGCTGAAATGACACTCTGGTGTTCTGCTCTGCCAGGTAGCTCTTAACCTCCATGCCTCCTTGTTACTTGATTAGTCCCATTCTTCCCCCTCATCTTCCTTTCTTATATTCTTTACATTTCTGGTTCATTTTTCTTTTACTTTCTGCAAGAACTCACCAATACATCTTACCTTCTTTTACTCCTTGCCCGTTAATATTTTTATAGCTACCATCCTCTTCTCTACTCTCTCCCATTTTCCCTCCCAAACCTTTTTCTCCAAATTGCAACATCCCCGCATTCTGTCAGACAGTGTTCTATGCTTTCTTTCCCCCTACATAGTTCACAAATTCCCTTTTCCCTACCTCTTATCTCTCTTAGAAATATCATGCCTGTTCTCATCCAAGCTAACCCTTCTCTCTCTTGCCTATTGCAGTAATCTACATATGCTTCTCGTCCCCAAATTCTTTATATTTGCTTGTAAAATTGTAATGATTTCATATTTTCTAGACTTTCCCATATTACCCATCTTTCTATATCTTCTATTCTGCATTTTACCAATTTACCCACTTCACTTGTATTCATTTCCTCTAATTTCCATATATCTCCCATTCCTATTTTTTCCATAATTCCTCCTATCTCTGCCCACCAACTATTTGAGTTCTCTAATCTTTTTTGCTGTCCATGAGATAGTCTGTTGTTAATATTTTTAATAAAATGTGTTTGTCTTCAGTAACAATGTGCTCTATAGTTGTGAAACATTTGTTAACGCACCAAGTGCTAGAGCGTTGTTTAATTTACTAATTTATTTCATGTTAATATATTTAAAATGATGAAAGTTGTATTATGAATTAATATGAGTTATAGATGGCCATGACTGAATAGAGTAGGTCACAAACAGTTGACGATAAATGTTAATGTTTCAATCTAAACAAATGGTAAATATAATAACTTCAATAGAAAAACAAAATTATAATAGAAAATTGTTTTTGGGACTTTATATTTGAAAAATCAGAAAAGTATGTAATTAAGAATTAATGTATTGGCCACAGAGAAAAGGGACATGAACTAGAAGTGCTTTATGACCATGGCGATAAGGTAAAAATCAATAATTAAAAAGGATCTGGACTTCATCGTGAGTAAAAGTGTGTGGAGCTGCTAGATTTTTGCATGAGTTTGGTTGCAAACCAGAGATTGTGATCTGTTTTCAAATCATTCCTCAACATAGGAAAAGTATTATTGTAAATTGTGTGAATATATCGATTAAAAATAAAAATCTTATTTAAATTGACTTTCGAGTTTAAATCAAAGAAATCTTTTGATTTTCTTCATCTTAAGTATCCATACTTAAATATCCAATACCACAACCGAGATTAGATACCATGCTTACCAGAGCAACAATAGTATTTTGAATAATTCATCAACTTTAAAAAGAATTTCGCCGGAAAATTAAAATATACCTTTAACTCATCATTACGCGGAGGAGAGAAGTCATGCAACTTGAAAGCTAATACATCACATCGCGGAAAGAGATTCGCGAGGAACAACCGCTACAGTGTTACAGTTGCTTTTATATATTTTTGATGTTTCGATATTATTTTTGTGTCTAATTGATCACGGTATTGTTTGTTTTAGTTTCTCCCAAAGCATGTTCAAAAAGAGATGGTTCTGCATTTATGTTGCTTATTATTTATTGCTGCCGTCCCATTTTTCTTCGCCCAGTACTTTCCTGTCAAGGTAATAACTTCAGTATTTTTCTTCCTTTTTATTTAATTTCTCTAACTCTTATTCGTAACAAAGATATTTCTAATAAATGGTCTATCTCTGCTCAGGTATGAATTTCTTCTCAATCTCTCTGTCTCTGTGTCATTTATTCAGCCTTTGAATACCATTTACTGTCTTCCATCATTGTATTGGAAATTGTTGATATATTCCTTCCAACCGTGTTACTTTGCTTTACACAGGAAACGTTTTCTATGTCTCTCTTTTGTTTTTATATTTCCAACTTCTTCCATCGAGCTACTTAAATATTTTATGAGCTTTATTTCTTTTCTGTATCGTTACTTCTATCTCTTTTGAATGTATGTCAAGGGATGTAAGTTCTTAATATATGTTTTGTTTTTGTCCACCTCTTCATAGGTAACGTTTTTATATTTTTATGTTTCCGCTCTCCTTCTTATTCTTCTGCTAATTATTTTTTAAAATCTAGTCAGTACACTTATCTCATGCTGTCCTAGAGATACTTTCGTGAACTTCAGTTCGTTGTTTAGTTTATTTTCCTTTCCATTTGGGAGTGCACATAAATTCGATAGATAAATGGGGTTAGTTTGTTCTTAAGTTGTATCTTTTTAACTCTTACTTATCCTGCTTATTCTTATTACATAATTTATTACAGTTTTTTTTTGTCCTCGAGCACCCCCCTAAATTACATCTCTCTTTTTAATGATTTTTAAATTATTGAATGCTTCAAACTCTCTTTAGAAGTTGCATGTTACTTCTCAAAGAGTTCTATGAATTAGCCATAGACTCTTAAGATACTTTTCTGCGTTACTTTCTGCTGAATAATTGGCAAAATCTTTATGATCTACTCCACAAATTATTTATTTATTTCCTCTTCTTTCGTTTTTCCTGTTGCGACTCTCACATATAACCTTTGTTCGCTTAATTAGCCTGTAATGCAATATATTTGAGCTTTCGGTGGTTGTTTCAAATTTTCTTTCATTCCTATAAGATTAATGTCTATAAAACGATGTAGGATATGAACAGCTGGATATTACTTTTCGTTTCGAAATTTGACATAATTTCATAAAAACGCTTGTGATGATTATCCCAAAATTCATAAGTAATCATTATACCTACTTCAATATTTAAATATTTAGAGAGTAAATTAAGAATGATGAGAATCATAACTTTTCTTTTCGGCATTCCCTTAATGAATACAACATCCATGGAATATTTTTGGCTAAGTATATTTCTTTAAAATTTATTTCCATTGCTTGACCGATTTTTATACATTTATATGTATATCACTTATATTTATATCACTTCAAAAGTTTTCGTGAAGTGCTCAAGATAATCATAAAGACGCCAGAGATCAAGAGGTCACTGTTCTCCTTAGGTCAAATACATGTATACTGGAGAGTGCAGGCATACTAGAAATCTAAAGAACAACAAGTTTTCTTTTCTGAAGTTATGAAAATGTAAATACACTTAAGTAATCACAAAGCATGAGCTCTAATCAAAATAATAGAGAAGCATGTGATATTTTCTGCCTTATGCTGTGTACCTCTCCTCAACTGAAAATAACTTCAGTAACTTGCTGTAGTTTTCAACCTTGCAGACGTCGGCGAGGCCTGTTGCTGTCTCCACGAAGAGGGTGACAGAAGTTTGCAGTAAACATAATACGTTTGACGCTTGTTATTTTAACACACGAAACATAAACGCTTAAAAAAATTACTCCGTAAATCGAAAGAGGAGATATTGGAACCACGTCTTTTCTTTGTCCAAGCGTTTTTGGCGTCTCCTTCGCAAATTGTTCATTTATACTTTGCAGTTTCCTCGGAAATGACTGCAGTTTGAGGGAATATTATTTTATGTTCATCTGATGAATGCTTTCTAAGTTTGCTCGTCCATAGAACCTCACTCGAGAAAGACACTTTCTTCACACGATAAACTCATTCATTCGCCACAGTGATATCTTATACAGCACTAGGAATCTTCCACAAATTTTCAAAACGTTCAAGAAGTAGGTTGAAGGGCAAATTCCAGCAGATTCTGGTTATGTACCATAGAAGCTTAGCTATTTGCGCTGGGCCAGAGTGCTACAGCGTCTGTTTATCTCTGATTTGTTCCCAACTGCCCATCAGTCGAGCCATACTCTCAATAGAGCTTCTCCGTCACAACAGTAACTTGTGCAAAATAAATGAAACTAAATGTTCTCTGCACATTCTTAAGAATCAGTTCAGTAATTCAGAGTTGTAACACATAGAAAAGAAGCACTTTAAATTAAAAATTTTATCCATGAATGTGTTTTCTGTACATTTCAATGATTTATCGAAAACAGATATTACTAGTAAGTCTTCCGTTTTATTTAATTATTTCTATTCAAATTTACATTTATTTTAAAAGTATGGAGGGAGGAAAAACATTCAATAGAAATGTGTCTAACGATAGCTGTTTTCACCGAAAGTAATTAAGCAAGGGACACTCTCCGCATCATTCCGCTGAAACGTCAACCCGCGAATGTTTCCGCAACTTTCCTGATGTATCCTGGTCTTTTGGCGAGTGTTGAGACCTATAATTTGTTAGTTCTGGGCTTTCCGGCACTAAATTCCTCACTTTGATAGATTTTGTCCAGTTCTAATTAACACAGAATAAGGTCTCAAGAGCGTGATAATTTCCAGTATGTCAACAAGCTACAGTTTACAGATTATTTGGAAGCCATGAACTTTGATAGACAATTTGTGAAGTAGATCTGCCCAAGGTAGCCCAGAGTATGGCATATCTGAAGCCCTGGAATTCCCGCTCAGAATATCAATTTCTCATTAAAAGCTTTATTAATCTACAGGTAGGTACTACATGGCTGCAAGTGCTCTCAAATAACCTCATCCCTGATGGAGAACGCTTTCAGAATAAAGCAGATACAGTCTTTCCTTTGACGTGAGTTTATACTTGAGCACAGTTGATGCATGCATACTTTGCAGCAGGTAATTATAATCCACACAATGCCGCTGTATAGTTTCTAAACGTGAAGAATGCTATCCAATAAAAATTGTAATATTCCATGAAAATATAAAAAGAGCAATACAATTACAGTGAGACCACGCTTTATATTTACGTTGCATGACCCAAGCCAACACCAATCTGTTCGACCAGGTGGACTGCCAACATATTACGCATAAGACTATGCATTAGTGGTTTATGGTAAAGCTTTTACAGCATAAATTTAAAGCAGTTGCGCAAACATTTTGAGTTGGCTTCTATTTGTGACTTTCTCAGATGAACGATTAATGCTTAGGGTCGCCTGATAAGTCCCGGGTCTCACATACAGATGGCGGCACTGAGCATCATATAGCTTAACTCTAGACTAGCTTGTGTTCATAGTTACCGGTCAGTAGCTTGTTTAGTTTTTGAATGACATCATTTTAAACAAGACAATTGTAGAGGTTTCACGAAAATGGAGAATTTGGAAAAATGATCTGCAACGAAAAATTGCAAATGACGTGATAATAGATGATTAATTACTCTCACCAATGGTGATGATCTGGTAGAATCCTTGTAGATGCCTCGACGCTCTGGAGCAATGAGTCTTATCTCAGTATTGGAGTGTTGCAATTATTGGGAAATAACAATTATTCTCCTATACATATCGTGAAATTAACTCCGCAAAACCATAAATAAATTCTGTTACAATTTTAAATGCCGTAGAATCTGTTCCTTCACAAATTATTGTTGTTGCATCGATGAATTTTAAGTTTCTTCCCACGCCACTAGTGTAACAGAAATGCATTTACAACTAAAATTTTTCGGCAAACTTGCAGAGCGACAAAAAAAAAAAAGTTTTACTTTCAGAACAGTTGTATGCCAAGAGACGCTAAACTATCTGATTATTCTGGGTTCTCTGCACAAGATCTTTCTAGAACAAATAAATTACTTCTATTCTACTGATCCACGTCACCAGACTAGGTAACTGGATTATCCCATTATGTACAAATTACATTTCCAGAACAATCCAAAACAAATTCTTAAATATTTGAATATCATTAAATAACCGTTACAGAGCAGAGATTAAATACTTCCATTTCAAAGGCTTAACGCCTAAAGGAATCAAGGAGGAAATGAACAGTGCATTGAAAGATTCCCCATTATATATACTGACTAAAAGGTGGGTTACAGAGTTTAAAATGCACGAGCACTAGTGATGAGCCTCGCTCTGGACGTACTGTAGAAGTCACAACTTCAGAAATCATCGAAAATGTTCATCGTTTCGTACTGGAAGATCACAGATTAAAGTTGTTTGAGATAGCAGAAGCTTAAAAATATCAAAAGAACGAGCAGGAATATTTTAAGTAATTTTTGGGCTTTCACAAGGTCTGTGCAGGGTGTGTGCCGAGTTTGTTGACACCTGATCAAACGCTGCAAAGAAGTGTTTCTGTTAAGAATTTGGAACTCTATCGTAAAAATCCATCGCAGTGAATGCTTGAGACGGCTTATTACCATATACTTGGATGCATCACTACACTCCAGAAAGTAAATCACAGTCAAAACAGCGGATTGGGTCAGGTGAATCAACTCCAAAAAAGGAAAAGTAAATTTTATCAGCTAACAGGGTTATGGCGAGTGTTTTTCTGGGATGCACAGGAAATTATTTTTATAGATTACTTGGAAGAGGGTAAAAGTATCACTGGTGACGCTATGCAAGCTTACTGCAACGTTTGAGCGATAAGTTGAGAAGAAAAGGAGCTCATCTGGTAAAGAAAAAATCTTGATTCGTCAGAACAATGCTGCATCCCATCGTTCTGTCATTACAATGCGGAAAAAGGTGAGAACAAAAGTTCGAATTGCTTGAATATCCACCCTATTTTCCAGATCTAGCACCCAGTGACTACCACATATTCACCAACCATAAAAAATGTTCTTGGAAGACGAAAGTTTCACAGCAACGAGGAAGTCATTGACGCATTAAACAGCTATTTTGAGGACCATGATAAATTGCACTACAGAGATGGTTTAATTAAATTAGAACACCGATATGACAAATGTATTGGGCTTTCTCGAGATTATGTGAAATAAAGAAAAAAGTTTTAGATTTTTTTTTGTGAGGCCCGGGGCTTACCAGCCGCCATCATAGAGCACTTAAAGGGATACAAAATGGTTGGTAATATATTTAAATGAATTGGCATTAATGCTCTGTTGCATGTTATTGAATAAGAATAGATACTATTAAACTTAGCGTAAAAGGATTTCGAAATAAACCGTTTACTGCTGGGGCTTCTTGCATGAAATATGTAGGATTTAAAAGAGTGAAAATTGATAAGTGAATTATTTGTTCGTAATCCAAATAACCGATATATGTTCAAAATGTGATGATACCAGGTACAAGCCTGTTGGAACAAGTTGGGATATCTCAAAGATGGCGTTAAATGTTACCATGTAATCGCAAGGTTTTCAAATACAAAAACTGCTAGCAAGTTTGGAAGTTACAAAAATCACACTAATATCGTATTTTATTTCCATCTAAACTCTTAAGAGGTTCATTGTGAATACTTTCAATGAATTAAAAAGGTAAATGCTTTCATTGCGTTTATGTATACATTGAGTACGTTTTTGTCTGGAGTAATATTTTATCTAACACCATTTCCAGTTATGCCATAACGTAGGATGAATGGAATGGATAAAATGATGCCCGAATGAGCCCAGAGTTCATTAAATACACCTGACATTCATCTTTCACAGTAAGTAAGAGTCATTAACTCTTTCTGCAAATACAAACTACATAAACTTTATTAAAGGGCATTTCGACTGCAATGATAGATTATCTGAGTTAGGTTTAAATATAATTGTTTTTGTAAAAAAATTTTTAGTCAGTGCCAAGTTGTTAGTTAATCTGAATAATAAATATTAAATAACCATAACACTGCTTTATAAAATGAATTATGGATAACTACCATGTAGGTGGTACAGCTCTTGTGTTGTGTAACATTCATTATTATTTATGATGCAGTTGAAACTGCAGATATTTTGGAAC
>CM060951.1:168357211-168392211 GCA_030765055.1 Mantis religiosa
TAATAACTAGCATTGTAACAGATTTTATTAACATATGTTGTGTATATTTTCTGGTAAAGGCTAAATATTTATAATTGATATAGGTCTATTCTGAAATAAGTGAGTTATAACGAATTTAAAACTTTCAAGACATACAACAAGTCTGTTTAAGTAACATAGAACTTAGGGCAACGTCTAAGACACAAATAACTATGTAAACACATTTTTTTTTAAAAAGTATCGTATAATAAGTACTTTGTAATTTTCTACATCCCATGCCTTCCTGCAAGTTATAGCCTTTGGGATATAAAATATGCATGGAACCAGTATTGCAACGTTTAAACTGCTGAGAGCGAACACGCCCCATGTCGTGGACATAGAGCTCTTTTGAAATCAATTTATATAACAATTTATCAGCTCTATTTTGTCTGCACTCAACAATGGGTTGACTTCTAAGCAACACATAAATGCATTTAACTCAAAAAATAAAAGAAGTGGACTTAGATGCTTTTTGAGGTAAGCGATTCAAATGTTTTCGGAGTAAAGTACTCCGGTCTCTAAGGTAAACGTTGTAGAATTATACCGGATATGCTAATGCTAAAATTATGTGTTACATTCACATGGCAGTCGCTCTTTCCTTTTCTGGAAGATCGGTCTCTCTTCAAGCTGTAATTGTACTTTTGCACAGCAATTATGCATCAATAAAATAATTTGTGGTTTTAAAAAGAATTAATAAATTAATGCATTTGATATAGGATTAATATGAAAAAAAAATGCAAACAGAATCCCTGTAAGTATTCATGTTTTAGGATTTTATGGTATCAAGGCAAGATTATTAACATTTTCAATTTGTGAGTTAGAAGCTTGTTACCATTTGAGGATCTTTGAGCTACAGGTAATTAGTAACGACCCAATTCTTGGCCAATTCGTAGAATTCACGCGGCTCGGCAAGCGAAGGTGTATAGGTCGTAAAGCGGGGTTGTCATATTAGCAGCAGTAAACTAGACCGAGGTTCTTGGAATATGAAGTTGGACGAGTATTTCTAAGAAATTTATGGGCGAGGTTGAAAGTGAACGTAGAAGAACTGGAGGGTAGTAGAAAGTATGTTGCAACTTAGCATTAGAAGCTAGAAGTAAGGAACTTATAATAATTAAAGGAAAGGAAAGTATAAAGGGGAAGTTTAGGCTTAAATGCGAGGTTCAGAGCAGAGTTCACACTACTTCTTCTGGAACCACGATGTGAATTGGTTCGTGACTAGTTGCTCGGAACAAAGTTCACCTCAGTCTATCAAAAGAGCTGAACTGGTGTACTTACATTACCTGGTATAATAATAATAATCCCTTTGACTTCAAATTTACTGGGAACAGACATAATTTAGATATTAATTTATGGGAAGAAATTACCTTTAATACCTAAGTTTGCACAGTAGCTTTCATTTTGTCGCCAACTGTTTAGTTAAAAATATAAAAAATGATGAATTATAACTTTCATCTCCGAAATTAGTACTTTCACTAAAATCATCCAAGCATAACCTGCGAAAAGTATCTCTTAGATAGAGCTGATAGCTAGGCATCAGAATACTTCGAAATGATTTGAAGGTGTTATCTTGACTGGTGTCCAAAATCTTCAAGATAAGGAAGCAATAATGTTATTGCTTTCAGTTCAACCATCCTCCCGTGTGTATA
Source organism: Mantis religiosa (assembly GCA_030765055.1). Classification (NCBI taxonomy): domain Eukaryota; kingdom Metazoa; phylum Arthropoda; class Insecta; order Mantodea; family Mantidae; genus Mantis; species Mantis religiosa. Next base: position 168,358,876 of record CM060951.1, read on the forward strand.
TTTACCTCAGTAAAAGAACACCAAGTCTGATAAAGGGACATCTGAGCAAAATTAAGTGGTATTTCACGCTCAGTATAGATTCGGATGCTGAAAAACAGTAGTCAAAGAGTATCCATAAATAAAAACTCAATTTATTTTCAACCATCATTTATAGATGAATTAGCAGCGAACCGTGGAACGGCTTCACTACCGCTCGATAGATCGATAGTCCATTGTCTTCGCTAAGCAATAATGGTTACTGGAGTTTTAAATAGATGAAAGTTCAAAATTCAGAAGAAGAGATATCTAAGGGAAACACAGTACTCCAAATTAAATTAAACTCCATGGCCCAACAACCCGTGCCAGTCAAAACCTAGTGTCAAGTTGCTGTGTCCTCTATCTCTTCTCACAGCAGGAGTAAACATGAATATTTTATTTGTTGCGACACTGTCAATGGCCAAAATCATATCCGCACCCCCATATGCAGGAATTTCGTTCCTTAGGACTTCTTTTATCTTTCAGTTTGGACCTCCGAATTTGGACCCCCGTCTTTGGGATCAGTAGGATACGTAGGGATCGCAACCAACTCAACCGTCGGAACTGACACATAACGGGTGTCATAAGAGGGATGCAGGATTGATGAGGGGCGTGCTTAATGTCCCGAGTTTCTCCTGGCCAGTGAATATGGTCTTCGCAACCTGTAGCCACTACTTTTAGCTCGGGTTAACTCCTCAAGGACCTCTCCAGAGACTTCACGGGATTGAATACACCCAGCGCCTGGCTTCTTAGCGGAAGAAAATCACCACGGCAGTACCGAAAATTAACGAACAGCGGCGCTGTTATCCCGCTTAGAAGACCGCCATTTCACATTAAAAAATTTCAAACTCTTTACTGAAGATATTCCAGATTTTCACCAGATTTTTTTAAACTTTCCATTACACGCAACGCCAGCAAACGTCTCTGACAAATTGTACCTATCAGGCCACTATCAAAATAAAATGACGGAATTTTGTAGTTAGAGACAGTTTAGGTTGCGGAAAATGAGAAGAATGCCACAATGGGCACTGTACAGTCAAGACACACTTGTTTACATTTTTACTCCAACTACATCTGGTATATCGGACGCCGAGGTAGTGCAGTGGTTTCGTTCGCGGCTCCCGATTCCCGGATCTGCGTTTGGCAATTTTATGTCGGCTCTATCTACGCCTTCACCTCTGTTTAGCACAAATGAAGTGTCCCCTATACCCAACGTGGTTCGGAGTCCACGGTGTAAGCTATAGGTCCTCTTGCCTCAACGTCATCTTCATTATCACCCTACCATTGGAGGCAATGGATGTGCCTCCACTGAGAAATGGGTCCTGTCATCACGTGGTGGGGCGAGGTTACCCCGAAGGCCAAGGCTGCATGTGGGAAGTGTTAGTAACCAACCAACGTCTGGTATATCTCAAATAGTATACATAACAGCTGAAGCTATTTAAATGATAACCCTCTTAAAATATTATGAGTACAAAAAGTCGCGATTGGCACTGCAATCGCTAAGATCTAAAGCAATTATGCTCTTAAGCAAACGTCCAAATAGCTAGGTGGATATCTGACTATATGCTCTGTGCTAATCAATCAGTTCACATCTCGTTGGTCTAAATGTAGTTCTTTTGCATACATAAAATCGATCTATAATGAAGTAGTTTTAAATTCCTCAATTTATTAGCAGAATTATGGTTTAAATTCTTGTTCTTTTCAACCACATAGACAGAATGACCTAAACTTAAACTGTAAATATGTGTAGTATTGTAATGACACATAGACATGTTGAATATGATGATAATGACTTTCTGTTTCATTTGATGGGTTTACACTGCGAAGTGATGTTTCTAATACTGACTCTCCACGCAACAGCCCCACTTGAAATAATGCTTCATATTAAACCCGCATCAGCAACATCTGTTATCTATGCAGAACATGTTTTGAATGCCATCCTGATTAATCTGCATACCTCATACATAGGAAGTTCTCAACAGGTGAATATTAGCGATCCTCTCTTGTACGAATACCGAATGCAAATAAGTTTCATCCGTATCATTTGCATCTGCACTAAGCACTTCAGAGAGAAATGTCAAAGTTCGAGCGAAGTTCCTTGAATGGGCGCTGTGGCTAATACGAAATGATATAGCATCCAAAATCCTATTTTCTGACGAATCAATATTTCAGAACAATGGGACCGTAGACCACCATAACAAGTACTATTACAATGTTGATAATTCTCACTGTATAAAAGGGGCAGCTTCTTGGAGCAGCTCGCAGTGTGTGTTTGGTATGGAGTCTGGGTGACCAGCTCCTTGCACCATTTTTGAGAGGAATGTAACAGCAGCACTACGAAACTTCTTTATAATGAGTTCCCCCAATTACTGGGCAATATATCACTACAGGAGCAAAGAGGCAGTCAATGGAATGGCATCACACAACGTCACCGAAGAAAAAAAAAAAATCAAAACTCAGCGGTCGGCAGGGAATGTTATGGCGACAGTGTTTTGGGATGCAGAGAGTGTCCTTATGATGATTTTTTGGAGGAAGGATGCACAATAAATTCTGTCCAATACGTCAGAACTCTCAAAAAGCTGAAAGCACGTCTTCACCGAGTTCGCCCAACAAAAACTATGGCGGAAGTTCTTTTGCATGACAGTGCAAAACCACACACCAGCCGGTACACCATTGCAGAAATTAAGAAATTGGGATGGCAAGTCTTACCTTACCCCCCATACAGCCCTGACCTGGCACCATCAGACTTCCATCTGTTCGGGCTACTAAAGGAAGCTCATCGTAGGATTCATTTTGAAGATGAGGAGGCTGTGAAAACGTCCTTGCGTCAATGGCTTAGGAAGCAAGACTGTGTGTTTTACTACACTGGAATACATGGCCTGATTAAAAGGTGGACCAAAACTGTGGAAAAGGACGGAGATTATATTGAATAGTGACAAATATTTTTCAAACTATGTAAATTGGATTCAATTTTCTAGGCAATTAAAAGAAAAAAAAATAGGAGGCATTAGTTTATGACCCACCCTCGTATCCAGTACAACAAAATGGCATCACCTTTTATTATTTTATTTTAAAATTTTAAATAATATATATCTATGTATATGGATATATACATTACTATTTTCCTTATTTAACCATTTTTTACTGTTTCCGTTTATTTTACTGTTTTCCTTAGTTTCACACACATATACACGATATATATAAACACCCATGCCCAAGGCGGGACTTGAATCCGCGGCCCTCTAAGCGGCGAAACTCTAGAGACAAACGCTCTAACGACCGTAGCTACGAGGGCCGGCTTTATTATTTTTGATAAGAATGACAGTTATTGTAGATGCTCTCTCGTAAAACTTTTGACGATTACTGACTCAAAAATCTTAAGAGTTATACTATATACACATGACAAAAGATATCGAAACCAAGACATGTAGGTAAAGGATTTTGGAGAAATTGAAAAACTCCAATGTGTAGAAGATTATGAATGAGAAAGCGCGAGGATGGAAAATTGGTAAAAATAAAAAGTTAAGGAGAAATTGAATTTAATTTATTTTATGTGAAATAAGAGTTGACTTTTTAGCAGAACAATCTGCAGAGGGAAGAGAATAAATTACAGAAATTAATTCCGAATTTGCTAGGAACCCAGAGACCTCTGACCTGTGACAACTGAATTAATCACACATAAGAGCAATTATTTGCTAAAGGTATTATGGAGATATAAATATTTACAAGAAATATTTTCCTTGAGCCCAAATCAATTCATAAAACAAGAAGCAAGAGTTAAAAGTTTGTCAAGAGATTTGAGGCCATTAGCTAATGTCGTATTAAAGAAAAGCAAGTAGTCATGTATAGCTAAGATAATTAGATTCTAGATCACTTGACAAGAATATCATTACTCAAGAAATGCGATATTGAATACCTCAAGAGGTATCTGTAAAGTAGTTATGTTCAGAAGTTAGAATGTGCAAAAACTCTGGAAGTAGAATGATAAAGGAATTTTTAGAAGTTTACAATTCATCGAGTGAAAAATTGTTTTTATTTTTGAAAGTTGGCAAGATAGGGAATAACTTCCTTAGCTAGCTCTACGCGGGACACCATTTGATAAAATTTTGAGTCTTACTTTCGTATTTTGTTGCCTGTGTTGCTGTGAACGGTTACTATCGGCAGTCCGAGGCACCTAAAGACCGCGCTTGAGTTATACATATTTAGTGAGTTTTGCAAAGGAACTTTTCAGGAATTTGTGTCTCACGTAGGCCGCACCGTGGCTGAGTGGTTAGATCGCTCGGGTCTCACTTTCGAGTCGATCCCAGGCGACTGCAAAGTGAGATTTATGTTGGACAACACGGCGCTGGAGCGGGTTTTCTCTGGGATTTCCGGTTTCCCTGCCATCTCATTCCACGGGTGCTCCATCTTCATCTCATGTATCATCAGTGTCACCACCTGCGGTGCCAAAGGCTGTAAAAGCTAGCGTTGATCAATACACATTTACGTCTTACGGCAACTTAGGCTTTTGGTTGTTAATATTAAGGGAATAGTTAGAAGAAACTTCAACAGTTGCACTTTATCATGCTAAGATTCAAAGCATTTTAATTGTTCGTCTTCAAACAAAAGGCACCTGACTTCATGTAGCTCATTGTTAGCCTCTGTTGAATTTATCGTGCTTAACTGGCTTTGCCTACTCTCACACTCACCCAGACATATTCTGAGAAAAGCCTCTAATAGTGGACGTAAACGTATTCATCAAAAGCAGAGAGATATTTGAGATGGTATCAGAAAGGTGATGGTGGTATGCAGGAAATACCAGAGTAGCTGTCCTACTAAAGTGGGAGAAAGCTTCATCCATCATTCACTCCAAGATTTAAACGTATTTTTTCATATAAGAAGGCACATATTATATCACGTAGGCGGGCATGGTAAAATGATTTTATTTCATAGAATATCAAGTAAAGTTTTCACATTCTCCAAAGCGAAAATGAAATAAGATATTATAGATTTAATACGAGTAATTTTGAATGTGCAATCCAATCTATTTCCCCAAGAGTTTTGGTGCTGCAGTTCATTAAGCTCAGCTACTGAGAAAAGTTATTTCTTTGGCATTTTCAGGTTGCTTTGGGAGTTAATTAAAAGCGGTGCTTCTTTATAACAATTCACCAAGGAGCTCGAACTTCAGTAACAACTCCTATAACAAACAGGATTTACCGTTAATGGCTAAGGCAGCAAGCATGTTTCTGCAACACTGGCCTCATAGCTTGGATGAGGAATATCACGCTTAATTTAGAAAGCAGTACCCTATTAAATGACAGTGTAATATGACACCTCATGATATACACTAAACTAGGATATTATTGCATACCGATCATACAATGCAGAAGAAATCCATGACAGTGAATAAAAGTTTAACCAAGAACAAAACAACTTACTGTCTAAAATCCAATTAATTCTGCCGTTTTAAAAATAATGTGAACTTTTTATTCCGATTCTACTATATACTTCTAAGAAATCAAAGAGGAAATTCTTAAGCTGTAAAAGATTGTGGGATTTCAGATTTCTTTTTAACCTATACTGACAATCAACTTCGACTACTTTATTGTTGTGCTACTCTAATGGTTAAGTCATCCTCCATGGTCTAGGGTTAGTAAGATAACCTCTGTTTCCCAAGATCAATGGTTCAAACCTGTCGGAGGTTGAGGATTTACTGCGGAAGGGAACTAAAGGCGATGGTCCCATGGCGCAGATTTATATAAAGTAAAAGAACCTCAAACTTGATAAAGAGATCTTTGAGAAAAATTATGCTGCCTTTGTTGTCTAATACCTCGCAGATAACCACAATAGTTAACTTCAATTTCTAATGATTAACTTGTGCTTCACCTTTGATCATCAGGATCCTCTCACCTAACACACGCTGCATGCATTGTTTGTTCTTACATTGCACCAAAGAGCGCGTCACTTCAGCCAATAAAATCAAAGAAGTCACGGATGAGAGATGGTTTTCAACTCCACGTGGAGTCAAACCCAGTGCTGGAACATCTTCCCTTTTTCTCTCTCATTCTGTTAGCTTTCTCCTGATACGCTGTTTACTGTCACCTGGCTTGTTTGAGGCGGGCCTCGGCTGGCGCGTGCGAAAGAGACAGATAGTGCGGCGTGGAGCTTGCCGAAAGAGAGAATGAAAAAGACAGATAGATGTCTGGATGTTTCGTCTTTTCTGATGCCGTCTCAATTGTTACCGAGCGTTTCACTAATTTTAGAAACAGGGACTGGAGGTAAAAAACCGCCGCGACTGTCAAAGCGAGTCAGTTGCGATTTGAGAACTGTTAATAGTGTGTGCAGCTGTGGACCTTTGAAGTATACCACAAGTGCATTCTTTTGTTTGTTTACATGTGGTGAAGTAACCAGAGACTAGTTTGTGTATGGCACGTCATTTTAGAGCCTGTAAGGGGTGTACAAAGTACGTTTTTACTGAAATAAGGAACACTTTAAACTTTTCCAAACAAGGCTTTTAATTCTATGAACACACAAAGTCACATTATTGTTCATCTTGGTGTTCTAAGAAGGAAATGTCCACGCATGGAGAAAACGAAACAATAGTGCTTTTCGCGACACTGAATACCTTTATATTCTCAGCCGGCTTGGATACTTAGCTGTTTACTTAGTGCACTAGTCTGCAAAAGGTTCACACCAAGCACTAGGAAACAAAAAAGGCTAGCTCAGATGTTTTATAAAGGATAATTTGAGATCAGTAATAGGGCACGCACTAGAAACGATTAATTTGGGAAATAAGTTGCATCTCTTCATTAAAATTAGTGTACCCAGGCGATTTACTCTGTTTTATTTTCGAGGTACACCGCAAATCACTATTACGCTATTACGAACAGTTCATTGTTTTTGGTCTGTTAAACTATATATCTAAGAACACGATCACTATTCAGAAAATTCTTAGGAGAATTAGGAAAACAGGAATAACATTTTCTCAGATAACACTATTCTACCAAAAAATACTATTTCTGGAGCCAAAATTGATGATTGTTATAAACATTTTAACACCGAATTCAAATCTGTTTTTATTTTATAGATATCCGGGTGGATTAAGAGTAATCTGATTTTTAATTTTCAATATATTTTAGTATTTTTATATATAGGAATTTAATTTATAGTCGTAGACAGTCTAACCGGAATTCAATTAAAGGAGTCTATAAACATTAAAAGGGTAACAGAAGGTGACATTTGAACGGTTCACATAATTTTTTTACTGTTTAACAGTTATTCAAAGGAATATTTATATAAAAATGGAAAATATGGACAGCATCCTCCTTGTCCCGAATTATACTCCAGAAGTAAGCGGCTACCGTTCATACCGTTTCTAGATGGTAAGCAAGTCTTTATGAAATATTTCTCCATGTTCATCTGCTACATCACTACAACTCTCTGGAAAGAGGTCCAGATGTGATTTAAGAAATGTACTTTCAGGAACATAATAAATAATAATAAACCCTGGCACGACATCCCCATTAGAGGTCCAAGGCCTACCAACCCGACTGCAGGTCTCACGCCCACTTACGCAGGACAGAGGTGGGCGATCATCCAACCAATACGGGGAGGAGATGTGGTCAGCATCTCGGCACCCCTCAGCCTGAACGTTGGTTTTCGTGACCAGAGCTGCTTACCTAGCGTAAGCTCCTCACTTTCCTCACGATGCTGTGTAGGCACCGGTCGTGTACCCGGGACTTATATTCCACACCCCATGGGTGCAATTGAACCCGGACCGCTTTCCTTGGGCAAGAGCAAGGCTCGCTACGCCACGGCGCAGTACTTCAAGGACATATTCCATCCTAAATCTTTATAAGCTTTGATCATTTCTTCACAAATTCCTTATATTTAGGGTCTCTTCTACTTCCAAGGAAGTTTTGTGTCGCTTTCTCGATTCAAACTCAAGCACGCTTTTCATCTGTCAAGCATGCTTCAAAACTTCTGTCCTGTTGAAGTTGTCTAAACTGAGGACCCACAAATATACCTTATTTAATTTTAGCAGCCGTTAGACGAGGAAATTTTTCATTAAAATATGCAGATCCTCTGCCTGTTGGACCCATTGCATTCACAAATTATTTTATTAGGTCCAATTTAATGTGGAGAGGTGGAAGGACTGTATCTTCACGAGGTGCCAGATTCTCCTGCTGCACGATTCTTCTGCTGCATATTTTCCCATACATATTTTTTACATACTGGGATTTTCTATTTCGACTATCCCACACGCAATGAATAATAATAATGTTTAAATTTCCAATAAAAACGCAATTAACTTGAAATCGCCACATACCTTTGACTAAAATGTATATATTTGTTGGATTTCTCACTTCGATTTTGAGTTAATGTGCCACACTATCCGAATAGTAACACCAATGTCTGAAAAAGAGCCAGAAATACAAACGTTAATGCTGCCACCAAAAAATATTATTTACAGTATTTGCCGTAAATAATGATACATGTATCACATGTTCAGATTACTGGAAAATTATCCCTGATAGCAAAAATCCGATTTCAGGTTTAAATTTAGCAGTGTTAATTCCTTTAGAATTACATATTTTCGTCTTAGAAATGGAATATTTGTAGAATAGTATAATCTAAACTTTCCCAATATTTTCCCTCCCTGTCACCCGTAGATAAGAGGAATTGTATTCCATCCCAAAGTTTGATGTCAGGATTTCATAGGAAATACATGCTTTAAGAGCTTCTTGTGTGTGTGTGTGTGTGTGTGTGTGTGTGTGTGTGTGTGTGTGTGTATGTGTGTGTGTGTGAGTGTGTGTGTGTGTGTGTGTGTGTGCGCGCGCCTGTCTGTATGTGACCTGAACAGCATAAGTCAAATTCAAAAAGTTATATAAATACTAAACCTTCGCTCAAGTTGGTAGGTCTCGTCTATCTGAACCGGAGACCTTCCGAATGCAAGTCGCACACTTTTCCCCATCGCTACTTCCTCCAGTATATACGAGATTGCTCCATATCCTTTTAGTTTTGATGATTGCACGTATAATTGCATATCAAGTGGTAATGCAAATGGAGTGATGGATGTATGAGATGTTTACATAATCCGCTTCATATCAGTCTCCTATGCTATGAACTTTGAGGTGTCATTAATGGCTTCACACATTCCTCAATCATGCAGTTGTATGAATGGTGATTGGTGTAATAGGCTTGGAAATTACTTCATACAGAGTTCTTGAAAACCGTGTTTGATGGAGCTGTTTATTTGTATTACACCTACAACATTCCTGAACATTACTGTTATGGATTCCAGTATAGTCAACAATCGGTATTTTCACGGGGTTTAAGCGTTAGATTCGCACCATTTTCAGTTCGCTGAATTTCCTTATAAAATAATTATATGCAGGTTGTGATTTACAATATGAAACCCTAACAAACAGAAATTATTAACGTAGAGTAAAGCATTGGTTGCTATTGTAGTCTCATTAAAACATTTTTAATATTTAATATGTACGAAAACGTAAATTAAAAGAGAGCATTTTGTGCCATATATGCATAAATGCTTTTTATATAACTAATACCGTTATTTATTTATTCATTCGAACTAAAATTCATTCAATGTTCCGAGTTTAACCTCAAAATAACCAGCATATTTGAGTCTTGATCTCCTGTCATCAGATATTTTGGTATCCAAGATTCTCAGTTGTTTTCGATATGTTATTCTAATCAGTATGAAAAACGCAGCACACGTTAACTCAACAGCTCTTCCTTGCGAAACACCACTGAGTGAGCAATTCAATTAGTTGCTCGAAGGGCATTTGATGTGATGAATTCCCCCGAGAGAAACATAATACCGGTGCTGGTAACTAAATTTGAAACAATTGGATCTCTGGTAGGTGAAAAAGGAAAACGTCGTTCATCTAGACTGCCCAGGTATACATGGACATCCGAGCTCAATTAGAGCGGTCACCTATTAAGTCATTGTTTGTCCCAGGAGACCGGGTATGCCAGAGAGCTGTGAAAAGTACTCACTTAAACCAAATAAAGTTACAACACTGTCCTTCAGTTACAGGTACTAGAGAAGGATAAAATAGAGTACTGTCGTTAGTTTCAGGTTTTGCAAAATTTTGACACATTGCCTATGGCAGTTCATTGATGAACGGTTTTCCATTTATGTACAGAATTACAGGATGTCATGGCTAGTGTTACGTATATTGATAGCATATATCAGTCTTCAGTTGTTAACAAGCAATCACAAAATGGAGATAACAAAGTTTGAACTTAGAGTCCTTCTAAAACACAACTAGAAACAAGATTATAAAGCCGCTACCGCAGCTCGAAGAATATGTGAAGTGGAAAGAGAAGGTGTCGTTAGTGAGCACAATGTTGCTTCAAAAGTTTCAACAATGGACACGAAAAAACTAAAGATTTACCACGTTCTGGAAGAGCTAAGGTATGGAATATTGAGGATACACGCCAAGTTTTGCGAGAAAATACATAAAAAGTTACCTGTATGGTGCATCAAAAGATACCATATATCGCTACATTAAGACACTTGGAAAATCATACAGAAGCTGTAGGTCTGTAGCCCATGAACTGACACCTCAATAGGCTGAACGTAGACTGGATATCTGTCTATGAATCGTTGGTCCCATTTTCTTTGATACGATTGTCAACACTGAATTTTATATGGGTATGTTCAAGACATTTATGAAGCAGCTGGATGATACTGAATTGAGAGGTTATTTCCAGCAAGATGGAGCAACGTTTCATACATCTAATGATACTTTGGAACTTGTAACAAGTTTCTTTGAAAAGCGAATATTCTCAAAACGTCTGTGGCCCCCCAGATCCCCTGACCTAACTCACCGGATTATTCTTGTGGGGGTATCTAGAAATAAAGCGTACAAGAATAGGCTACGGACAATTTATATTCTCAAGGAATCCATTCGAACCAAAATAAGTAACATTGGTGAGAATACTCCCCGTAAAACTTCAGAGAATATGGTGAGACGAGTGCAAACATGTATAGATGCTGGTGGAGGACACTTCCAACGTTTTCTCTGAGATGTAAATAGTGTAATGTAATCTCCCAATTGTGTATTATATCCTCCCAAAGCTGCACCTGTATTCTATCATTGGTTCAAAAGTTATGGCCTACTGAAATGCTTCTGCTTTATATGGATCACACTATATAAGAAATATATGAACTTTTAACAATATAATTAAATGTTACATGAAAACGCACAAAAACTTTGTTGATTCTTCTTTATCCTTGCTTGCTGTGAGAAATGAAATATTGCGTTTCAGTTCAGGTGAACTGCAAACGGGGAAAGAGAACTATTTCACTGGAAAATCTCAAGTCTTTGTGAGGTAACCTCATTAATTACACCGAGGATATGAATATATTCGTAACCACCTCCGCTTTTTACTATCAGCCCTCAATTATAGTCGCTATGCATGATTAGTCTTGCAAGGCGGCCCCTATTTATGGAGCGTAACTTAAAAATAATGGAGCACTTGGTGAGAATTTATTGTTCACTGGCTAGCTCTCGTATGAATACCAAGCAACTTTCTTGTCTTCCACTTCCAAACAGTAAATGTGACCCTCGGGATAACCAGAGCCTTAATTTTGTTATAACGCTTTCTACAAATTTTGAAACTGCCGATTATATTAGTATCCTTGTGTCGCCTCACTGAGCACTCAATACTTTTTAAATAATTATTTTTACGTAATTTGGTTTACATGAACATGAATGTATACGTTTCCTTACTAATAATCAAAGGCTTATCCTCATTCTAGAGTGTGTGGGTTTTAGTAACAATCTCAAAGAAGTGGTATGTGGAGTAAATTAGTGTAACAAATATTTTGGTATCACTCATTTTCTTGCTGCACACGTACCCTTCCCTTTTTCATCTTTCAAAGACAACCCTCTATACGAGGACGAGTCAGATTGGATGTAGCGTCTAATATTTCATAACTGCATGCAAATTAACAGTACTAATGTTATAATAAATTGCAAGAAATTCAAACTATTCAATACGCTATCATCTGCTTGACAATGCAAGAAAGTAATCTATTAAAATCCATGAGTGAATAACAGAGTATAACAGAAAGGTTAAAAGTAAAATTTCGTTTCGCAGTCCTAAGAGTAAAATAAAACCACCTTTGGCAGCGTCCAAAATTTTACAATATCATTAATATTGTATAGATTAGAAGCTGAAGTAAATCAAATTTATTAGGAGATTAACTCAAACTACATTTTTGTAACAACAGAAATGATGTTAAACACGAGATCAACTCTCCGGTGCAGCGATTCTTCAGATATTTTCATTCAATTTATGATTTTCATTCTTTCTAATACGAATAGTAACTAAGGAAATAGCGCATTTTCCCCAAAAATTGCATACAGCCATTTCAACGAAAATGTACGTTTTGAAATCCCCTGAGTTCACAAAAAATTGGAAAGAGGTGTGTGGATGAGAGTTTGTGTAAAGCATAATTCAAAAATGAAAAATCAGTTAAATTTAAAACTTAAGTATTTTAACTAATTTAAGTTCAGGGTCCTCCAAAAATTCGACATGGCGATTATCAAGGAAATTCCCCCAACTCGGGCTATCCTTTTGAAAATTTTAATTTTATCTACAAAGGCTGACGATTTTAAGGTGCTTTAGGACAAATTAAATGTATGTCTTGATTTTCTGTGAATGTTCGCAGAACTCTTCATTCTGGGTGACTTTTGCATTACCGGTAAATCCACGAGATATACTCGCTGACTACCTTGAACGTACCTTGTGTCCAAGAGACGACCCCCAGGACGACATCTTTTCTGAACGTATCCGTCGAGAGGTGCGACGTTTCTTACGTCGTCCTCCTGAGGATGCGGAAAGACTCCCTACCATCCGACCCAGTGAAGTCCAAGGCGCACCCCAGCGTCTCAAACCGAAAAAGGCGGGGGGGGGGGGGGCTGACGGGCTGACGCGGTTCTCTTCCTAACTAGGGTCTTCAATATGTGCCTCACCTTTGGGTACTTTCCACGCGAGTGGAGGGAGGTCCGGATGATATGCATATTGAAACCTCGGAAGAATCCGGTAAACCCTTCCAACTACCGTTCCATCAGTCTCCTTTCCACTCTCTCGAAAGTGCTCGAGAGATTGATTCTCTCCCGCTTGTCCCCCATTCTGGGAGACATTCAAGCCATTCCCAACCATCAGATTGGATTTCGTCCGGGGCACTCGACAGTCCAGTAGTTTCTGCGTGTGGTGGAGACCGCCACCCTGGGTTTCCAGGAAGGCGCCTTCACGGCTGCGGTTTCGCTGGATGTCAAGAAGGCCTTTCTACGGTATGTCATGCCGGGCTCCTGTATAAGTTGATCCAACTGGGGCTCCCAACGCAGATGATCAACATGCTACACAGTTTCCTACGACACCGCACCTTTAAAGTCACAGTTGCGGGGATAACATCAACACTTAGACCAGTGAGAGGCGGAGTCCCCGAAGGCTCTGTACTGTCTCCCACCTTATTCAACGTCTTTATGGCAGATCTCCCCACAGAACCACGAGTCGTAATGGCACAATACGCTGACGACGTGCTTCTGTTCTGCAAAGACAGACACATACTCAGAGCCTTCAACCCCATACAGAGACATCTCCGTCTCACACAGCAGTGGTGTCGGCGTTGGCGGATGTCCGTAAATCCGGACAAAAGCCAAGCCGTACTTTTCAAAAAGCGCCACACCCCCGCAGACTGCCCCAACTTCAGCTTCCGAGGTCGAAGAATAGAGTGGGCTAACTCTGTCCGATACCTTGGAGTAACATTGGATAGAGGCCTAACCTTTCGCCAACACATCAGAGACCTAGCGGCAAGGGTACAGGGAGCTATCCCTTCCCTGTATCCTATGCTGGGGTCGAGATCGATGCTGCTTGTTCAGAGCTTATACCTCTTCCGAGCGCTGGTAATCCCCCTGAAGCTATATACCTGCGAGATCTGGGGCATGGCCGCAGATAGCAGGTTGGCATGGCTTCAACGTGCACAGAATAGAGGGCTACGGTCTATCTATTCTGTGGGTTGCTATTTTCCTACCAGGTTGCTTCACGAAGCCTCGGGACTTCCATATGTGGAGGACGAAGTTAGGCGCCGGGCATCAAAATTCTACGCAACTTTACCAACTCATAGAAGCGCCCTTGTTAGATCACTGGGAGATTATGACCCCACTAGACGCCGTTCTAGACAACAGCGGGTCCCCTGCATGGCATGCGGGCACCCAAGATAACCCAGGAGCTAATCCTAACAGCAGCAAAAGCTGAGCTCCACATAATCTCCTAAGTTGTTTGGCAACAAAATTCTCCTCAACCCAAAACTAAATTAAAAACACCAGGGTGCAGGGAATTGCATCCTGTCCTTTCATCCCGAAGGTAAAATAATTGCAACTTCACAAAATTCATCAACCTCAAAACCTACACCATATCCATCCTACAAAATCCCGTTTGAATACCTTACCTGCGGTAAAACCCTTAACGGGGGGGCACGCAGCAAAAACCTCCTGGCTATATACAGCCAGCCAGCACGTCATGGTCATGGTCACGAGATAAACAGAACCTTACTACAGAAATATGTAGATGCCGGCCCTCGTAGCCATGGTCGTTAGAACGTACGTCTCTAGCCTTCCGTCGCGCAGAGGGTCGCGGTTTCGAGTCGCGCCTCGGGCATGGGTGTATATGTGTTGTGTATGTGTCTGTGTATCGTGCCTATGTGCACCACTAGAGAAAACAGATTACCTCCTATGGCCAAATTGGTTCTTCCCGAAGGCCAAAATATCTGTAAAAATAAAGTAGATTCGTTAAAACCCACAATTTATTTCATATACATTTATCTAGGATTTCATATTCCTTGTTAGTTGTCTGAATTTTGCAATACTTATGCTTTTTTAAATAGGAAGTCGTTATTTTGTTCTATTTTTATGTTTAGGCCATACGAAAAGAACGGAACTTCGTAGCTATCTTTAAAATATTTATTATCACTTAAAGCTTACCGTACTCCCATACTCCCCTTGCACCAATAAGACAATAGCAACAAAACAGTGTATATGTCTGTTACCATGGAGTAGATAAAGCAGTAAATGTTTGTAAGAATAGTTTTTACAACAGTAAACAGGTCATGTGGAACACAGAGATTTTACGTGTGTAACCTTCAAATTATCAATTTAAAAGTGCTACAAACTTATGGTACTTACTAATATGTTAACTGTTCTTCACGTTAAGAAAGGGTTTAATCATTGTGTAGGCTCACAATAACGAACCTTTCCACTATTTGCGTTTCTGTCAGAAAAAATTTTGAGTGAAATTATTTTGAACGTGTTTTGCCATACACTAGGCAATGCAACGATTAAATGATCTTTTATAGCATTTTCTAGACTGCTAGTGAGGTAGTTCTAATCTATTCTCTCTCCTGTTTGTGTCAATTAACTTGGTTGTTCCATTTCATTTTCTACTGAATTAATATTTTCGCCATTAAATCTTTATAAAACTTTTAAATGAAAGAAAAACATAAGTTCGGCAATAAAACCTATATATTAATTCTGCAAAATTGTAATATGACGATTTTTATTGTGAACATATAACGCAGTGAAAAGTAAAATATAATCAAATCATGTCAAATTGTTAAACATGTGCAAATAGAAAGCGCAATTTCCATGGACTTGATACCCAAGTTGTTCACAATGGACCGGTATAAAAACTGTATTGCACTAGTTCGAGAACTAAAGGTTTTTGTTCATATGAGGAAAGTTAAGAGTTTCACTTTTAGGCCACAGTGTCTAAAATGGTGTGTTACAGAATTGCGTGTTTATTACAGCGTTAAGTGAGATCTGGTGATATGGCATTTGTATGTACAGAAGCATGTGTGTCGGTGCATTTTTTCACAGAAACAAAAGCACTGTGCTGGAGGATCTGGAATCAACACAAGGAAAAGATTGTGAATGATTGTATTCTTTTGTTTTGGAATTAGTTAAAATTGCTTTAAAAATATGTAAAGCTTTCACTTCCTCGTAACCAACTCGGGAAATCCTGGGTTAGATTTACGTCTGGTCACTTTAACCAGGGTTTTCTTTGTGGTTTTCTGGGCCAATAGCGAATGCTATTCTCAAAATATATAATCTCTCATTATCTATTTCAGGGCTGAAGGACCAGAAGTCGGCATTCGGTGTGTTGCGATAGAAGTGAGCTTTGAAAACGTTGCGCCTGCGCCGTTAGATTCCTCACGGACCCGCCTCGAAAGTAGATCCACCAGCAGCCCCTGGGTACTCTTGGGGCAGCCTCACAGATTTCCACGAATATAAACAAAGGAAGGCAAATAAACTTGCTTTCATGTATATAAACAAATGACAATTCACGGAAAACTAGGAAACATTTCTCCTCAGGCCTACAACTTTGTTTTTCTTTCTTTTATTTAACAGTAACAAATTGCACATTGTCCATCTATAAAAAAAAACTGGATGTTCTGTTGAAAATAAAAGGTTGCAGTCACTTCTACTTAAAATAATTCTTGAGTATTTTTGTACACGAATTTTGTATTAATCAGTCATATGGCACGGGACTTTCAACTAACCCTGTACGTTATAGGTATACTGGTGAAACCTGAAGTACACCTTATTGATAAAAATATATTATGCTTACTTAACTTACAGAATGTGACGCTATTTTGTATTCCTTGAAATGGGTTTGAAAGGAACAAATTAAAAAGGTAAATTTCCACCCAGAAATTATCTCATAAATTTCTCTTTCCAGATTAGTACCGGCGGACAGTGAGGCCTCTCAGAATCCCAGCTGACCATCACCGCCCAAACGTAAGCAATCTCTCACTGGGATTGGAGACCGATGACGAGTTCAACCCAATCCGAAAAGATCCCCTTGAAGAGTAGCGTATTTTAATAATATGAGAATTTTGAGTGCTAGGGGTCTGCAGTACCTACAATACGACAGCTGAAGGGGGTCGGAACCCAATACGAAAGTCCATTGTAACACAAGTTCTTTTACAAATCGCCTATACAGACAGTAAAAACGCAGCGAAAATACTTATGGTAATGGCCTACAAGGAAGCCAGAAATTCAGTTAAAAATTTTCCATTCTATACCAGCGTTATCATTTCACACAAAATTGGCAAAATCGGTTGCAAATGAACCTAACATTCAACATTGTTAATGTCCTAATTAAAAATTACATTAATGACTTCTTAATAACCATACTGAATAATTGTTTCAAATAGGACACACTAAAAGGCTAACAAAATCCCGTTTTATTTATTCGTTTTAATTTTTTATGGTCCTAGTTTCTAATCATGATGTTTGAAAAAACTAACTGGAAATCATATCTAGCTAAAAATGGGAATAAATTCTTGTAGAGGACGAGGATTCAGAATTAAAACCAAATTTAGCTTTACTCTGCAAACTCCCCTTATATATAATGCTTTTATTTCGTGACATTTAATGTAAAATTTATCAGCTGAAACGGTTTTGCATTTTTTATAATATAGGAATTTTTATGGAAGCTTATACCTATATTTTTAGGTGACTCTCGTACATTCTGTGAACAGCTATATTATTGTTAATAATAATAATTGCAGGCCTTTAAGTGACATCTGATTCTGAATGGCCATATAAGGGGCTTTGGTTCTCCGGCACTAAGAACAATTCAACTTCGGGTAACTTGAATTTCGTGCAACTGTGTGAGTAGGCGACTCTTATGAAACCTATGAAAGCTATAAAATGTTACATCCCTGGAAACGAGGATTTGCATGGGTCTGCGAGATTTACTGGCTGCGGAAAATAAACGTCATATTCAGGACTAACTTTCAGAGGATATGGTATGACGGGATATTACCTGTTGTGTGCAGAATTACTCCTACGGAATGACAAGAACTTGCAGTCACTTCCATCCGTTTTAGGGATCACTTACCTCTATTCAGCGACCTTATAGTACATTTAGCATATGTTAAGTACATTTAACGATAATTCAAACTTTAAAAGTTCCCTCCTCAATAAAGGTTCTCATTGAATTTCTTCTTTTTCATTAGAAAGAGGTAAATTATTCTGCAGTTCCATTTGATTACGACATATTTTCTTTAACCATCCCGAAACACGTGAATATTTATAGAACCCGTTAATTAAGGACTTGCATCAAAGCGGAAGATGTTATTAGAGCTTCACAGCTCCTTCAAAGCCAAATACCTTTTATGCTGATGTGCTATTACATTGCACAAAGAACTTGTTAATTTACACTTTTCATGGTTCATATGATGCCGGCATTTTCAGTTTGTTCTATTTTCTTTTATTAGTTTGAACGTTTTCTTTCTTTTTAAATCTTTTTTTTTTGTCTATAAAATGTTGCTTCTGTTAAAATGCAGTGCCATGTGCTTTTAGTTTGGATACTTAAAATATTATTCTGAATTGGCTATGTAAAGCAAGGTAAAAAAACCTAATATAATATTTCTCTACAACCATTAAAATAACTGTATAGAAATCAATGAAATGGCATTGTCTGCACAGCTAAGTGTCTAATGATCAGGGCTAGGAAGTTCGTACCGTTCGCCGTTCTCTATGCAGGTTACGACCGACCTTCTCCCGGCATCCAAACAAGTCATAGATAAGAAATGCACAGCAGAGAGGCATTGAAACCGGTTGCCCAGAAAAACAAATGACTTATAAGACATTCATAAATACACATCTATTTAGATCATTACGTACAACATACAAATACTTATATAGTACATACGGATTTGTCTCTGGTTGATCTCATTATTTAAGGCCGTTCCGTGGCTCAGTGGTTAGACCGCTTGGCTCTCACCAAGGCGGCCCAGGTTCGATCCCAGGCAACCGCAAAGTGAGATTTGTGGTGGACAACACGGCGTTGGGGCGGGTTTCCTCCGGGACCTCCGGTTTACTCCGTCATCTCATTCCACCGGTGCTCCATCTTCATCGTATGTACCATCAGTGTCACCGCCTGCGGTGCCGTATGTAGTAAAAGCGGGCATTAAACGCTACACACATTGCTCATTATTTAAATAGGCACATTGTGGCAACAGCCAAGCAATTATAACGCAGATTGTAACATTTCCTGATCGAATATAAAATAATATTCAAATAATAAAATCAATTTCTTAAATATCTGAAGAATCTTACTAGACAAAATGCCAAAGCAAGAAGTTTACTACATATTTACTCATCTGCGGCCGTATTACTAAAACCAATAATGTACCGCTGAAGCCTTTCGAATGCAAAACTCATTCTATATTCCGTAAAATAAGATTTAGTTGATTAATAATCTGTTGCAAATTCATTAATGATTTCAGCTAATTTAGTTTTTCGATCTGGCTTCTCTTTTTTCCATGTTTGCTGAAATATCCCACTGAAATGTAAATGTAAATAATGAAGTAAATAAGGATATGGGTAAGTACAATTCTAGAAAACAATGGTTGTAGAGCAAATTTAGTTGCTCATCTTTGAAGCACAACAAAGCTATTATTCGAATATGTTCCTTCCTAACAACGTGCTCTGTGTCATTCAGTAGCACCTGTTTTGCAGTAATGAGTTGCATTCTACGATGAACCTTGCCCTTGCTAGTAGCGCTGCGTGGTATAGCCATGCCTGTCCGCTCTTACACTGCTCAAGGAAATCGGTACGAACTTCCTAGCACTGCTGATGAGGTACGTAACGCAGTATGTGTGCATGTAAACTAATAAACATTTAAAATACTCTTCTGTGTTTTGCGTCACAGTTCTCTTATAATATTGTAAAATGTATTATACTTTCAAATCCTTACATTGCCTCTTAGGAACCTGACAGCTTGCCAATAGCAATATTATATTCTATATCAAGGAAGAAGATCTCAAATACTGCAGCCGTTGGGAAATAAGTATATTAACATTTTGCTGAGAAATTTATGCAAAATGCTCAACTTTAAGTTAAACACCAATAAAGAAAAGATTTTTAATGAAGACGAGAGTGAATTTAGACTTAGATGATAAACATATTAATAATAATAAACTATACATTGGAATGAATAGAGCACATAGAATTTATAGTATTCGTAAATATATACGATGTAATACATATGAGAAAATTATGTTTGCATTTAAAGAAAGCAGACTTTTTCAAATTTATTTAATCCACATAAAATATTAAATTGGAGGGCTGTGAGAACCAGCCAAGTTCAGACATGTTCAGTATCGCCCACCGCTGAAATGGAGGTAACATGCAGGAAAAATATGCGGCTCTGAAATTCTGCCTTCGTCTCAACAAATCTTCATTTGAGGCCTATACAATGTTACAGTAGGCCTATGGAGAGTCTGTTCTTCCCCGTCTGTTCTTCCCTGTCTGTCTGTTCATCCCTGACTTCTGTTCAAGCACAGCTTGAATGTGGTTTAAAATGTTTAAAGAGGGGAGACAATCACTTTCAAAGAAAGTGGACCCGATGCTCCAGCTACTGCTCTTACGGAAGAAAACATCAACACTGCTGCTGCCATTGTAAGAGAGGATCGACAAATTACCTTAAGACCACTTTCTGAAATACTGAACATTTCATTGAGTGCCACCCACACTTTGGTGACAGAAACATTACACATGAGACGTGTTTGTGCATGATGAGTTCCAAGACTGTTGATTCCCGAACAAAGGGACATTCGCATGCAGGTCTGCATGTAGTTAAAGTTGATGTTAGAGGAAGATCCGGAGTTTCTTTCAAACGTAATCACTACTGATGAAACTTGGGTACATCATTTTGATCCTGAGAGCAAAGCTCAGTGTGGAAAAATCCTTCATCACCAACCCCCAGAAAAGCAAAAGTGATTGCTTCTGCTGGGAAAGTTATGGTCATCTCATTCTTTGATATTCATGGAATGGTTTATCAGCATGTTGTACCTGCACACACATCAGTAACTGGAAAATACTACAGGGATGTCATTGTAAGTCCATATCAGGCGCAAAAGATCACATTTCCGTAAAGCAGGCTGGATGCTGCACCACGATAATGCGCGGACGCATATTGCCAATGTTGCTGAATATCTTTTAAAAATCAAAGTGAAGTGCATCCCTCACCCTCCCTATAGTCCGGATTTAGCCTCATGTGACTTTTTTCTATTCTCTAACTTGAAGAAACGCCTTCATGGGAGGCATTAGCCATCATCAGAAGCAGTGGTGCAGACTGCGGAGGCGATTTTGAAGAATCTCTCAAAGAATGGTTTCCAGCATGTCTTTTGAGACTGGCAGAAACGCTGGGACAAGTGCATCGCATTCAGGGGAAACTATTTGGAGAAGAACCATCAAAATTTTGAGGATGAGTAAAGATATGTTGTCAAAAAAGTTGTGATCATTCTTTATTGAACAAACCTCGTACTTTATAATATGTATATTTTCAAATAATAATAGCTATAAGAAAAAATTAATTGCCAATGAATATGCTTCCCTTCAGTTAAATATAAACAATACAAATTTAAAATATGTAAAGGAAAAAATATTACAATTTCATAGAAAATACAAGTAACAATTATGACAAAAGATAAATAATTTTAAAATAAGACTCTTGGTTACTATTTTGATTACTATGATGATTGATTATAAAATGAATCAATCAGTAACATTTCGTTTACCTGTGTTATAAACAAAGGCATAAAACACTAGTTACAGTTGAATAAAACGTTATCTATTGCCTTATTACTTTACAAATAAGAAATTGAATCGCAGTGGACAAATATATATTATAGAAATGTAGCTTTAAACAAGTAGATAGATTTAAGAAACATTGACGTTAAGAAATACCTTAAGATACAGGGCTGCAATAGAAGAGATAAATAAATAGAATGAAACAGAGTAGCAAAACAATTTTACAGTACACACGCAAAGAAATTATATGAGACACAAGCAAAATAAGAGTTAAAACTTCTCGAAGGCGTAACAAATTTTGACAACTATTTGATTTTTCGTAGTTTCTTTGTCACTTAGTCGAACCCTGGAGTGCTCATTATTTCATATCAACCTATCCTCCGCACAACTACCTTCATTTTTCATTTTTCAGTCTCATGGCATATGGCAGTGTCGGATAGATTGCGCAGATGACTGTGCCTTCTTGCGGCCTTGTGATCTGGGGTTATCTCACTTTATCCCTTCGTCTTGGCGAATGTTAGCTACAATATATCTGTGTAGGTCATGGTGTGCGAGTATCCCTCCCCCTCTGTCATCCTCTACAGAGAGATTGACAGCTTAACTGACAGAATGATTGTTTTGCCACGACCAATTAACAATTAAACTATTCACTCACCTGACCCTACGTGAGCATACAACCGTGTCCTCTAATAGGTATTGATCGTTAGCACTTACCCGTCCGTAATTATTTACGGTGTCGCTATCTATTCCATCCGTTTAATATTGGCGGCATTTCCATATATCATGTATCACAGAGAAAATTGTATGGTTTTCATGGGAGGGTTGTTAAATATTAAAAAGTAGGTTTTAGTTACTTCATTCAATACAGCATTCTCCAAAATAAAACATAATTGAATTTATAGCGAAGTCGAGTGACTGATGAACTATATCGGCCGCTAATATATTGATCACGGCTATCGGGTCGGGTCAAATAGGTGACGAAGTAAGGTGATTCTACAGGTAATTTGTCGGACTCGGAGGACTAAAGAGGGTATTGCACCACTCTGAAGGGGAAATGTAGTTCATGTCGTATATGCACAGTATATGTACTTCACGCCTGTATATCAAATTTCTGATCACATAGATCACGAGAAAGCGTTGCAGAAAACGATCAGATAGGACTATCCGCTATAAATCTTTGTCGCATACGAAAATATCACGTCCCATAAGGCACACATTATTTGAAACGAAATACATGGCATTTGGCCATGTAATTTGGCATTTGGCATTGTTTCCAAAGAGTTGTGTAGGTCTGGTTTAAATTTATATAAAAAGTAATGAATATCGTGAACAAAGCTATTCTCTTGAAGGGCAGGAGGTGTGGTTCCGGATAGAAATACCGCGGAACTGTTTTGTTTGTTAAGATTTCTTAACAAGATTTCTTTTATATACAAATAAATCTACTAGCACGAGACTACCGCTTTTAAGGATGCTTATAAATTGTCGGTCTAGTCTAAAGGCTAAAATGAGAGAAAACAGCAGAGTAGAGTAACTAATACTGAATGATTGGCCCTAAGGACCTGGTTTCTTCAACAAATGCACATACCAGCGAGAGTTCTGCTAGTTTAAGATACATGAAATGGATCTAGAAGGAAGATTTGGACTCCAGAGCTTTAAGAGTGTCACCTACTTCGAATAGCTATATAGCCTTCTGTTGCTGACTAAAAGCACATCCTCAGTATATGTAATCAATTGCCGACGTAGCCGAATTTTAGAAATGAATGATATAGTGTAGAAAATTATCCTCACTGGTTCTCAAAGCTAGTTCCTAAGGAAACCGTGAACAAATCGTAGAACATTTGGCTCACGAAATTCCAACTAAGAATAACTCAAATGCAGCCTTATACCTGTGCTATCATAACATTACCATGACATTCTACTATATTAAAACATATATATGATATGATATATTTATTGTGCATATTCCAAAATTTTACAATTTAAAACATTTGGCTACATTTATTTGTCTTTACCTTGTTGCTACCTTGGCTTACATGACACCCTGGTCTTCTGCTCAGCCAGGTAGCTCCTAACCTCCATACCTTCTTGATTACTTAATTGGTCCCTTTCTTCGCCCTCTTAATTTCTTACATTTTTTACATTTCTGGCCCATTTTTCTTTTACTTTCTGGAAGAACTCGCCAATAATTCTTACCTTCTTTTCCTCCCTGCCCGTTAACATTTTTATGGCTACTATCTTCTTCTCTACTTTCTCCCATTTTTCTTCCCAAACCTTTTTTCTCCATATTATAACCTCCTCGCATTCTGTTACACAGTGTTTTATACTTTTTTCCCCCCAAACAATTCACAGATTCCCTTCTATCTATTATCCCTCTTAGAAATATTATTCATGTTCTCATCCATGCTAACCCTTCTCTCTATTGCCTATTGCAGTAATCTACATATGCTGCTCGTCCCCAATTTCTTTTTATTTGCTTGTAAAATTGTAATGATTTCATATTTTCTAGACTTCCCCATATTTCCTGTCTTTCTATATCTTCTATTCTGCATTTTACTAATTTACCCACATCGCGTGTATTCCTTTCCTGTAATCTCCATATATCTCCCATTCCTATTTTTTCCATAATTCCTCCTATCTCTGCCCACCAATTATTCGAGTTCTCTAATCCTTTTTGCTGTCTCATGCATAATTTCATAATTTCTCCTTCTTCTTTAACCAAACACCTATACCAAAATTTTATTATTCTTTCCATTATTATTCCATTTCTTCTTGACTTTCCTAATTCTACTAAAGCTACTTCCCTAGGTGCTGACCTTGGTAAGCCTAGTAGCTCTTTACAAAACCTTCTGTAGTTTTGGTCCAATGTTTTGTTTACCTCTGTGGCCCCCCCCCCCAGATCTGCACTGCATACAACATTTTGGATTGAACTAGTGCTTCGTACATTCTTTCTAACCATTTGGTTGTCATTTATAGTTTATATTTGTATATTCTTATTCCATTCAATGCCGCCCTTCCTTTTGCTTAAATTTTTCTCCTGTGTGCTCCCCACTTTCCATTGTTATTCAACCTTACTCCTAAGTATTCAAATTCATTGACTACTTCTACCCTTTTGCCATTTAGTACCCACACTTCATCTTTTTTAGTTTAATTCCCTTCTTGAAGACCATAACTTTCGACTTATTTATGTTTACTTTTATTTCCCACTCTTCACGAAATTTCTGGATTTCATTTATTGCCTTCTGCAATCCTACTACCGTTATAGACCCTATTATTAGGTCATCCGCATATAGCAGTCCAGGAATTAAAACATATAGTAGAACCGGTAGTATGAGATGTATGAGTTATTGTTATATTTACTGTTATTATACTTATCATTATTGTCATTATTAAAGTTATAATTACCATATTTTGAAATGTTTATAGATGGTTGTAACAGTTGTTTTGGTTTAGGCCTCGAGAGTTGAAAAATGTTTAAATATGTGGTTTAAGAATCAATATGGACACGTTAAAATAAGAAAGAAAAGAAATTGTTAAAATTCAGTAGGTCATGAGATGACGCAACATATAAGTGATATGATGTGAATGTTTTGTAATTTGTAGTTTTAAAAATTAGATTATGAAATGTGTGACGCGGACCAGTAAAAATTAAATTTGATTGGTAGTGATGGCAACGAGATGATGAGGAATAAATAATTTTGATAAAACAGCTAGGAAAGAAAGCGTCTTTCGATTGCGTAACGTCGAAGAGAACATACTTGTCTTGGATTGTGGAATGTCGAAGTGAACGTATTAAAATATTAAGCATAATTAAAACTGATTTTCAGAAAATTGTATTGAAGAAATATTATTTTATGTAAAGTGTTGTATAAAATGGCCTAAAGTATCGCAATTAAATTACAAGTTTGTATGTTCATAAATTAAACTAAATTTACTTTTTTCTGAGTTTATTTAACAAAATGATTCTTTCGCTTGCGATCACGCTTGAGAAAAGGGTTCTCATGTAACGACTGAAGCAGTGCAGGAGATTTTAAATGCATCGATACATTAGAGTGCCAGATCTGAAATAGAGATTCAGATCGGGAAGACGTAGCAGCTCATGGCTTCATCATCTTCTTCCCGGAGGGCTGAATACAACCCACAACCCCAGTTACAACGCGGGAAGAGATTTGATGAGAATAATCCCGTTCCATATGATCGCCACAGACTCCGAGAGTACCATCATCCCATCATCAGCACCAAAATTACTGTTACATGGTGCAAAAGATAGACAACTCTTAGCAATTAAGAAGAACTGCACCATGATGTAATGGATGTTTATTTTATGCTTTTAATAATCTCTTACAGGATGAAGTAAAGTCAAATAAAATTGCATCAGCTATTTAGGAAAACTTCAAGATATCAATTTAATTTGCAGGTAAGCTCTCAGACTTCAGGAGCCAGATTCGCCCAACGTGGAATAAATAACTAAATACAGCGTAAACTGCTTAATGCTAGTCTCTTGAGCTCACCTGCTTAACGCCGATATAGAATATATTGTCGTTTAAAAGCTTTCATATTTACTGAAATGCATTTTTGTAAACTTAAAAGTCATGCAAAACTATTCATATGCACACAAGGAAAAAAAGAAGCTATCCGCTATTCACCAAATTCCATTCGATATCATTTGTTTTTATTTCTGCTGTAGCATATCTTTATTTAGAAGTTGCTGTCACACATACATAAGCATATATATAATTTTTTGGCAAAATGTACATCCTGCATCTTAGTATAAGATGGGTTTCTTTCGTTTTAGCTCTGCCACCTTTTTTTTTTTTTTTTTTTTTTTTTTTTTTTTTTTTTTTTTTTTTTTTTACCAAATAAGAGGTGCGCTCAAGTTATAAAACCTAGTTTTTCAGGACTGGGACCAGATAGTAGCCTCTGGCTTTTTTTAAAAATACACGTGGACCCTTTGTGAATGTGTGACAGAGATGGCAGCACTGTACAGTGGCAGCGAGGAGAGTTAGGAATGTTTTTGATACTTAAGATGGCGACGTTTTCATTGCAAGAACAACGTGTAATCATACGTTTTCTCCATTTTCGTGGTGTTACACCTATTGAAATTCATGGTCAGTTGAGTGAGGCATGTGGTGATGGTACCATGGATGTGTCTAATGTGCGTTCCTTGGTGCGACAGTTCAATGAAGGCAGAACATCATGTGACAACAAACCAAGAGAGTCAGTTACGGCCTCTTGCCCGCCATGGAAACGTGGCAGTAGCATGTCTATCTCACGTTCAAGAGGTTCCGAGTTTGAATCTCGGTCAGGGTGAGTTATCTGGATAAGGTTTTTCCCGGGGTTTCCCTTATCCTGTAAAACGAATGCCAGGTAACTCTAAGCTCCATGGACCCCGGACTCATTTGAGCATCATTTCATCCATTCCATTCATGTCCGATATGACTTAACGTTGGAGGACGTAAATTACAAAAAAAAAGAAAAGAAAGAAAGAAAGAAAGAAAGAAAGAAAGAAAGAAAGAAAGAAAAAATGTCACGGCCTCGCACCAGCCGGTCTGACGACGTGATCCAACGAGTGGAGAACGTTGTTTCGGAGGTTCGCCGATTGAGCATTTTCAGATCTTTATGCAGGATTGTGTGCAGAGATCCCACGGAAATGCCAATTTTGGAGACGATGTCGGCAACTGTCTTGGTTTTTTGTCACATGATGTTCTGCCTTCTTTGAACTGACGCACTCAGGAATGCACATTAGACATATCCATGATACCATCACCACATGCCTCACTCAACTGATGATGAATTCCAAAAATGTGTCATATCACGAAAATGGAGAAAACGAATGATTACACGCTGTTCTTGCAATGAAAACGTCGCCATTTTAAGTAACAAAAACAGTCCTAAGTCTCGTCGCTGGCACTAGAGTTCTTTGCACTGTACAGTGGTGCCATCTTTATCACGCATTCACAAAGAGTCCACGTGTATTTAAAATCAACCAGATGTTCATCTCTGGCCCCAGTCGAGAAAACAAATAGGAGGTATTATAACTTGAACGTACGTGTATTTATTGGCACTTATCTTCTAATTAGAACTAGTTGGATTAAATTGCTATGAATGTATTCAGAATGAGTGTCATTCGGGAAAACCTGGTGGACGTAAATTTGAAACCTTATTTTAATTCTGTTTTATTATTAGGTCGAGTCGTAAACGGAGTACTGAAAGTCGAAAAGGTTCTACTAAATCCTTATTTATTTCGTTCAAAATCATATGAATTCTTGGTAAATAATGATTCCAGGTGCTCTTAGAGATATTTTAATCAAATATAAATTACAAATTTAAAGATTATCGTGTGTTTGAAAAAGATATTACACATAAACAGGAATTTGGTTTTATGTAACCTTTAGATTCAGAAACGGGTTTATATATTCACGTGCACACACAGAGGGATATTTACACACATATTCACATTGAACTTTTTTTTAAATGCACATCCCTGAAATTGTAAGTTTAAGTTTAATTAAACATTTTGGGATTTTAGGTAAGTGTAAAGTAAATTTACTTTCCGTAATGGCGATGATAACCGTCGCATGTGGAATGGCGGGACATATTAACTGTTGGTAGGGTTGCACCTCATAACTGGACCGTAATTGATGAACACTGCAGCGTTCAATGCAAATGCTCATTGTGTTTCATACAGATATTAATACGACCTATGATTTTCTCTGTTGATGAGACAACTATGATTACTCTGCAGATTAGTTCAGCAATATAATGTTGCAGTTTTCAGTTTCATGGTACAGCGAACAGCTTTGTTCTCCACATTACATTTCTCTTGTAACACTGAAAGGAAATAATCATTTATGGAATAGCATTAAAAAGTTTTAATTTATCAATGCTATAACTTTTATGTAGCAGGAATAAATTTGTTTGTTTCATAAAACGCTGAACTTATCAAATAAAACTATGTAAACATTTAATATCAGTGATGCACTTATTTTACGAATGTATGCTTTCTTAGGCTCAAAGCCTCTTCCGCCTCAGAAGTCGCGCTTTTTAGTATGACTTACTGTATTTGTTTCTTTTCTTTAAGTTATAAGCCTATTTATTAATCGATAAGGGTTTCAGAATTATTACGTTAAATTTTTTGGCATTACAATCTTTATTCTCCATTTTATAAATAGACTGACCTCAAAACTAAGAGGTTTACAACAGTAAAGAGAGATCAGCTCTAACCACGTCTCCCATGTTAGAAATGAGTCGAATTCTATTGGAAGGAACCGGGTTAGCAACGAACTCTATTCCTGAGTGGAGTTCCTTTTGGGCGGTGTTCCGTTGTCCTTGGCCGTCGTGGGGATGATGTCTGTGAGCACCGGAGCACAATAATTAGGGACTTAATTGAAGAAAAGGAAATTCATAGGAAATGAAGGATAAGTATGGTATTGCCAATTTACAAGAGTAAGAGAGATAAAAATAACCCAGCTAATTTCAGAGGGATTGGTTTACTGTCCATTCTAGGTAAGATATTCACTGGAATTCTAGCAAATAGGTTGCAAAATTGGATTGAGAAGGAGAATAAACTATTGAAGTTTCAAGCAGGTTTTAGACCGGGCAGGAGAACATCGGACAACATCTTTATTATTAAAAAAATTGCAGAGAAATATCTGAGTGCTAAAAGGGGAAGGGTATACTTGATATTTATTGATCTGGAGAAGGCATTTGATTCTATTAACAGAGAAGCATTGCAAATAAAATTAAGCAGTAAGGGGATAAGTCATGCATTTATAGAAGTAATTAAGATGATATACCAGGAGAACGAGTTATGTATAAAACTACCAGGCAACAAAGTAACTAAATCTATATCGAGTAAGGCAGGAGTTAGGCAGGGATGTAAACTTAGTCCAGTACTATATAACCTTTATATCGATGGTATTTTAGAGGAGATATCAAGTTGTAGGGTACATTCACCAGTTATTAATAATAAAGAAATCCCGGGGCTACTGTTTGCAGATGACCTAGTAGTTGGGTCCATGTCAAATGGAGGACTGAGAAGAGCAATCGAGGCAGCCAATTCTTATTGCAATAAATAGGGTTTGAAAGTGAATGACAACAAAACCAAGATTATGGTCTTCATAAAAGGATACCGGTTGCGTAAGAATGAGAAATGGGAGGTTAATAGAAGAGAAATAGATGTGGTAAGGATATTTCATTATTTGGGGAAAGGCTGGGTTCAGATGGTAGCTGGAAAGAACAAAAAAGATGTCTGTGGCAAAAGGTAAAATGGCCATGAGGATGATAAGATCATGCTACAGTAAACTGCCAGATATAAATGCCAAAAGGTTGGAGGAGATTTATACGGCAGTAGTAGAAAATAGAATGTTACATGGATCAGAGGTATGGGGAGTAAATGAGGCTTGGAGAGATACTTATAGAGTGCATAGATTCTTTTGTAAATATATATTGGGAATATCGATAGCATCACCTAACGGGGCAGCACAATTAGAACTGGGCAGGCATTCTACTAAAATTAAAAACCTTGTCAAGGTCAATAAAATATATATATACAGAATCACAAACTTGGAAGATGACAATATTATTAAAGAATGTTTTCATATTCAAAAGAGAAGTAACTGTTGTGGGTCTTGGGCACATAAAATGAACGACGTGTTGAAGCAGATAGGTATGGGTTATTCTTGGATAAATGCAGAGTATGGGTATAGAGGCTTCTGGAAAGAAATTAAGCTAAGATTAGAAGATATTGACAGACAAGACATTTTCGCCAATACAAGTGAGAAAATCTCACTGAGATTATATACAGAAATAAAACCCACCTGGGGGAGGGAAGGATATATAGATATAGGTATGTAATAAGTTAGGGCGGGAAGGTTTTGCTTGGGCGAGAACGGGAGTGAGAAACTTGAAAGGTATAGGTCAAGAGAGGGAGCCAGATAAATGTTCATTGTGTGGAGACGAGAATGCAGATTTCCATTGTATATTATATGGTAGTCAAACAAAGATATGGAGAGAGCAGGCCTGGCTACGTAAATGGGACAATTTGGGGGGGGGGGCTGAAGTAGTAATTACAAAAATTTTGTCAGTAAAAGCGGAAAAGAACAGGAGAAATATAGGGAATTATTTAGGGAAAGTTAGAGAGAAATGGCTAAGAACAACTAAGAAAAAATGTGGAGTAGGATAGGTGGAATGGCAAAATGGGTAAAAAGGAGTAGAGGGCCTCCAATACACAAAAACCTAGGGTTAGCTACATTATCTTATTACACAAAAATTACTTCTCAGTAAAATAGACAATTTGTATCTGATTACTATTTTATTTGTCAGAATTTTCCAACCCTTACCTTTCTGCTCAAATGGTAAGCTATCATATTTTCTTTTTTTTAACTCTTGACCCTGGAAAGAGAATGAAATAGCAAAACCATCAAAAACCTAGTAGATCTTTTAAGAGCTTACTATCGCTTAAAGCCTACTGCCTGCACATATTTTCCTTGATCTACAAAAAATTAACCATAAGGCGACTTTTTTCTCGGTTAACACGAATAAGATAGAGAAATAGGCATTTTAAGCGTAGTCAAACAACAATAGAGAAAGTCATGTGAGTATGGTATACCAGATTACTATTAAAATATGTACATGACAAATATTTCCTCATTCGGAAACGTTTTTATGAATTGTAAACGCTGAAACGTAGTACTGAAGAGAGAAAAATCACTTTACACAACTCATTTAATATAGTTTTTAAGGCTAACCTGATTCTCAAATATCATTGCTATTGTTTACAATTTTTCAATACTTTGTTATTCTTTGAGGTGGTGTTGATTCAATTGTTTCTTGCATTACCGTAGAAAGAATAGATAACCGATTTCAAGGCTAGCGTATTCTGACCACTAGTTAAACACTTGACAATCTCTAGAACAAAATGTGTTATGAAAGTACTTTTGCAAACGTTAATCCCGATTTAATATGAATAAGATGAAACTGTGTTATATTCAATTTAGCATGGTTTAGTGGGAGAGAAAATAACATAAAGATAAAGGAACTACAAAAGGAAAGAAAGACAAACCGTAGTTCCTCAGAAATATGATGTATCGTGATGTTTTCTACAAAAGGAGTTGATCTACAAGGATTGAAAGAGTATTTGCCGCAATGTCAGCAATCTGCTATTGGACACATAGTTCTTTGACATTCTGTGATAATGTCATTGTTGGTCTACAGGTATTGAACCGCTGACATTTTAGTTCTCCCTAGGAGATGGAGGTTCAAATGTCCTGTGTACAATCCAATTATGGTGAATTTACGCCTGCGTTGTGGAATTGGTGTTAAATTCCACGAAACTTGGAGTTACGTTAAAGGAATGATTTTACTTCCCTGGTTGACTTTGAATACGATTTTACCCTTACACATCAATCTATAACTGAATTTGTCTTAAGGGTAGTATATTCGGGTTTTAAGCTCCTAGCACTTTACTTAATCGAACCTAAATAAAAGACCCGTTTGTGTGAGCTGAAGTACTAGATACGATGTTTCTTTTAAATAGTTTTGAGGACAGCTTTGTTAAAAACACTTAAAGGTAGTATGTTATACAAAAGCCTGAGCATTTTTAGCTGAAGTTTCTTTCAGATATTGTCACGTAATTTCCATCATCATATTTATAGTCATAGACTACGTCATAAAATGAAAAGGTCATGCAATAGATGATGCTGCTTGTAGAAAGAGAACTATATAATTTCGGTGGTACAAATGTTAATTCACCAAGCAGAATTCACCCTTGTGCAAAGGATACACATGTTTGCCTCATGCATTGCTCCTGTGCGGTAAACATAGGAGATATACAGTAAGGTCCATATAAATCTGAACCATTTCAATAGGCCATAACTTTTGAAGCAATAATAGGACACACGTGCAACTTTGGGAGAATATAATACACAATTGGCTGATTAAAGTACACTACTTATACCTCAGAGAAAATGTTGGAAGTGTCCTCCACCAGCATCTATACATGTTTGCACTCCTCTCACCATATTCTCTGAAGTTTTACGGAGAGTATCCTCGCCAATGTTCCTTATTTCGGTTCGATGGATTCCTTGAGAATATCAATTGTCCGTGGCATATTATTGTACATTCTATTTTTTAGATACCCCTCCACAAGAAAAAATCCGGTGAGGTTAGGTCAGGAGATCTGGGGATCCACAGACCTTTTGAGATTATTCGATTATCAAAGAAACTGGTTAGAAGTTCCATGGTGTCATTAGATGTATGGTACGTTGCTCAATCTTGCCGGAAATAACCTTCTCTCAATTCGATATCATCCAGCTGCTCCACAAATGTCTTGAATAAACACATATAAACTTCAGTGTCTACAGTCGTATCAAAGAAAATGGGACCAATGATCCATAGACACTGGTGGAAGACACTTCCAACATTTTCTCTGAGATGTAAATGGTGTAATGTAATGTCTCAAATGTGTATTATATTCTCCCAAAGCTGCACGTGTGTATGGTAATTTGTTCAAAAGTTATAGTGTATTGAAATGGTTCAGGTTTATATGATATACATTTCCTGAAATTAATAGTTTAATATAAACAAAAAGTAAAGTGTTCGGCAGATCTCTATATCACATTCTGTGATGGTTACCTCCACCAGATGGAAAAATGGTTAGAAGTCATCTACTTATATACCCTAAATTTTGAAGCACTGAAAT